>BLYF01000046.1:1195821-1206304 GCA_014905255.1 Herpotrichia juniperi | reverse complement strand
CGTCGATGCCACTCAATAAACATCACTTTTGGCTCTCACTTCTCGCCCTCTGCACTCGTGACAACTACCAAGGTCGTCGCCAAAATGTCCTCCGTTAAAGTATATAAGAAGAGGACCGGGGAGTTTGAGGATAAAGAAAACATTCTGGAAGATAAATAACGAGCATGGCACATAGCTTATAATGAGTAGGCAAGTGGGAACGGGATATTGGGAAGGGTAAACGACATGTTGATAGAAAGGAATGAACAGCTGAAGAAGGACAATGAGGGGGAGGATCGGATGGTCCACTAGTGTTGCAGAGGCTTCGATGCGATTGACGGGGCCCTTTTCCAGGCACTACGGGCAAGAGCAATCAGGCGATAAAATCCGAGTAAGGGGAACTCAGCAATTGGGACATTTGCGTAGCTGAAAAGGTACCACGTTTGAGGATGGGAGTTTGTCGTGATTCTCCGAAATTTATTGGGAAATCGAGCTATCGAGGTCACAGATGTATATACATGTAAGGTGAACGAAGTATCTACTACAAGACAAAGTGGTAAAGAAGCCCATTGACAGAGGGCATTGACTTATGCAACAAACAGCTCCTTCAAATCCATAGTCTCCTGCTCAGACTTCTCAAGGTATCCCTTATTCATGAACCTGTTCATGAAGGGAGTGTAGTCAAAGATCATGTCGCGAACCCAGGCAAGTGGCCAAGGAAGAGAGTGGAACATCCGCCCCAAAAACCGCGCAAACTCCATATTATGATTGACAAAATCAACTCGCTGCTTGTTGTACAGCTCGAACCCTGCACTGACAGCCTTCAGATCTCGCAAGTCGACACCATCGAGCTGTTTAGCAAGGTGGTAGCCATCTTCGATAGCCATCCCCATGCCATATGCCGCGTATGGTGACACTGGATGCACAGCATCACCAACACAGGCAATCCGTCCCACAGACCACTTTTTCAATGAAGGCCGGTTGTAGATTTCCCATCGATACACCTGAGTGTCAAAGTTGGTCGCTGCAGGAAATCTCGGCATCGGATCCGCCCAATCTTTGAGAATGTTTGTGACATGTGCCTTCACGTCCTTGGGCACCGGCTTTCCATCCCAGGACGGTTCCACAATCCACCACTCAAACCCCGGTTTCCCTTCGTGCACCATAGGAAAGAAACTGGCTTGGTGCTGCCAGTCATGCGAGACGTAGCCGTAGTTGGGCGGAATATCAGGGATGTGGTCGCACCAAGCGAGCCAGAGACGAATTCCAGTGTGGAAGAGCTTGGGGTCGCCGAACGCTTGCTTGGATACCTTGGAGTTAATACCGTCTGCTCCAATGAGGATATCGGCCGTCATACGTTCGCCGTCTTGGAAGTTGAGCTCGACGCCGTCAGAGAGCTCGGTGTAAGATATAAAGTCGTATGATGGGTGAATCACGCCATCCGGAACGAGCTCCAGCATCTTCTTGAATACCGAGGACCGCAGAACACCATAATGCCAGCCTTTAATGCCCATGCGTTTCTCGACTTCAGGGTTGAATGGAAGTTTGACCCGCTCGAGGCCGGCTTTGTTCTTGAAATAGGTGACAGTGTGCTCCCCGACAACATCGAGGTTCATTCCGTAGGAGCGCAAGATTGCCAGTACTGGGGTACATAAGAGGACAGCGCCTCCGATGGCCTTGCATGATGACTGGCGCTCAAAGATGCGTACGTCGAAGCCCTTGTTTAGGAATGCGAGACCGGTGGATATGGCGCCTGGGCCTCCTCCGATAATGGCGACGCGTTTTCCTGGGCGCCACTGATGCGAAGTCATTTTGTTGGTTCGGCGAGATGAACTGTTGACAGAGGCAATTGCAAGAATGTCTGAAGCAAATACTGCGAGGTAGTTCGCGGAGGGTTCCGAATATCTGGAGGCCCATCGCTACCATTTATATGCACATATTTCACATTAGCAGGTTGATCACCTTGAATCAATTAAACATTCCTTCCCTTCAATGGCAGTTAGTGAATTCAACCAATCATGTGACGCGCGAAAACGAATCGCAACCGAGCCATAAGACTTTAGTGGGACTTTGAATGACCTACCGATTAGTTCTGCCGTTCTACTATTGAACCTCTGTTATGCTCTTACGCCAATCGGATCGAGGGAGATCTATGCATCCGAGGGCCTCGACCCGTCCCCACATCCCGAGCCGCCATAACGGCGCGCGTGGGCACCGAACCCGACGGTAGTAGCGGTCTTTGAATCCCACGAAGTAGTTATGCGTGCCCACTCTCGGTGGACTGTTGTACCATAAATCATCCCCTCAGATCCGCCTAGGATAAAGCTTCTGATAAGTACAAAGGCAAAAGCATGTTGCGATTATGAAAAACTCAACACCGGCGTTATGTGCTATCGCAGCAGCATCGCTGGCGCCCTTGAGAACTCAGACATTATCAAAACAACATTTAGTACTTGATTCATAGAGGAAACGAGATCTTGCTTCGAGTATTCCTATTCAAATTTCACTCTTTCTTGAAGTCAACATCAAAAACATCCCTCAACATTGGCCCATCTGGTGCCTCCATTAAGTCCTTATAGTATCAGCAAAGTTGGTTCAGAGCGCCTCCGTTGATTTGGGCTTTCGCCAAAATCAGAGTCTTCGAACCTGTCACTGGTTTCCACCATTCGGTACTTAAGACCGTTCCGTTGAGTCTTACGGGTATTAGCATTGGGAATAATTGTAGGTCGGTAAAGCTTAATGAAGTTAGGCTACTTGGCTTAGTTAAAAATCTAGCTTCTAAGAACCATGAGGTAACTTTTAATCAAAGTCTCCTAAACTCGCACCTACGCAACATATTCAACACTGCCATCAACTAGGATTGTAGCGCCTAGTTGAAATTAATCTAAGACTATTCTGAGACGCAATCCTAGACCAGTCTGAATCCACTTTCGTTTCGAAAGAATGAGAGAATTATCGTCCGGTTTGATCTCCATAACCGAACGCTGACCAGGTTTAATCAAGAGCGGCTACAATGACGATTCTTTACAGTAAAAGGGGCACCGGAATGTGAGTGGAATTTCACTTTTCCATAACGAATGTGCTGATAGTTTAGGGCGGTGGAACTTCGAGCATCAAGGGCCAGCAACAATCATTCCGAGATAAGATCATGACGCACGTAAGCATTATCGCGCCTGCATTCAATGTGCTTCGACCGAATTTTTTATTGTCAAGCGTCAAGAAGCCAGTCACCGTTATGTCCAAGGCTCCAGACAAATAGGTGAGGAACGTGTAAGTCAGAACCTGGCTCTGGAATAGGATTGGTCAACTGAAAACGCTCTGGGCCAAGGTAGTCTACATGTATTCTAAGCTTGGTTACTTTCCAAGTGGGTAGAAGCTGATAGATTCCAAAAAAACATCTCGTACATTAGAAGAAGGTTCAACTTTATGCATCTTTCTACTTCCTCTCAATTGATAGCTCTCTCACCCCAGCCTCACAGCAAGTATTCGCAAGGATGACGAGTCTGTCACACAAATACATTTAGTTAGTATATTTTTGTCGCCAGGTTTCTAGTTTATTTGAATTTATAGTGCATGAGAGGTAATTTATGGCCAGCGTTATAACCCCACGACGATAAATTAGGAAAAGACGATTAGTTTTGATGACCCTTTCACAGCCCCCTAAAAGAGCTCTAATGTGTCATATTGTACAACACTCTGCAGGCTTGTAAGAGGTTCTTCTTATCTTCGCAGAATTTCTTGAACGCAAACTCATAATAATCTCTTCGTTTCTCCTCATATAATAAAAATATGTGCAAGCTGTGTGAACTGAACAAATACTATTATACAACATGCATATTTTCCTAATGACAGTTTTGCCATCGAGAGATCTCTCTCTCAGCTTCACTGCATCTCACTGCTTCGGGTGAAGTAAAAAAGCGTCTTCTTTATGACCTTTCACACAGTTAAACGTAAGCTACAGGCTTGAACTGACGACTAGGTGAAGGTAGCTCTCCTCGGGTAAACCTCTACCGATCCTTCTTCCAACTATTTAGGCCAGCTCAACCACTTCGCTAACTTCCCTCTACAATCCCTAACAACTTGGAAAAGTGACCCTATCCTCGTCTTCAGCCAATTCCTAGGTCGATGATGAGGTGGAGTCACCAACGAAAAAGATGAAGACTCTGGTACGTTCTTAGACTCCTAGCGAATAAAATACCTGTGAGATTTGTACTGAATACGACCCAGATCGATGGCATTGAGGCAGAGCGGCTTACTTGGGCGAATGAGAAGGCTAGGATGCAGACGGAGCTCGATGTCAACGAAGCGCAACGAGAAGCTTTGGCAAAGGACAAGGCCACGCTGCAATCCGAGAAGGAAACTTTGTCAAACAAGATCGAAAGTCTATAGATACTAGTATCTCAACAAGATGACTACTACACCTGGTGGGCGAAAGATAACCGGGAGCTGAAATCACTCAAAATCGTTCTAGCTAAGAAAAAGAAGAAGAACAAACAGCTTGAGATAGCCCTCATCAACTACCGCAAGATTCAGGACATAGACAAGAATACGAAAACAACGGCCACAGACTAAATGGTTTTGCTCCACGACCATCATCGATCATTCCATCAGCAAACTTGTTGATGTGTCAACAAAGACTCGATACAACGGTTCGAACACAATTACTCCAACGCTGAACTACCGACGGAAACAAGAACGATGGACCCAAATCTGGAGGATACCAGCGTATCTAATAAGGCGGTGTTTGTTCGTCCAAATCATAACCATTGTAAGGATCTATTGCGCTGTATTTGAGCGTAGTCTTTACTTCGGTCGTTTTCACACAGCTGGTGTTTTTCTAGCGTACTCTGAGACATCCTTTCATTCAACACGTCTTTGATAAGTTTGCCAAACAACGACCGAGACAAACGTGTCTCTCTCTACGCAAGCACATGTACCAGTCAAAATATACACAAATAGTCTCACTCAACAAGTCTTTCATCTCGCTACCAATTTCACACATATAATTCTCCTTATTTGCCGTTTAATGCCACTGTTATAATCAGACTGATCTCCCATTATCGTTAGCCCCACAGAATAGTGATGATGGCAGTGTTCCTACTCCCTCCCCAAGCTGAAGAATACGTCTCCCAACTCCACACCTACATTACCCACCTCGAGACTACCAACAGCTCCCTAACTCACACCAATGCCCTTCTCGCCCAAGAGAACACCACCCTGCAATCCAAAGTCCAGCGACTAGAAATAGAGAACGAAGACCAGAGGATGGAGTTACTAGCATTGTCTGAAGAAGCCAACGATCTGGAAGATGATGTGGAGTATCTGATGAATGAGCTCGAGGGGTTGAGGAAGAGAGTTGAGAGGCAGATAGGGAAGATGAAAGCCATTGTGCAGGACGACTTCGATAGCACAGTAAAAGAAGGCCACCAAGAGAACCATGCACTGAGTGGAGAGGGATTCAATGCCCTATTCAGTTTTCCGCAAAGCGATGGAGCGTTGCATAGGTCTCTGGATCAAGAGCTGAAGCCATCGCCCAAAACCAGACAGGCAAGCCCCGCCTGCAATGTAGATTTAACCCCACTCCCTCCCTCATTCGACTTATGACTCTCATCTTCACGCCTATTAACTTCTTCTCTGGTGTCGAAGCCTGGAGACTTGCTCTAGGTCGCCTACTGTACGCTTTAGACAGAAAGACTATTATCCCTCTTCCCACAAGGGGCTATTTGTCCCGATATTTTCGAAATGGCTGCGAAGATACTCAACTCTACGGACAAGAAAGATCTGTCAACTGCTCATTGCGTTAGGTTTACAAGAGTAAATATTTGCGTAGATAATATGTGAGGGAATTTTGCATTGCTTCCGGCGAATCGCCTGGATGGCCAGAAGTGGATTGGTCAAAAATTCAGTCCCGGGGACTTGGAGTATTGGATTGCGAGTGGGTAGTAGGAGTTTAAGAGGGGAAGAAGTTTTGATTGTTTGGTGTGCTTGGGGTATTTTTCTTACTTTATGATCGGAGATTTACGGGTACGTCAATAAGTGTTTTCTTACTCGTCTCATAATCCAGAGTACTCCAAAATCTTTAAAGTAATGTTCACTTTCTGCCAAGATAGTGAAAGAGGAGATATGTAATTGAAATACTGTTCGAAATGTACCGTGAATAAGCGTTAGCCGAGGCGGTCCAAGCTCCTCCCTTCGGAGGTGAACGTTTTCCCCGCGAAATGTCGACCCACAACCACGCGACGCTCACAACCTAAGACACAATCAGTTCCACGATCACTGTGGTATATCGGTCTTCATGATGCAAACTAAATTCGTCTGTCTCCGCGCGGCGCGGCTCGCTGCGCGCTATCCGTGTCGGCGAACGTTTGCTACTGCAACACCAAACCGAACTGATCACGTCCGGATAGTGGAAGTTGGGCCAAGAGATGGTTTACAAAATGAGAAAGTGAGCATACCGGTTGCAACCAAGATAGAGCTGGTGGAGAGATTGGCACAAACTGGGCTCCGCACAATTGAAGCTGGGTCTTTCGTTGCGCCAAAATGGGTACCGCAGGTTAGCCATCCCCTTTGCTCTCCAACCTTAAAAGAATAGTACTAATAGCTATGACAGATGGCGAACTCCTCTGAGATCCTAGATTACGTCCTACGCTCCGCTCCCCAATCTCTGCATCCTATAACCTACCAATGGCTTCTCCCCAACGTCCGGGGTCTCGAAAACTTCCTCTCCGTCTGGGAATCCCGCTCCTCCCAAACCCAACAACAAGACGCATACCCAACACCTCCCCCCTCCCCAGGCACAGACGAAGGCCCCGCGCTCAATGCATCCCCCCAAGACCCGAACACCATGCCCTCGGGCTCGGCCGGCTTCGAGGCTATGGGCAAAGAACGGTCCTCCTCAAGCTCGACTTCTGAACCGCAGCACGAGCTCTCGATATTCACGGCAGCAACAGAAGCATTTACGCGGAAGAACACAAACTGTTCGATAGCGGAGTCATTGCAGAGATTCGAGCCCATAATGGCACGCGCGAAAGGAATGGACCTCAAAGTCCGAGCCTACATCTCCGTAGCCCTCGGGTGTCCCTACGAAGGACCCAACGTTGACCCACACAAAGTCGCAGAACTCGCCGTAAGTCTCCTAGAAATGGGTGCCGACGAGATATCAGTAGCCGATACAACGGGCATGGGTACCGCGCCGAAAACAGCAGAGTTGCTGAAGACGTTGACCGCAGCGGGTATAGAAAATAGTGATATGGCGTTGCATTTCCATGATACGTATGGGCAGGCATTAGTTAATAGTGTTGTGGCGCTGGAGCATGGAATTAGGACGTTTGATAGTGCGGTGGGTGGGTTGGGTGGTTGCCCATTCAGTCCAGGCGCGACGGGCAATGTCGCGACAGAGGACTTAGTCCACTGTTTTCATAGTCTGGGGGCGAAGACGGGTGTTGATATCGAGAAGTTGGCGGAAGTGGGGGAGTGGATATCGAATGAGTTGGGGCGGGTGAATGAGAGTCGGGCTGGGAAGGCGACGTTAGCTCAGATGCGGAAAAGGATATGATTTGATAGTGTATGCAAATAAATCAAGGATGTGAATATAGACTAGCAAGTACTTGTCATCGTTCCAGTAAGTAGTTGCCCTCTACTTCTACTCTGGTGTCTGTTTCTTGCTATCGTGCTTAATCCTCTCACCCTCGTACTGATATTGCCTGTTAGTTCTTTCAGGTTTCCTTGCAGACTCTTGCTAGCGTCCTAACCCCCACAGATAACTTTGAAGTGAAGGCAATGCTCAAATTTGAAGCGTTGTATCCATCTTTGTTACTTTCTCTCTCACTTCCGAATTGAGCGTTTGTATCTGGCCTCAAGCTTTACTGCCGCACCTCTCTCGACGCATCTGACTCTTGTTATTCACACTCCATTTCTCAGCGGACAACTCCCACCCAGCACTGACGTCTTGCCGAAGTCTAGACTTCAAAAAGCCCCGAGAAGCAAGCAAGTGCCTTCACAGTTATCAAGCATACATGACTGACCTCTTACAGACATACACCCACGATGGCGGTCAACCTACCAGGATTACCAGCGGAGCTTTTACTCAAGATCGTTGAGTGTGAACCTATCGGAAGACGATTCAAAACACGGAAACGTCGAACACTTTTCGCAGCACTCAGAGCGACCTGCCGGGAGATCAACGCAAAAACAGCGTACTACTTTGGCTCAACATACTGCAAGAGTCTAACAATTTGGCTTCAAAGAGAGGGACCTCGAGGGATACAAAGCCTGCAGACGATTTCCAAGTGGGATATAGCAGTGCATGTACGTTCGATTGAGGTCACGACACTCCCGTTAGTCAGATATGATCATATTCTCAGTGACGATGAATCTACGGATTCAGTTTACTCTGGCTTGGAGTCCAATCATGAACGACGCAGCGGCAAACCATACGATCGGCTCGTTTCCGACGAAGACGTTAATAACTTCTTGATGGACGGCACGTGTGGTGACATATTTTCAGACTGCTTATCCCGTCTTACGAACGTTGAAGAGCTTATAATTGGTCAACCACAGGTCAACGATGACATGAAAGACGACAAGGTCCGGCTGCTAGAATTCCGGTGGTCAACAGCCGTTACAACATTGATTTCGGTGGCCCTTCCTCGAATCTCTAATCTGAAGGCCCTCAATATCAAGCTCAGCAGGCACCTAGCTGAGGAGTACGAGGACCGATGGAAACCACTGCACTGCTCGCTGTCACTGCTCCCTGTATTGTCTAGCTGCTCACGCTATGCAAGTCATATGACTACCTTGTGCCTGAACCTATCAATGAAGGCCGGTGAAGGCAAGTTCTAACACCATAGCGGCATCGAATTCAAACTAACCTTTATTCAAGCCCAGCTTCAATTTTATGCCCACAACCTTGCAAGCATCTGCAACAAAGCGTCTGAATTGAGAACCCTACACTTGGCTTTAGACAAGACCGAGAACTCCCACTGCTTCTTCAAACATTTCAGCAAGAAGGTGGATCTAACTGGTCTTCAACATTTGACTCTCAGAGACATCATCACTCGAACAAAGTATTTGAAGCTATGCTTGGAAAACACCAAAGATTCCTTGAAATCTATCAAGTTGGAACACATTGAACTCTCGGCAGGAAGGTGGAATTCAATGATCTGGTTCCTAATCGGTATACGTCTGAAAGAGGTGGAGCTTCGATGTCTGAACTGGAATGAAGGGGACGAATCGTATGGCATGTCTTTCAGTGATATTCAAACACGAAGACCGAAGTACTCCCACAGTGCAGACCGTTTACTAGACGCCGAACGTTGGCGGACCCTCCGCATTATAGACAAGCTATATTCTTGGATCAAGCTCTCGGCCTATGAAGGAGACGACATCTACCACTGGCTCTGCGATATAGAGTATGAGTATAAAATATGTGGCGCTTGGGAATATGTTGATTGGAACCCAAGGGGGGAGAGGTGAGAACTAAACAGTCTCTGAGTCAGCTTGATAGAGGGATCCTGGCGATATCCGGAAAGCTTTGTACGAAAGTCATCTTCTTTTCTATTTTGAAGGAGTAGCTCATTGAAAGCTATGTTCGAGCCTTCATATAGGCCTTGGGATATGCTCTCAATCATGCTAGCAAAGATATCCGGCAGCCACTTCCCATTTCAAAAGTCAGTTTGCCATTTTCAATGCAATTTTCAGTCTTCAACTCCCCGTTAAAGGAACAAGTGTGATCCGCCGAAGTTCGTTTTGCTGTCTACGTTTGTTGATTACATTCCTTTTTTTCTTCTCCGCAATACTACTTTCCTCCGTTCTTAAATCACTTTTCCTTCACACTTCATCACGGTCCCTATCTGAGAATTAGGCTGCTAGAACGAAGTCGAAAGATAAATTAGATGCTTCTTTCTGGCATATGAATGCACAATACCCTATGATTATTTCTAAAATCCTACACTTGCAGAAGAAGAGGTCTCGAAAGGCCACTATGTCGGGCGTGACAAACTCGCATTATCAGTACTGCTGATGGGGCCGAATTAAGGGTCTTCTAAGGAGTTGCGGAATATACAATTTTGTGAACTCGCACTAGACTAGTCCGGACCACAGAAACTGTCGTAGATCTCAAATAGTGAAGTTGGCGCTTATGTGCAGTCTCTCCGTTTAGAGACAAACTCTCTTGTCACTCACTATGGGAGAAACGAGGCGCCGGCATGGGAATCGGATGAAGAGCTGGAGCAGTCTTTAAGGAATAAATCTCCGACGATCGCTACGAACTTTTACGTAGGTGCATGCGCCACCAACTTAATGTTGTTGTTGGCAATGACTTCCTTACTGGTGGCACCTGCGAGCGTCGTCTTTGATTGAGCTGCTCAGTGTCCGTTTTTGGATGAGAGGCGAAGTGCGAGAGACTCTGGCGCATTAGTTTTTAGAAGCTTGTCAAATGTCCGTGACAACAATGCTCCGTGGTACGATATTTATGGCCTTGGCGTTGATAACTGCACCCCGTACG
>BLYF01000046.1:1153311-1195753 GCA_014905255.1 Herpotrichia juniperi | reverse complement strand
AAGCAAGATACCGGCGGATTAGTAGTCAAGTGGGTGACCATTGGCGAATCCCTGCTGTTGTATGTTTTTGATATTTTTTTGCTCTCTTAAGAACTTGAACATCTCTCTTTGTGCTCCTAAAACTAGGTGCGTCGTTGGAGCAGCTGACAATTCAATACCCTTTCATTTGAGGATTTGAAGTCCAGTTTTCTCTGCTGGAGATGTTGTCTAAGGCAACGGAGCAACTTGCCTCGTTGAAGTTGTTGTATTTGCCCATGGCTATGACTGGATGCGAGTTAATTATCCTTCGATCAATTGGGCGGATCGATAGTGGAGTATTTTTTTCAGGGCCGTAGCTAAAGGGCGCTTTATAATACCCGATGATGATATCCTCGTCGAGATTCACAGGCCCGTTGCTGCTATGGGTTAGTGGCTCCTTTAGTAAATACTGAATATGTCTCTATAGAAAGCTGGGCGACGATATGTAGTATTAGTTAAACTGAGCCGAGGAGCTAACCATGTATGGGCCGGCAATAAATGTTTCTTAGTGCGTCTTTGCGTGATAAGGATGGTGAAGCTGGGTCTACATACGAAACAGTGGCTACGTGTGAACTGCTGTGCCCAGTTACATTGTGCATCGATATCGAAAAGAATGTGATTTACCCTTTCATTCATTTATAAAGATAAAAAAGCGATCTCGTCAACCAATCCCAAAGTCAAAGAGCCACCCCTAGAGTACAGTATTTTGCTATTCTGGATCCAAGTACCGCTCGTGCAAGTTCGTCATTCGTCGTGAGTTGCAAATTCCATAAACAATTCCCAGCCGGGAACGCCTAACTAATAACATATCCTAAGGTCTTATCAAAGTGTATCTCTAGATCGCAATGAAGAAGCTCTTCTCGCCCTCCGCAGGCTCGACCCACGCCCGCTTCAAGATCGGATCCGCACAAGAAATCCTAATCCGCTCAGGTGTCGCGGGAGACTGTAGATGCAGGATCTCGTGTTCGCCGAATTCGGCGCGTGCAGACTTGAGCGCATCGCGGATGGCAAAGAAGACCGAGGAACCCATAAAGAGGGGCGGTTCACCTGGACACAACGTCAGTTAAAGAGACACAAAGGGAAAGGAACTTAGACTTACCAACACCTCTACTCCTCTGAATGGTCCTCAGATTCTCCCACTCCACATCCTTCAGCAAACTGACATTGAACACCTGCGGAATATCCCTGAAACCAGGGATCTTGTAAGCGCCCGGGCCCTTTGTGAAAATCTGTCCACTCGCTCTATGCCACAGACTCTCCTCCGTGGTAAACAGTCCTTGCCCCTGCACGAACGCGCCCTCAATCTGTCCATAGTCGATGGCAGGATTGATACTGCGGCCGACATCCATCTTGATATCTGCACGTCTGCACGTCCAGTCACCGGTCAGGGTGTCGATCTCGACCTCGGCGGCAGCGACACCTTGAGTGAAGTAGAAGAACATTTGACCTGTGTTGGCGCCCCAGACATACCCGATATCGGGCGTTTTGTAGAAGCCTTGGGCGGAGAGGTTAACACGGTCGAAGTACGCCGTGTGTGCCAGTTCCTTCATGGTAGCTTCTGGCATACGTTCTCTGTACGGTTGCAGTCTTGCATTAAGTTCTTGGCATGCGTTGAATATGGCGTAGCCGTTGAGATCCGATGATGCGGACGCGGCGGTCGAGGAAGCGTTGGCTACTGTGTTCGTCGCGGTCTCGGAGATGAATACGTTGGAGAGAGGGACTTGGAGTGCTTCGGCGGCTATCATGCACATTTTGGTGTGGAGACCTTGGCCCATTTCTGTGCCGCCATGGGCGACGAGCACAGATCCGTCGTGGTAGATGTGCACGAGCGCACCGGCTTGATTGAGGAAGAGCGCTGTGAAGGAGATTCCGAACTTCGTGGGAACGATAGCCAGTCCGCGTTTGTTCCATTTGTGCGTTTTGTTGTATTCCTCGATTGCCGCACGGCGTTCGTCGTAGTGCGATTCGTCTTGAACTTGCTTATACATAAGCGGGACGTACCAGTCCTTCAGCTCTTGGTTGAAATGTGTGATCATGTTACCTTCGGGGTTGTAGAAGTTGATTTCGCGAAGCTTTTCAACAGGGATGCTGAGGTGGTCTGCAATTTCGGTCATATAGGTCTCAGCGATGAAGAGACCTTGCGGTCCACCAAAACCTCGGAAGGCGGTGTTAGACACTGTGTTGGTCTTTGCGACTCTACCGCGGACGTGGACGTTAGGGATGGAGTATACACCATCGATGTGGGAGAGGGAGCGTTCAACGACAGCGCCGCTGAGATCTTGGCTCCAGCCGCCGTTGCAGAAGACGTCAGCATCAAGAGCTTGCAGTTTTCCTTCTTTGTTAACGGCAACTTTCCAGTGAGCGAGGAAGGGGTGACGTTGACCGGAAGTAATGATATCCTCGTCTCTGTTGAGCATGCATCGAACTGGTCGACGAACTTTGTTCGCTGCACAGGCCACAATACCCGCGAGTTGAACGGATCGCGTTTCTTTGCCTCCAAAACCTCCTCCCATACGCTTGATACGGGTGACGACCTTATTTGCGTCGACGCCGATGACCTTGGACACGTATGCTTGCGTTTCGGCGGGATTTTGCGTACCGCTGAAGATTTCCATCTCCCCATCCTCAGGCTTAGGAATGGCGAGACAAGCCTGTGTCTCGAGATAGAAGTGCTCTTGGCCTCCCATTCGCGCAATACCAGAGAAGACGTGATCAGCTTTCTCGAACGCATCCTCGGTGTCGCCCTTCTTGATGTGGCGGAAGTGATTGAAGTAGCTCTCCGCTGCGATAGCCTCTTCAATGGTGAAGATGGCAGGAAGATCTTCGTACTCGATTTTGACTGCTCTGGATCCCGCTTCGGCGTTTTTTGCTGTATCTGCTAGTATCATTCCAATCGGCTGGCCAGCGGTAAAGACTTCATCGACTGCAAAGAAGACCTCGTCGCAGGAAGGTGCTCCCCACCAGTTGGCTTCAGGGGATGCTAGATCTGTATGGTCGACCCATGCTACAACGCCTGGAAGCTCAAGAGCTGCCTCCGCGTTGACGCTGAGGAGTTTGGCGTGCGCTTTGGTGGACAGAACAAGCGACCCGTATAACTCATTCCTCTGCAGCGGTATGTCGTCTGTGTACTGTGCCTCTCCGGTGCACTGTTTCATAGCAGCAACATGCGGTCTTTCCGATCCCAAAATCTTCTGCGTGTACGCTGCCGAAGCTGTATGATCCTTCTCCCCAGACGAGATATCTCTTTCAATCTCTCCAACAGCCTGTACATCGATCTCTTCCTCCTCATGATGCAACTCCGTGAGCACTTCGTGATAGAACTTGTAGAAGAAGCTGAGCGCCAACGTCTTCCGGTATGTAGCCATACCACCGGGGACCCCAAATCTCAGATCAAAGTCTTCTTCCAGCGCACTCATGACGCCTTCCAAAGTCTTTAGATCGGTGAATTTCTTGCCCTGGAGGTACGCCATAGCCTTCTTCGCCTGAATTGTGATAGGCGCCATACCGCCATACACTAGATCTACACTCTCAACGGTGTGATCATCATCCAATGACACCCTCAAAGCAGCATTGACAATAGCGATATCGTCATCCTTCCTTTTAGCCTGCTTATACGCGCGCATGTATTCACCCTTTTCTCTTGCCACCGGGATTCTCAAGCTTGCGATAATTGCATCTGCTGGGAGCGCCGTGGATCTGTACCCCTTGAAGAACGTACCCATCGGGATTTCAGTCGTCTCACTCAAACTCTTGGCCACAAGTGTAGAATTGCTTGCCACAAACACCGGATTCAGATCCGATATGGGACTCGCAGTCGCCAGGTTGCCCGCAGGCGTTCCAACGTTACGGATTTGGCGTCCAGCGAAATATCGGATCTGCTTGAGAATTGTGGCGAACGGCTGTCCACGTATCGGTCCGTAGTGCTCAATCGCCTGGTCGCAAATCTTTTCGAGGTCGGTCAAGACAACGTTCCCACCGATCTCGAGGTACTCGTCGTGGAAATTGAAGGTTCGGAGCTCGGGGATGTCGCCAACGAAGACGGAGGCGCTGTAGTTCATTGCTTTGAACTTAATCTCGATCTGCGTCTCTGTTGAGCCGGCAATGATCTTTGCAGAAGGGTAGACGCTCTTTATTTCCAGTAGCTGCTGTAGTGTGACCGGCCTGTACCATCTCTTCCGCTTGTTTCCAAAAGCCAGGGCCTTGAAATCGTGTTTGCGAAGTTGAGGTGGGAAGATGAGCTCTGTGTCGGGCTTGTATTCGATGAAGCCAGGAGGTGTAAATCTTTTTATGGGCTGTGAATCTCCATTTTCTTCGCTGTTTCCGCTCTTGCAACACCCTCCACCGTTGGCATCGCCGTTCTTTTCCATACAGCATCCGCCGCCACCGCCATTTGCTTTTGCCTTTCCGCATCCTGTCTTCACACTAAAACTTTGCGCTGCGTCTAATATGGGCCTGTATCCCGTACACCGGCATAAGTTCCCGTCAAACGCTTCTTCAACGTCATGTTCGCTAGGGCTGTCGTTGTTGCGGAGGAGTGCGTAGAGGCTCTATTAATCTCACATTAGCCATCATCACTTCTTTCCACTGCTCTCTCAGAATGACATGACACCAGTAGTTTAACGTACCATAACGATTCCTGGAGTACAAAACCCACACTGACTCCCATTTGACTTCGCGATCCTCTCCTGGGTAGGATGTGGCCGCTTGACATTCCCAATGCCCTCGACAGTAATGACATGCTTGCCATCTACGCTGACCAGCGGCGCAAGACACGCGTTTACAGACGCGTGGTATATCTCTTTCGTTGTCGGATTCCATTGTGAGACGACCTGTAACCCTGTCAGCATTTCAAGAACAGCTCAGTGCAATGTATCTTAGTCCCTATTTCGATCTCCAAGTTCAATCGCAAGCCTAATCCTGACCTCCAAGCTCTTCCACATTCCCCCAACCTCATCACTATTATCACCCCTAAACCCCCAAAGAAAATATACATACAACAGTACAAGCCCCGCATCCCCCCTCTGCACACCCCAACTTCGTCCCCGTCAACCCAACACCCCTCAGGTACTCCAGTAGCGTAACCTCCGGATCCGCGTCATCGAGCACCACCTTCGTCCCGTTCAAGTAAAACCTAAGAGTATCATCGTACGTGGACGTAAGCTCGGAGAGCGAGCGCGTAGACTCGGACGGTACGGCGGGTTCAACGATGCCCGGAGCCATAGTTTCCTGCTCTTCTTACCACGACACGACGTCACAGACACAGACACAGCGTCACAAGCTCGATGTAAGAACACAGCAAGAGAGGAGGGAGAGAGAGAGCAGAGAGGACAAGCAGCGTTGAAAGTTTGATAGATGTGGGGAAGCGTTCACTAGACTATAGATATCCTTGCAGCTGGATCTGCGCAAAAGCAGACATGCGTCCAATCACGCGCTACGTATTGCGGCCTTATCACACGCGCGCTCCCGTGCCAGAGACGAGCTCCGTAGCTGACAGGCGGGTGGAGGGCTAGGAGGGCGGCGATGGCCGGTCGACGTGAGAAGCGTGGAGGGGCAAACGCCACTTGCCTTGCCTTTGTTTAGCGAAGCATATCCCACCCCGCTACGATGGAGGGGACCGAGGTGTGGGCCTCCGAGCATTTTCTGCACACATGCATCGACTTCTAACTTAGGGCTCATCTTCGTAAAGCCGAGTAGTGCAGCTAGAACTGTGTGTTTGGGGTTTAGGGATGATCGAGTCAACTGTTTCCTCTGATCAAGATCGGAGTCCTATCTTCCTCTAATAGACTCGACAGCACTGTTGATTTCTAAGGCAAAATTTGCACTCCACCCAACCTAGAATTACTCCGTAATCCGACCAGATTCATGAGCCTTCTGTATAGATCTAGGTTTTTATAAATACGTGGCAGATGGTAAAGCTCTTCACATCAGCTTTCCGTTCACAATTCAAAAGCAAACCCAACGGGCATAACCCTGCCTTGTCACACGGCCAGGTCCGGCCCATTGCATCTGCTGTGCTGCTCTCCAGCGGGAGATCGCCGGTACACATCCTTGAAAATCGCGGTCAATATACGATCCACATATCAATTTGAGGCAGCTTTGTATCCCACGACAGACATATAGAGGATTTGATCAAATTCGAGTCTTATGCAAAGGAATTGATATGAATTGGGCGATAATGATTGCTGTTGCTATCTGCCATTCCGATGATATTAGATATTTAGCACACGCAAGAACGAAAAGAAACCCTGGAAACTGATACCCGCCTGCTGAGACCTGCTGAGTACTCCAGCAGAGCATGAAAGGAGCCATTTTGTCGATGAAAAGAGGTAGCCACCCAAATTACTCTGGTATTTGTACCAGTGTCCAACGTATGTGTAGACATGAACATACTAACAAAGCTTTTGAGAGGTCGTAATCTGCAAAATGAACAGATGGCGATACCAGAACGTGAGAGTATGAGAAGGTGCGCAAGGTCCGTGTCGTGTTTTGATTCATCGTTCGTCGATGACACAGGAGTTGTCAGACTGCTAAAGAGTGTCACCGACAGCCAAGGAGTCAAGCATATCAGCCAAAAGACATCGTCAAGCTTAGCATGACAAGCGTTCAGAGCATGTAGTGTAGAGGTCCGGTCGTGTAAGCAAAAGGTCCATGTCATCGATGAAGAGAGCCAAAGTCGTATACAGCACAGAGCATGCAGTCAGAAAAAAGTCATCCACGAGTCAAGGCGATATATGCTGCTCCAGTGCAAGTCAAAGAATGGGAGTCGAGAGGAACTCAGTCGATGAATCAGGCAAGCCAGGTCATGCAAGCAAGCAAGCATCAATCGAAGAAGCCTCAGCAACATGGACGTCACGGCGGGCGCGAGCGTCAGCCTAAGCACCGGGTGGGCCTTGCCCTCCCTGCTGCTGTTGTTGCGCGATGGATGAATACCACATGGCCAGATAATTCTGGTAGCCTCCGTAAATGGCATATGGATCAGCAACGCCAGCTTCCTGTACGGGAGCGACCGCTTGCATTGGTGCACCGAGTCCCGCAGCTGCTGGCTGGCCATACGATGGCTGCTGTGGCTGCTGTTGTGAGTAGTCATTGTAGTTCGGGTTGTCACGTCCTCCCCCTCCACCACCGCCGCCGCCGCCGCTGCGCTTATTGCCGCCACCATAGCCACCGCCGTTCTTCTCCTTCTGTATGTTGTTAAAACGGATAGCTAGAGACTAGAATTGTACTTACAACTGAGTCGACCTTGTCCCAAATAGCCTTCTTAGCATCATCGATAGCTTGCCGAGTACCAACAAGACCGATCTCACGCTCAATGTCGGCACCAGAGGCCTGGGTCACATTGATTTTGCAGCCAGTGGAAGATTGCATTTCCTTGATCGTCTCGCCACCTTGGAAAGAGTTAGTGTCACAACATTCGACAGCATAGCAAGTTCTTACCTTTGCCTATAATCATGCCTACGGCATCCGATGGGACCATGATGGTATCATTGATCTTGCCTGCTCCACCACCGTAGGGATCGAAGTTGTCACGCCTATTGTTTGGCATCGCGTTGGCGACCGGTGGCGCTCCACCAGCCTCTCCCATGGTCTTTGTGTCACTGTCGACAATTTCCATGATAAGCTCCTTGGCACGAGCAGCAGCGACAGGGCTTCCAATAAGGTTCACAGGGCGAAGACCATTCACACTTTTGTTTTCACCGACGATGTTAACGTGGCAGCCACTGCGTTCTTGGAGGTCACGAATTGTCTCGCCTCCGCGGCCAATGATGAGACCAACAGTACGATCAGGCACCATAATTTGAGAAGACTCTTCGCCGGCGCGGAGAGCAGGCTGGGCTTGCTGGGGTGATTGAGGAGCTTTAGGGCCACCTCGCCCACCACGGGCGCTCTCACGGGCAGGGTTACCGCCGTTCTCTTCTATGATGCGGTTGATTTCTCGCTTTGCAGCAATTCGAGCACCTGGACTGCCAGTGATGCGGCACTGTCGCTGGGGTCCGCTATCGGGACCGTTGATGAATTGGATCCTAGTACTCGATTCCTGTTCAATGCGACGAAGGCTCTCACCCTGTCGTCCGATCACAAGACCAACTAAGGAAGAATCAATCAGGATCACCTCTGAATTGTCATTGGGAGGCGGGGAACGATCACGACCGCCATATGTTGCGCGTGGAGGAGAGAATGTATTGCGCCCGCGGGGTGAACGCGATCGGTCTCTACCATAGCCAGCGCCGCCACGTCGTGGATCCTCACGTCGCTCATCTCGATATGGGTTGTAGCTATCACGCATGTTATCTCGTCGCGTTGGAGACCGCGAACGAGATCGCGAGCGAACATATGGGCGAGCATTCAAGCGCGGGTCAACTTGCTGAGCTGGCATAGCGTAAGTAGGGAGTGGATAGTTGGCGATGGGCGAAGGGTCTGAGATACCTGGCCGCCCAGCATCGTAAGAAAGACCCTTTTGGGCTGCGAAACCACGCGCTTTCGCCAATGCATCTTGAATGCTGACGGATCCAGAGTTCACGGGTTTTATCGCACTAAGATCAAGACTGCCTGAGTTTGTTGGTGGTGGAAGGTTGAAGCCAGGAATACCGTTTGGAGGAGTAGGGTTATAACCTGGGTGCTGCTGTGGAGGCTGTTGTTGTTGCGGTAGCTGTCCAGGCGGGCCCGAGGGTCGCGCAGCTGCGTAATGAGTTAGACTTCATCCCTTACCTACTGTGTGCGCAGTGGATCACTTACCTAGGGCTGCGAGAATTGCGGAGATGTCGGGAGTGGCAGACATGGTTGACTGCGCGTCGCAACGAGGATAGAGGCGAGGACCAGCAATATCACGTTAGTGAACAATTGGCACTTTGTGTGGGCTGTCAGCTGAGTCGCGCGGAGATGAAGTTGTGGTGGTGTTCTTTGTGTGGTGCTGGAAAAGAGCTTCGAGGATGGTCAACGAAAGAGGTTTCTGAGATCGATTTCGCCGTTGTTCGCGCTAGTGCGAATCTGACTAACGCGCCAAGTGCCTCACCTTCACCGAAAAGAGACCGTTTCTGTACTTCGTGAGGCTTCTGAAGGAGCTGGGTACCTGTACTGCAGGGAGGCAAAAACTGTTATCTGTGTTCATAAGTGAAGCACGGAACAATTCCTGGGCATCACAAGTTCCTCGATTGTGACCTCGTGACCTCTTGGGATATCACTTGAAGAAACGTACGACACGGCTCCATCATGGGTACAGAATTCATGTTGATTTCATTCTTCTCTCATCCACGGAATTCTACAGACTATCACTACCGAGCCTACGTTTTGCACATCTATAATCGTCTCCTCGCTTTGACAACATCTCGTCCAATTTTCAAAGCAAAAACACCACACCCATGCGTCATTATCCTTAAAGCAGTAAACCAAACAAACAAAAAGAGAGAAAAGACCATCAAGAGACCTCCGATTAAGGCATGGGTATACAGAGAGATGCGAGTCATGAGCTGAATGTCCACCGGGGCGATTCGAGAGCGTGAGAAGATAATGAACGGGTCTTGGTGAATATAGACAGTATGGGAACCGAACTTAAGGGCGGTCGACGCCGACGCGGACAAAGATAAGACATTGGTGTGAGAGACATTATGAGTCGAAATATGCTTTGTGGATGCCAGTCCAAACGCCTGTGATAATCCAACGAAAACAGATGCGAGAAGGATGTTAAGAAGGCGACTAGCCCTTCATCATCTGAGTGACGCTGTTCCACTTTTGTTTGAGGTTTTCGTGGTCCTCGTAGATCTGCAACGCCTATTAGTATTGAGTTGTTAGAGAAGAAACAGTGAAGACTTACAGTTGCCCACTGCATCTTTGTCGATACCAGTTCCTTCTCCATCTCGGCCATTTGCTCTTCCAGTGCTCTGTTCTCGTTGTGGACGACGATGTTCTTCTGCATGACATTCTCCATTTCCGTCTTTAATCTGGCTTCCACCTCTTCAGGTTGCGTCTCAACAATCTTCTGGAGCTCTTGAACCTTTGTTTTGAAAGTTTCGTTCTCATCTGCCAGATTCTCATTCTCGACCTTGGTCTTGATAAGTTCCGAGGCCATTTGAACGTGCTCGGTATCGGACTGTTCAGCACGGCGTTCGAGCGAACGGACCTTGGTCTCCAATGAAGAGACCTTGTCCTTCAAACCTTGCAGCTCTGTTTCCCGGTCCTTTTCTATCCGCTGCTGTTCTTTCCATTCGGTAGTATATTGCTTGAGCATTTCGGGTGTGATCTTAACCGAGACAGCGTCCTTGACAAGTATGTCTGCGCGGTATACCTCCTTGTCTACACCTCCAGTAGATCCAAAGAATCCACTGTCAAGGATTGAGGATGCTGAAGGAGCTTTGTCGATGTACACGTCGAACAGTCGTTCCTTCAGGAAGGTTGTAATGGCCGACATATCCTTCATAGCAAGTAGTGCTTGCGCGTTTTTCTGCATCAATACGATACCAAACTTGAGAATTGCCCCCTCGAGACCATCACTGAGGATGAGATCATAGATACGAAGTACAAGTTGCAGAGGGAAGCGATACGCGAAGAGAGTCAAGAACCACTGTGTTGCGTAAAGCTGTGGCTTGACCTCCCGGCGGTGAAGATGACAGTAAAGAGCGGGCTCGAGATCTTCTAGGAGGCGCTCGAATTGATAAAGATGGAGATGGAGACCGGGCATGTCTTGGATGAACAAGTCTCGGAGCTTGTACTTGTTCATCAACGTCACAAAAAGACTGAAAGCTTCCTCCTCGGGCATCTAGTTTTGTGGTCAGCCAAATCGTTTGATGATCATGATGGTTTCACTTACGTTGAACAATAGCGGCATGGCGATAAAGTTCATTCCCTGGGCGTATCCAACGGACTCGTCGTACAATGCATACGCTTTGCAGATTCCGAAAAGTCCATCTTGAAGTCCGGCAGCCATGACATACTTAGAGTAGCTTGTTCTCGCACCCAAGTCTCGCTTGATGACCTTCTCCAATTTTTGTATAGCAGCGGCTTCATCCTTAGTAATCTTCTTCTTTTCAGCATCAGTAGCGTCTGCCGGGAACGAGGGCGAGCGTAATGACACATGTGTGCTTCCAGTTGTAGTGGCCGGAGTAGAGTAGTCCGAATGCATCGAAGAGGACGAAGAAGCGACTGAGTCTTTCTCTTGCCCGTTGCCGTTGACATGTCCATTTGACAGATGTGGCGTTCGTGGCGTCTGCTCTTTATCGGTTCCGCGGACAACTAGCTCCTTGTATATGCTCTCGAGATCCTCGTTCTTGCTCTGCGCTAGAACCTGCCAAATGACACCACGAATGGCTTGAGGAATGCCACTCGCAATAGCCCGGTTCAACTCTTCTGAGCTCGTACGAGCAACGGCTGCTGGTCCTTCGTTGACCACAGTCTGCCAAAGATCCCAGTCAACTGGTTCCGCGGCGTCTCCAGCGGGACCAGCAGCAAATCCAGCCGCTGTTCCAGGCGCAAGATTTGGGTTGACTGTAGATTGCTTTGTGAGAGAACCAGGCCTTGGGCTAATAGGTCCAGAAGCAAGGACCGACCTGTGATCTTCCTCTGTCGGGCTGCCAAGTCCGCCGATACCTAGACCAGTTGTCCGTCCATTGAGGCCGGCGAGAGCTGCTTCGGAGCCCTCTTCTCCCATAGAAATGCCAGCCTCGTCTCGCATTCTCAAGAACTTGAAGCGATCGCGGAGACTGCTTTGACTCAGTCGATTGCTTGACTGTTCCCCCTCTTCGTCCATTCTGTGGAGTCCAAGCTCGGAATTGCTTCCAATGGTTGCGATAGAAGCGTTCGTGTTCCTCCTATCGGTCGAGGGTAGTGGCGGGGATTCGGGCTTCTTGCTCGAACTGTTTCTTGACAGCCATGAAAAGGGGCTCGTGAGCTTCCTTGTGGTAGGGGGTGGTAAAGAAATATGCTTTTCGACAACAGGAGGGGCAGGCGGCGGAGGGGGAAATTTGACAGGAGACATTTTCCCGGAGAGTCCCTGCAGACCTGTGACGGAGGATTTACGAGGAGGTAGCTTCGGTAGGAGAGAGGAGGCCTTTGCTGCACCTTCTGCCGATTGTTAGCTCTGCTACAGCCCATAGTGATCCCTTTCCTGTGCCTATCGCGAATGTTCCCCCGTGGGCATGGTTTGAAATGAGCTTGCAGGGGTATATCCATGGCCCCACCGAGGATGCGGAATGAAACAACTGTACTGACCTTCGTCCAAAGACACGTCATCCATGTCCTCTGTTATGGCTATGGGCTGCGCTACGAGAAGAGGCGATTTGTCCGGTTGTGGGGAAGTTTCTGGTGAGTCCTCGCCAGCTTCAGCGGCGTGCGGCTTCTCTTCCTTGATGCTCGCTCGCTGCGGTACTCCAGGCACCGGCGAGTCTGAGCGGGCATCTTGACGCATGGAAGAGTTGGAGCTTCGTCGTATAAGAGATCGTGATCTGGAGCGGCGCTCAGAGTGTGAAGTCGGGCGGGAGGACATGTTGGGAGCGTCTTCGAAGGACTCCTGGGGAGAAGAGCGGTCAGCGAGTGCGGGCGCATTGGAGGTGCTACTACCGAGTGTACCTACATCGTCACTCCCCGAAGTGTTTGTACTCCTGCTCTCTGGTCTTGCGGTGCGGTCGTCCATTGCAGAGGCTCGCAGAGGCGGTTCAGCGGTGCTGGTGATTGAAAATGAGTGTGGATGCCTGAGTCTATGGCAGGCGTGGCGGACAAGCGTATAAGTTTATTTGGTAGTTGCAGCAGTCGGAAAAGAAGTGCAGCGACTATGCTCGGGTCATATCGTTCGTTTGCGGGCCGTGAATTGGGGGTGGACCGTCTCGGAATTGCAGAGCAGGTGCGTTGTTCAAATGTTGCTGAGGGGACAGGTGAATAGCTCGAGGATTGCCCGGACCTGCAGAATAGCACGGGCGCGGCGCCACAGTACGGGACCCGCAACGCTTATCGCTTGAAATAGAACGACTCCAAGAGGTTTACAAAGGCAGCAGCAGTCACACTCGCTGAGTAGAGAAGATTCTGAGTAATTGGTACTGCATGCACATGTCTGGCCCTCGGCTTGACGTGGCCATTGGGTCAAGAGCGAACACCATCGCCTTCCTGTGGCTGCTCGTTCCTCCACAAGGAAACGTTTCAGCTTGGCCTGAAACTGCGCCCATGTCGCCGCAGAAACAGAAATGACTGCGGAGCGAATCCTCTTCCGCAACATCAACTTCGCTACGGCGCACGCGACACCTCGCAGCTAACATCTAGGCACGACTATCACGACACGTATAGGACTGTGCAGCCATCAAGACCGCCCGCCCCCTATAACTTTATATTGGCCTCGTCATTGCCAGCGTCGATCGACATGGAAGGGAGGGAGCGCAAGGTCACAAGGGATGCCGAGTCGCCTATCCCTTCCTTCCTCTTTTGTGGCAGCTCGTCTCCCGGCTATGTCTCAACTGCGTTGTGAAATTCGCATTAACCTACCGCCGGCAACGCTCAAGGAATCGCAATTTCTGGCTGTTCAAGCATCACCATTGTAATCAGCCTTGCAAACTCGGCAGCACGGGCTCTTTCTACCTCTCGGATGATGACCAGCAACTCGGCTTTCGGGATGAAAACATCCAGGATTCCCTGTGGCGCAACTGCATACCTTGCAGTCGATCGTCTAATTCCCTGAAGTTGCCCGACCCTTAATGGTCGGCCGCCGACTTCCTCCCCTTTTGCTGCCTCCTTTTCTTCTGTGGGAGCAAGTCTGGGCAAAGGGATTCGCAGATGGCGAAGCAGTACTCGCAAAAGAGGCAGAGATCACCCTACTACTTCCTATTGTATCTTCTAGGAGAGCACATGCGCTAGTGTTACGCCTTTCAGCAGGGAGACGATATATCGAATGGGGCAGTGTTTCGAACAGGCTTCCTATTAACGAGTAGAAGACTTTCATCGCCTTCTATGAACGGAGCTCGCCTCTCCAGCTCATGCAGTTCACATCTCAATAACGCGTGACGTTGACTTCCTGTGGCAAGTCAACCTGTCGTTCGATCGCGGACCCCTGTCACTGTCGCTCTAGCTGACCGCTAGGCCTTTCACTGTGGCGTGTGTGGACCAATCAATCACGGTGCACACAAACACTCCCAAACAAACGCGATTCTCTCGTGAGTCTATACAACGTCTACAAACATGTTTCAACGTGCAGGTTCTTTGAATCAGAGACTTCAGCTACGATGTGAAACAGTCTTGCACATATGGTGCTGTTGTACAGCATCGACGTGTGTTGTTGCATTGGTAAGGAAAGTGTTCTGTACATAGTCTCATCTCTTATGTCTACCTTCCAGTCTCTGCTCTACTCTCTCTTCTTCTATGTCTCTCCTTGCTCCAGTCAATTTCTTGTCAATATCGAACATACTTTGCCTTGGTCCTACTTAGCCTCCGTCGCCCAAACTACTACACGCTCCCGCTGTCTTATCCACTTCCGTATATCTACCAGAAGGCCGGTCGTATAAAGCTCTCCTCTTTCCTCTTACAATAATCGAGCCAACACAATGGAGCCACCAAGACGCAACCCATCTTTCGACATCACCGAAACACACACCTACATCACCAAATCCCCTTCTCCAGCTCCAACTTACTGTTCAACTGTTCAGTTTGACAAGAGTTACCCTTCCATGGACGAGAAGCATACGCCCTTCCACCTTTCCCAGGCGGAACCCTGCGACAGCTCCGATTTCCCAGTCAACCTTCCCAACCGACCAACTAATAAAGGCAGAAGCCGGTTCCCGAAACTCAGCATCCTAATCCCCTGGACTCTCTTTATCATTTTCTTCCTGATCACAATATGGTACACTTCCATCGCCTTTGGTATCCGTCTCTTCGCCACCTTGCAACCCTCTTCCGGCGCTGTCAATACCTATCCTGAAGCGCCTGTGGTGAACGTCATCATTAAAGGGCAAAACGGCCTTGCTTCACCGAGCGTGGTATTGTCGATAAGTACAGGTGGCCCACCTTCGACGACTCAGGCTCCAGTCCGGGGGAATGGCGTAGGTGTGAAATTGGGAACGAACACTATTACTAGTCAGGTGGGGGAGCAGAGCGCAGAGAGGACGGGGTTTGTGGTTGTTACTCGGAAGGGTTGAGAGTATTGGTCTTTGGTCTTCTGCGTGTCGTTTAGAAGAATGATGGCAAGAAGAGAGATATCGTCTAGCAAAGCAGTGTCAGAGGAGCACCAATCGTTCGTCGAGTACTTTCATTTCATATATTCAACGCGCATCCAAGTTTTCCCTTGAAAAATATAGCACAGCTTGATTCCGCATGAAATCCATCTATGCGTGCAGAAAATGTATAAAAGTCGAGCAGTGAAGTACGTACTTTTCTGAAGGTTGTGGAAGCTTTGTGAGTAACTGATTGCTGGATTGAGGTGCCCCTACCTCCTCATATACCCTTGTTTCAAATACAAAAAACAAAGGACAATAGGAAACGCAAACATACTAAAAACATGATCAAACGGACGGAGTCTCAACCATCCCAACCTTCCTATCGAATTCAAATGGTAGCCTAGATAACTGAGGGTTGCCTGATATGATCATTTCACGAATAGATGAACCGGTCCAATTCCATCCTTCCTGTCTGTAGACCAGACACAAGATTCTGTACCAGCGGAGATGGAACGTAAAGCTATTCCATGGAAACTGCATGCCGAGCATATGAGCAGCATCATCCCATACTAACCATACGTCCAGGAAGTGTAAACAGCGACTAACAATCGCCCAAAAGCCCAAAAGTGAGGAATAGAAATCTCATGGCAATAGAGTAAGCGGGTTTCACATGCATGTACTTCTAGACTAAGGAAGGGATAGATGAGCACGCAAATCCCACCCCAAACATGTGAATAATGTAGCTTACACCTCCATTAAGAATAATGTGCCTATTAAGAGGAAGCCAAGCAGTAAATATCTGCCAAGGAATTGAAAGCGGACGTGCCAACGTTATGCCAAAGAAGTGAAGAGTTGACGATACGCAAGACTGTGTAGGTCAGTGAGCAAGACGGGCGTGCGCATCAAGGGAATGTGAGTAAGTGACTGTTTCCAAGCCTTGTCTTCTTATGAAAACCTCAGCATAATGGAGTGACGCTTATTGTAACTACCTAAAGCGAGATCCCGCCAAGATATATCTATCATATTGTCATCTCGTCAAAAACGCACATACACCAAATGGAGATCAAACACAGCAAGCTACCAGAATATTCTACATTATTCCTCGCTGGTACGACGCCCTTTCGGAAAAATATTCCTCACTCTTTTGACCACACTAAAGCCGAATACTTCTCCATGAGCGACGCCTTCAACCCGCCACCATCCTCTGCCCATTCCGTCAGACTCAAAGCCTTCTCGGCCCATATTTTTGCCTTACCATCATTCTCCTGCACATAGTAGTCGACCGCAAGATTAAAGGCAGTAGTAGCCAGCCACTCCAACTCCATTGGTGGGTAGCAGTCCGGGTTCTGCTCGTCCATGTTAGTCGTTTTTGCTTCAACTTCAAAAGAAAGCTGCTTGAGAGGCGAAGATGAAGGTGGAGGTGTATTAAGCACAGATGCTGAAAGAATAGGTGGGGTACTCTGAAGGGCTTAACGATGATGCTTGGAGGTACGGAAGAGAAGACTCACCCCATACCGCTTCGATGCAATTTGCCAAGCTCTCTCAACACAATTCATGCTGATAGTTTCGTCGAAGGTAAGCGCCATCTGAAAGAGGCAGCGGATCCATCGAGAGAGCTTGACTATGTCGTTGCCTGATGATCGATTTGATTCGTTGATGATTTTTTGAAGTACCATTAAGATCTCTGCCCATCAATCAGAATCACCATATTATGCATGATGACGACGCAATTTACTGTTTTGATACTTCCCATCTAGGTTCGCTTTGACGATGCATGAGTGGGAAATAAGTACTAGGTCTGCCAGCGTTTCGTAGTGATCTGGGTTTTTGTACTTCCAGCATTGTTCAAAGACCTCATCTAGAGCATCCCATTGCTCTAGCCTCAACACAGCTTCAAGCTCTAGCTTGACGATCTGGAAATGCTTACATGTGATGTCGACTTTTGCGGACTCCCCATGTTTATCGGTTTCGAGTTCGTCCGAGGCGATGCGTCGGAACTCGTGACAGTGCTTCCGAGTTTCGAGATAATGTTGAAGCTACACCTCTTAGTGTCTGTCCACTGTTTGGAGGAATATGTTCTATAAACTCACACAAGTCTGGATGTTGTCCTCTGCGCGAGCCAAGGTCGTAAAGGTACAAGCAGCGAGGAAGTTGCAGAACAACAATCGAAGTGGAAGGTCGACTTGATCTTTGGACCCGTCTTGTTCTTGTAGCAGTTTGATAAACTGACCCGTATGTTAGCTGATACGAAATAATACGAAACTCGACTCACCTCTATGCAAGTGGAAAGTAGCCGGATCAGATTTCCAGGATGTACCTCGGCGCAATACTTGAGAGACAGATTGTACGCGTTCTTACAGAACCATTCGAACTCTGATGGATTGAAGAGCTGTTGAGCGGGAGTGCTTGGTCTTCGTCGAGACGCTTTTGCTTGAGTGCAGGCTGGTTTGGGTTAGCGTTGGGAAATATTTGAACATGTGAAGCCTACTTACCTCCCTCAAGCACTGTACAGACCTGATCTAAAATATCTGGGACCAGCCTTCCGTCTTTGACGAGCTCTGCTATCAGTAGCCTTATTGTGCATCTGTTTCATAAATCAGGAAGGCCATACAAATCCGGCAACGGCATTACCGTAAGAGGGCTGGAAGATGGACACCTGCAGGTGCACTGTAGTTGTACTTCTGAAGCACTTTCTGATGAGCAACAATGGCCTGCTGTTTGCATCCAGCATTTTGGGCTTCCAGTACACAGGCGTAAAGGAGGGTGGCATCTTTTGATGATTGGCGACAGACTACATTGAGACATTCCTCAGCTGCAAGTATTAGTTTAACGAAGGCTATAATACGACGGATATAAGCGCTCACCAAGATCTGGCTTGTCACTATGTAACGCTGCTTTGTACATGAGGTATCGTGTAATTGGCTCATTTCTGCCGTGATCGGACATCTTTGAGAAGACCTCATGCGCAGCTGCATAATCCTGGCGTGCTGAGGCGCACAAAATTGCTTTTCTCCAGGGAGTCAAATTCTGAACCGTAGTATTGGGTCGGTTGAGACATACCTTGCAATCTTGGATTTGTTTAACTCGCCGGCTTTGTCGAAGAGCGGGCAGAGGCATGCACGACACCACGACTCCGCTAGTGCATACTGTTCTTGGTTATAGGCTGCCTCTACCTTCTTCCACAACAGCTTGGAGCGTGTCACATCAGTAATCGCTTGACATACCACAATACAGATCAAGCACTCACAGTTTGCGCAGCATGCGTAGCCAGTGCCGACAACGTGTCTTTTGTGTTCTGCTGTACAATACGGAATAGCTCGCTCAGAGATTCAAGGCAGTTATCCAAGTAAGAGCTGGTAGTGGCAATCCATATACGAGTAATGACTGCTCTTTCGATCCAGTCCTGATTTTCTGCCTGAAACAGTCGGAGCTCCATTAAATCGTCGAGAATTTTGCATGAACTGGAGGAGCTGGCAGAAGTTAGCAGGTTGGAGGGGTGCTGGTTAAGGACTTTGGAACCTGTGGTCCTTAAGTTTATGTATGTGATGCATGATCCTGCTCAAACGTCAGCTTCGGAACGAAATGCGAGAAGATTTGCTACCGACGTCTTGAAATTAGTCTCATTTAAGATCACACAACGTATCATCTGGAGAAGAACTGGAAAATATAAGTATTCGGAGAGTATCGAGGACAAACAGCGCGAACCATTGTAGAATTGGTCGCTATCGATCGTCTCCTCGGTTGAAAGAAGCTCGAGCTTTAGCAATGGAACAACGAGCTTCTCTCCGTAATCCTATATGAATGTCAGAGAATGAACGCTTCTGAGATATCGAGGTTTTGTACACACGATCTCAAGCAGTTTGACCATGTCCCACGCCTTTTGGTACGTATCAGGACTCTTCAGCTTCATGTATGCCTGAGCTGTCTCCACAATAAGCACTGTTTCCATCCACTTCACAAAAACTCACGAACCAATGCTTTGCATGATACTCAGTCGCAATTCTCCAGCTTCAGGACCGAGCATCTCCAGTTCTTGTTCACCAATCATATCGTACGCTCGCTCCAGCCATCTCACTGCCAGCTCGTAGTTTCGCTTCCTGAGCAAATTCTTCCCCATCTCGTACATCAGATCGGCCAAATTCTCGGCGGTGGACGGAGATATCGCGCAGTGTGTCAGCTTAATCTTCGAGAACATGTGCTCTGCTGTGTCCATGCGGTCTTGTCGCCATGCCTATTCCACGCATACATCAGTCAAAAATCCATGCAGTGAGAATGAGCGCGAACCGCTCGCGTGTATACAGACACTTGCGCAGTCAAGCTGGTTACTTACTAAAGTCGTTCGTACAGCGAAGTACTCTACGCGCAAGCGTTCTTTGAGCGCTTCCTCTTCACTCCTCTCACCAACTGTCTCACTGCTCAAAGTCTCCTGGTAGTCTGCAGCTCTCTCTAGCACCTTAGTAGCGCTACTCAAGTCGTTGTTGTCAATACAAACGCGTACAGCCTTGAGCGCAACCTTCATGAGACGGATACAAGTCTTTTGCTCTCGTCCCCTCGTTGCCTGACTTCCTGCGGAGTCGAGAAGTAGAAACGCGAAGACGCGAAGGAGGCAGATCGCACGATTGTTTTGAACTTTAGCATCCTTGGACTGCCCTTCTGGCCGCGAGTCATTCCGTCGCAAGCGCGTCGATAAATTCCATAGCTCTGTGCCTACTCTGTCAAGTTCATCTTGCTTCGCGACGGCTGTGGACGAGGACTGGAGCGGGAGGCCGCGGATATGAGTCTGAAGGTCGTCGACGAGGGCCGTGTTGCGAGAGGAATCGAAGCGTTTCGTGAGAGTTGAGGTAAAAGCTGTGCGTTGTGAGAAACCACAACCGAGAAGAAAAGAGCGCAAGGAGATTTCTACTCAGGAGTGACTTGACTTTCTTTTCCCGCTCAGTCCTAGCTGTTGAGAGCCCTGGAGCCATTGTCAAAAGTTGACGTGAAGGCGATGTTCAAGTTGTGGCGAGCGAGAAGGGAAGGAAGCTGCTAGGACGCGCGACTGCCAGCTCGGAAGCTATTGACTAACGAGCGCAATCAAAGCAAGACACCAAAATGCGAAAGTGGTCAGAATGCCAATGGTATACAAATAAGACTACAAACCACGCACAAAAAATAGCACAACGAAAGAAGACTGAAAGAGAAATTTCTTATTCTACTGATTCTGGCCCAATGCAAACTTCACTCACTTACACAGGCATTACCAATAGCGCATTGGGGCCATCTTCCTCGTCGCTCACAGTCCCTAACCTCTTGCAACGGAAATCGATATCCAAAATTGTACATTACCGGCATTAATTTATCTCATCATTCCCTCGCTTTGTATAGTACAGATACCGCCCAACTGTACCGTGGGGCTGACATGATATCAATGCTTCTAAAATCAAGAGGATCGTTCTGTAATCGGCAAGAAGTTGCCGACAATCAAAGCAGGACTACAGATCAATCAGAGATGTTCTTCAAAATAGCTATTCAAAACTTACATGTTGTACATGTCACGCTTAACAGTGAAAGAAAAGCAGCATTTGATCTCTGGGTCCTTAGATGTCGGATCTGGATTCTTAAGAGAACAGCCAGTCAGAATGGCTTTCTTGTTGTTGTCGAACGCAATCTGGCCGAATTTCTCCCAATACGACACCAGTGAGCCTTCAGCGATAATCTCATGCAACGCAATGACTCCCTACACAATTATCAATGACCAGCACAAGTATAGAATAAGAGAAACTAACATCTCGGAGTTTGGACATCGGCACATGAATAAGCTCCGCCATCTCCTTGTTACCCCTATATATCTCTCCTGTTCTTCGCCAGCAGCAAGCAGGGATTGCCATGCTCGCGAAGATGCGATCGTACTCCATCAGACTCTTGTCAAACCACATCTCCACGCGCACGAGCTCCATGTCTGTCAAAGTCTGCGCTCGCTCGCGAAATTTTGGTCTGAACCTGTCCAGTTGTCGCAAGATTCTCACGCGTGAGACCTGCTGCAAGTTCTGCTCCATGTACTGGTTGAGTCGCGCGTAGCCCTTGACGTAGTTGAATGGCTTCAAGAGCCCGGCGTCCATTTTGGCCTTGAGAAGCTTGTTCATTCGTTCTTCGGGACTATCCGAGCCGGTAGGGTCCGCAGCTGTCATGTAGTACTTTTCTCGCGCCTTGTCGATGGGGAAGCCACTCGAAGGTCTCTGTGTAGAGTTCCCTGTAGCGGCTTGGGCGGGTGGCGGCAGCAGTGGAGCGCTACTTGACGCATTTGGATTATAAGAAGAGCTATTGGTGAGGGTACCCATGGGGTTCAACAGAGAAGGATCGGAGAATAGCTGGTGGAAATCACCACCACCATAGAAGGCACCGTCATCCATCAGGCTGTTGCTGAGGAAATCGTTGAGCAAATTGTACTCGTTACTGACTTCGGACGTGTTGAACATATAGGAAGGATGATAATGGTGCATGTCATGAAAATTGTTTTGGGAAGAAGACGTGAAGTCATTGTAGTTCAAGACTTCGTGATAGTTCAGTACGATGTCCTCTTAGAGCTGGACCACGTGTAACTTACAGGAGGGACCACTAGAGGTCATAGGAGGCAGCTGTGGCGCAGATACGGGCGTGGGCAGGGCGATCGGTGCTGCGTTGGCACCTCTGTTTTGAGGCAGCGGAGGCGGCGCAAGGTTGAGCCCTGTATCAGGGATACTAGTCTGCCGTTCGACTGTATTTATGGCGGTCTCGGAGGGTGTGGCCTCGTGTTTTTGGTTGTCGTTTTCGCCATTGGCGCTGCCCGAGTCCGTTTTTGACTTCTTAACACTTTCTCGAGGCTCGTCATGACAGAGGTGTCCAATATTTCGCTTGACACACCGCGTACAAGGTCGTTCCTACGCAGCAAGGGAGACAAGTAAGCCGAGGAAGGGGGAGTAGGTCGCTCAGTGCACTTACAAGGTCGCAGGTCATATGCTAATCGGGAGAGGGGGAGTTAGCACATACTGTCCAAGTGTCTCAGGCGCAACAATATGGGAGGCGTCCAAGGTCAGGGAGGTGGTGCGGCTCACCGAACGTCTGCAGTATATGCACGCTAAAGGTGGCGCACGCCACGAGTTAGCTGGGCTGTTGCAAGTATTGGGGACACAAGGCTTGGACCTCATACCATGATTGACCTTCCTCCGCTTCTTTGGAGTTTTCGTAGGGCCATCGGAGCCGGATGCGGGAGGGGCCTCGTCGTGCTGCGGCGAAGCGGACTCAGTCGCACTGGGTTTTTCGGCATGTTTCCCCTGAGCCGTGGCCTTGGACACCGTCGTACCAGACGAGGTGGGTCCATTGGGTCTTTGTGTAGCTTCCGTCATCAAAGGTCGCGGTGTGGGCAGGTTTCAGCGCTGGGCGCGCGTTCGGAAGCCCGCAGGCTGGAGTGTGTTCTACGACTTGGCTCGCGGCGCGTAGGCGCGTGGGCGCACACCCAAAAAGCAAGCGCTTTAGTAGCTGCTCGAGCACGTTTGCTGGTGGCACAGGATCCCGCGACGGGTGCGAATTGGGTGGTGGACTGGGTGGACTGGGTGGTGGAGAGATCTGTCCTAGTGGCACGCGAGCTTAAAGGTCATCCAGAGTGAATGTTCGGCGCAGGTTCAGGTGGGGAAGGAATCGGCCCGAGCTGCCACCGCGGCTTCACCCCGCATTTCACACCTCAAACGACCATCACCCGTGCCTCAAATTGCTCACATGCTGATGGACAAAGGGCACTTTGCTTGAGAAAAATTATGTATACTGCCGCTACGCCGAGCGCCCCTGATATCCAATCGACTCCCACCTTGACTGGGCCTTGCACGACACCAGCTGATGGGGATCTATCTGGACTAGTCCTGCATGCACGACCCCGAGAACCACACTACTGGGATTCTAAATTCGGCTCGAATTCATGGTATTGATCAGAACACGCTCTATCTATGGCGCATTGGGCTCGCCGTGGGCCCAACCGACAGCTTACGAGCCGGTCCGCGATGTTCCTCCATCAGATTTCTCCTAGCACATACAATGCTTATCCCGAAGTATTGGAACGACGTCTAGAGCCCGCCGTGCTCCCGAAGCAGCCTTGGAATACAGTCCCAGTACCGTGTTTGCCTCATTACTCCATGCACCAGACCATGCGCCAAGCCATACGAAGAGCATTGGAAGAGGACAACACACCCCGAACGCCAAACCCAACTTGCATGTCAATAGTTCAAAGTGCACCGTACTGCTGTGCGCCGGCGTGTTTGAAGAGCACATCGTCTAGTGCTACATGCGCGTGCCTCATGGCTTCATCGATGCCATCGACCTGCGCCTGATTGCCCTGCATATGCTCTAAGCTTCGTCGGAGTTGCTCGACAAGTGGGGCGATCTCAGGATCAGGGGCGTCGATCATCGAGGTATCCATTGGCGCAACTGTCTTCAGACCAATATCGTCAGGTCCATCAGCGTCGGTTTCGGTCTCTTCGGAGTCTTGCAACAGAGGATGGAGCTAGAATATGTTAGTGGATACTCAGCTGGCAGCCCGAATATACGGGTCGAGGAGGATTGGGTGCTTGCGTACCTGAACACGCCTTTGCTGGTACTTCCACGCCTTCCTCCACTCCTTCACATCCTTCTTCAGCTTTTCCAGGTTGTCTTCATCCTTCTTTAGTAAATGCTGGGCCACCTGCTTTTGCTCTTCGAGGAGCTGATTGGTATGCCGTGCAGCCGTGACCTCTGCCGCAAGCGTCGTATTGCGCTCCGTTAGTTTATCGACATTGAACTGGAAATCCTTTGCCATGGGCGGGATCTTGACAGTCGTCAACTTGCGCTCCAGGGCTCGTATCAGCGCGTTCAGTCCATCTTCTGCCTCTTTGATCTTTCGCTCATCGCCCCGGCCCAGGGCAATGGTTCTCTTTGCCTCCCTGAGTACCGTACTGATTCCCTCCAAAAGTTGTGGAGAAGCCTCTGGCCATTGGTCTATAAGCTCCTGTGGTATTCTCTTTCTTGCAGGCGCAAGTTGCACATATTTTGGTGTAGATCGCTTCTCCTCAGCAAGCTCGTCGAGGTCTACTTCCCGCGCCTTGCGCTTTTGACCTTCAGGTGCTTTTACTTCATGTGCAGCCTTCCGCGCCTTTATATGTTTCTCTCGATTTGCATCTTTCCCTGATGATATGGGCTCTGCTTGTGCCTGCGATGTGCGTTTCCGGTTCGTTTTGTCTTTTAGAACGGTCGGCTTAGGAGCTGTCTTCTTGGGTGTGGTGGAGAACCGATTCTTGCGTGGTTTCCGCTTCTTTGGTGCGCCTTGGTCGCTTGTACGCGTCGGCGCCTGGAAGCAAATAAGTAAGTTTGTAGCAAATAGAAGAATTGAAGCTTACCATTGCGTCGTGGTTGTATAATCGCGAGTGTCGTCGAACGCGTGTTTACATTGGATGGAGCCAAGCTTTGATCGACACTGCCCTAAGTGGTAGCGTTCCTAGTGACGATCATCACGTGCAGTTCGTCCCCACCACATTCACTTATTTATCACTCACAAATCAACGCACAGCATACAATCAGAAATCCACATTCTGCAAAGGAAATATCATCAACACTAAGAACAGTTCTCACAAAAACATGTTTCCTTTACAGTTCCCTTGACCCGCCAAGCCAGGACGAAATGACGGCTCTTTGCCTACGACAACATGGCTGAATACTGGTATCCATGATCCTACATACTCATCGCCGTTCTCTCTCGTCGTCTCTATCCGCTCTCGTCTTTCTCTTTAACAGAACATCCTCTCCCTCACTCGCAACACACTGTCCGGGCACAAAATGTGTACAATTACCACTTACACATACACATCCTGCGGCCACAACTACAAAAACACAAGCCCATGCCCAATACTTCCACAGAAACACTATCCCAAGCCTGGCAAAGTAGCAGAGCCCTACAGGGCGAAAGGACATGGATATGTCACGGCTGAGGTGAAGGGTGAGTGGTGTGAAAGTTGTGAGTGGGAGAAAAGGTGGCGAAAGAGAGCGGTTCAGCACATTGATGGGGATGAGGGAGATGACAAGAAGCAGAAAGCGGATGGTGAAGAGAATTTAGTGACCGAATGAGGCCGCTGGGCCGTTTGCACGGCAGCTAGATGCTCGGTACTATGCCTTCACCTCCAGCATTCACATTGTGATTAAACAATACACGCGAGACCTACACATCTGCACCCACGTCTACACACTGAACTGATATCTTTGTGTTAATTTCCCCGTAACACAAATCCCATCATTTTCCCAAATACAAACCTTTCCGCGCCAGCAACCAAAATGTGCAAAACAACCCACCACACCTTCGCCTGCATGCACAATTACACGACAACAGTCCTCTGCCCCAGTGCCCCTCCCCAACCCCTACTTCTAGACAGCATTAAACCTGGCTCTCCTGACGTACACCACATCTCCATCAGCCCCAGTATCGTGCGGCTAGAGCCCTATGAAAGGTCTGCGTATGCGAAACTTTTGGGTGCAAGGCGCGAGTGCCACAGTCATAATGTTGATATAGAGCAGGTGAGGGGGGAGTGGTGTGATGGTTGTGCGCGTGAGGAGTGGAAACGGATGGAGAAGGCCATGGTTGAGGGGCTGGTGAGCGTGGATGAAGACAACGGCAAGGGGGCGAGCATTGAGTAGAGCATAATGCTTTCTGGACAACGTCACAGATATGCATTTGTTGACTCGTAAAACGTCCTGAAGTCCAATTATATTTCAGTTGCAAGCCAAAGACGTCAATCAGGACATTTTCTGTCATAATGTTAATGCTCTAGTAAAGTCTATTACTCTCTGTAGTCAGATTCTGAGCACATAGTCAAAGGTTCAACATGGATTATGTCACCGATGCATAGCACTCGTTTTGTTAAACAGTCGGAACAGACGGACACATAACTGTGGAAGTTAAAGCTTCTTAGGTAGAGACAACTTTTCAATCCGGCGGCGATATGTCAATCTTTTCCACTCTGTCCCCATAATATTGGGCGGGCAAGTAAGCTAATCCTACATTCTTTATAGTTCAGCAATACTCAAGATGTAAGAGAAGCCGGAACCTATATTTGGTTCATTCTGAGCTGACTATCATGGCACAGCTTTGCTAGGAACAACTTTCACAGGGTGGACCGGGATGATAGGGATAACGGGTTATGGTCCAAGACCCTTATTTGCATAACCCCGGCAGATCCACAGCCGTGTCTAGGAATCTTGGTTACGTGTTATGGTATTGATATGCCTATTTGTGTTGCCTTTACTATGAACAAGCCTATATCGTTGGGTGCCTTCCAGCTCCATCTCCAATATTTCAAACATGTGTCAGTGAAGCATGCTATATATCCTTTACCAGACCCGCGAATGCATATATAAAAGCCCATCGGACAGATGCCCTTGCCCCAGACGCCGCGTCCTATTCACATCCAACCATCCCAGCTCTTGATAGCTATAAAATCATCCCGCATCCCTCAGGACGATCCCCTAACCCTACTCAATGGAATTTCGCACTAACCGCCCCATACCTTACCCCATCAACCTTAAGCTCAAACACCAATCCTGCACTCTCGATTTTCATATCTAGCGTAAAGTCCAAGTTATCAAACTCCACGCCCTTGGTCGTCGTCAGGCGCGTGAACAGATGCTTCGGCACGGTGTTCAAGTCTGTGGTGAGCGTGCAGACATTGATCAACCCTTTTTGGTAAGAATCTGGGGCGGTATCGGAGTCACAGGCTATGAGGTCGTCTTCGACAACTAAAGACTGGCCGGGCCGAAAGTTACGCGTGTAGTGGAAGGATATGGGGTGGGATTCTGAGACTTGCGCGCCCTGGGGAACGTTAGCATGAAGTATGGTACGGACGAGCTCGTTCAGAGTGAGGAATATCTATAAGCAGTTCTGCACAATAGCACAATGATCAAGTCAGATTGAAAAGCACGTCGCAGTCGCCAAAGTGTACTTCACTAGTTGTACACATTCACGACTGGTTCGTGGGGGGGATGCTTGTGAGGACTGACCTTTGCGATGTGCCATTGCATTCGATCACTGACCATCCATCGTTCCCACAGTGGACTCCAGTATCGATCGCTGATGGGATGTTTTGCTTCATCGAAGACCGTCGCGTAGCTTGTGCCGTAGTGCCATCTACTCCTCCTACTGACCACCATGCTGCCCTCCAGGCCTCGAAGTACAGCGCCTCGTACGACCGCTGTCCATGCGTACATCGGATGCATGACCTCTATCGTCTGAGGTGCGTTCATTGCCGCTGCGTGAGTAGGTCTCTCCGTATAGGGTGGCGGTGGCGCGTTGTTGAAGTGCGTCTTCATACGACTGTAAAGGTAGTTACTTTGACCAAACCCGCCGACCAACACGATCCCACACACCAACCCACCCTTTTGCCGTATGCTTTGTACTTGGCCCTCTACCAAATTAACCACTTCCTCTACTACCGGGTTGAATATCTCTTTGACCTGTTCTGCACTCATAACCAAGAAACCAGAATCTAAGCCCGCCTCTTCGTCATCTGGGAGTCCAGGAAATGGGACATTAACTTCTTGATGCTCGTCCTCATTGAAGTTCCGCTTTACGAATTCTTCGAAGTACTTGAGGCCCATGTTCCAAGTCTTCGCTTTCTTTTCTCGCATCATGTTGTACCGCTCTTGGCCTATACGTTGTTTTACGTGGTCTTCGAAACGGTAGTTCAGAAAGGCAGAGCCGCAAAGCCCTCCTGTGCCGACCGCAGACTCCTCCACACGAAGTGGATTCAGCTGGGTGATCTTGTATGCGATAAGATCGACTGTGCCACCCCCTGCATCGCATACAATAAAATTGTCCCCAATCTTCAGGTGATTGGGCTGGATAGCCTTCAATGTATAAACCGCTGCAGCCTCAGGTTCACTGATCAGCTTCAAGTCATGAATCTTCCCCATTCCTGCCTTCTCCGCAGCTCGGAGCGTCGCATCTTTTGCAGAATCACTCCACACCGCCGGCACCGTCATTACAAACTCCACCTTTGTCATGCTCATGAACGTTTCTCCATATCTCCTAGTCAACGTCTCCATAGTGTGCTTATATATCTGCGCAAGATAGTCCGATACAGCTTCCATCACAGTTTTCTCATATTTGCGGAGCTGGGCGGCGGTTTCAAGGGGGGATACGAAGGAAGGGAGTTTTTGGTTACGGTCGAGGAAGAGCTTTATGCAACGTAGACGGGTCTCTTCGGGCTTGAACTGGAAACCCCATTTTATGTTCTGCACGGTGTTTCCATCTTTGTCGAGGGTGGGTATATCGTAAGCTATTTCGGTGGGGACTTTGTCGGAGGTGATACCTGGAGTGAAGATATAAGCATTGGAAGAGCGCTGGGATTTCAACTAGGGAGCAGGTTACCATTTCCGCCAGGCCATGTTTTGATGATGTCGATATCCTCGGGAGTTGCGCTGTACACTGCCGCAACACCTGCTCATTGTCAGTCTTTGAGTCGCTTCCATGTATAAATCAGGGCACTTACCGCTGTATGTTGTGCCAAAGTCCACGCCTACGATTAGTCTATCTTGGGTAGGAACTGCGGTCGGGACGCTCTCGGTAGCTATGGCGGGGTGGTTTGCGCTTGGGTTGAACGCATATGGAATGTTACTCCCCCTTGCATCATTGAAGGATCCGCTCATGTTGTCAAGCTCCAAACTGAGCACTCTGTGCTACTTATGTGAACATATATGAACAAGAAGTGCCGTGCACGATTGTCGCGTGGAAGGCTGATGCGAAGCAGCTGGAATTCAATTGAGTGAACTGGGTTGCCAGAGAGAAATGCGGTACCACGAATATGGAGAGCGAAGACCTCGAGGTCGTGTATATTGGTGCCTGAGAGGCATTGGAGGTTAGGCACCTGTCATGTTATTGTAAATACTGAAGCCTGCGGTAAACGCGATGGATGAGACTTGCGACCATCAGCTGAAGCGTGGCGTGTTTGGGGGTGGCTGAGATCCCCGCTATCCGTCATCCCGCCTCTGCCAGGCACCATCACATCAACCTCCAGACTGCATTGTGAGCGTACCTCGCTCCTTAAGCTTCTATCGTGGAAAGAAGGGCCAAGACGAAGTGGCTGCAGCATGTCTACGATCTATACTCAACCTTCTTTAGCACTCGCCAGTGGACTCTCATAACAGCTATGACCAGCGGGGAAAAGAAGAGCTCTGGTAAGCATGACCGTTCTCATTCTCAGATAGAAGTGGCTTTGACTCTCATGTGAATATTAGCCAACGCTCTAGACCTCTCCAACCGTCTGAAGCGTCCAGCGAAGCTCTCGCGGAGCTCCAAGACTACCTCCCCTTCCTCTATCATCGCACCACCGAAGGCTGCAATAGCGGAGGAGAAGGCAAAGAAAGAGAGTTTGCAACGGCGAAAGAATCCCTTCAATGAGATGTTACATTCGAGATCGAAAAAGGAAAAAGACACTGGCAACAGTAATAGCATTCTATCAAGGTCAGAAGAACACGAATATAAACCTGAACGGGAGCAATCGAGGAAAACATCCAATGTGAGCATTCAGGATACACAAGATGCCAAGGCATCGGACAGAATAGCAGAGCTGGAAAGAGCTCTCGCAGTCGCTACGGAAGCGCAAGATGCAATGCGACAAGAGCTGGAGAAGGTGCGGCAACATGGTGTCGTAACTAGAGAGACCGTTGATGACTACAGGCGCCAGCTTTCTGGCACGTACAATACAAGTCCTCGACCCGGCTCTACTCATACAAACTCACCTGGTCGGCAATCCAGTCATATGGAGTACGACCATCCTATTTCACCACGCCGCTCGGTGGACAAAAGTCGCGACGACCTCATCGAGCAGAATTACTTGCTTCGAGGCCAGCTTGCAGAACTCAAAGAGCAACTAAGCTTTCATGAACCTCCTTCTTTTCAACACCCTCCATCTAGAGGAGATCCTGAATGGAATGAACTCACTGCACGTCTACACAATACGGAAAAAGAATCACAAGAACGTCTCAACCAGCTCCTATCCCTCAAGCATAGTATATCCTCCTTGACCCGTACCGCCACCCAAGTTACAGATGCGGAACTCGCAGAACGGCTACAACAACTCGCATACCAGATCCGGGAATGGGTAATCAGCAACTTCCGCCGCACGAAACTGAACTTCAGTGCCATATCTCCAGACACTGAAAAAGCGTTAGTCGCTGTTAGTTTGCGGTACAGGGACATTGATCCTACAGACCGGCTCGCTTTGTACCAAGCCCTGATATCCAGCACACTAATGCGAATCTTCAACGAACCCTTTATCATAGGGCTCCCGGGAACCGGACCACTAGCTCCAATTCGCCAACTCGCAGCCTACATCCATAATACGGGGTCTGATTACCGCGAATGGAGGCGCAATACTATCCGCAGTCTCGAGAAGAGCGAAGCAAAACATCAGCTTCAAGTGGAAAGAGACAACCTTCTGCACCGCATGACGGCCGAAATAAGCCACTGTCTCTTCACACTCACATCCGCCAACCTCTCCTCTTTCGCCCACTCTTCCCTCCTGGGAATCTTAAATACGGCGGCGGATCTCCAGCACACGCTCCTACTCCAAAAAGCACAATACGAGATCCACTTCTTCCGGACCACATTAGGGGAACGGGAGGTAGACTTTGATGCAGATAGGATGGAGGTTGTGAACGATGTGGATGGGACAGATGAAGACGGGGATGTGTTTACAGGGAGGCGGTTTGCATTCTGTGTATTCCCTTGTCTTGAGAAATGGGGAGACGAGTGGGGGGAGCGTGAGGGAGTCAGGAATGTATTGTTGAGGGCGAGGGTTTGTGTTGGTGTTGGGTAACAATGAAGCATATATGTAAAATGAAAGCACTAGACACTCAAACATTAAATTTTTGCAAAATCACAACGTCGAAACCAGTTGTTTAGTTTTCATTGATTTTTGACATATACATATATCAATATTTCTGAGAGATGTACCACCAGCAAAGTCTCATTCCAGCCATCTACATCTAAGAGAGGCACCCGGAGGTTCACTCAAAGATGTAGTTACTCAGGAAGTAGACAAGCTACTTGGGGAGTAGGCTAGACCGAAGTTTGCGTTGGCAGATCGCACCACGGTCCAAGAGCCAACGGCACAAAACGTGCATGTCGATATGGAGGTCGTGAGCGGGCTTATTCTACGCACGAAAGACTAATTGACATGGTATTAGGAACCGATGGCAACTTAAAGTTGTGCGAATGGGGTAGGGTCAGGGAAGAGGGATATTGATCATAGGATCGGATGCTGGGAGCATGGGAGGGACCATGATCGCAGAGCAGCTTAAAAATTGCCGGGCTAGAGTATGAGTAAAGACTGACGGGCTAGCGGCTGGACAGGTCTCAGAAGGGGCGATGATAATACTAAAAAGGGTGTCATCATTATAAAAGTACAGAGTCAAAGAAGAGGATCAATCGCCACTTGAAGATGCGTCCTCTTCTTCATCGTCATCGTCACCTTGGACGTCCATGACTCGTTCCCCTGCCTTCTGCAGTGTGCGGAGACTCCAAGCTCGAACGCCTTTCCAGATTGCCTGTAATTGTTAGATGATCTGTCTCGATAAAGGGTAATACAGAAACATACCACTAGGAATGTGGAAACGCCGATCAGGATGATGATCCAACTGACTTGCTCATACCGGTCACGTCCAGTGTTTCCCCTACCTCTGGTTCCTCCACCGAGCCTAAAGTACGAGAACGGACTGGCAAGAAGTACTTTCAAAAACCCTATTACACCCATGCTAGTGAATCCCTTGAGAAAGTGCTCGACCCAGCCGGCAGTCTCATCATCCTCATAGTATTCCTGAGATCGAGAGCTTGCCCACGGCGTTAGATAGCTCCAGGGGTCCACATACATGTTGATAATTGGATCCGCAACGAAACCGAGGAAGAACACGACGAAGAATAGGATCAGAACAGTCAATGCAATTTGAGCGGCTGGTGAGTTCAGTTAGTATCTGTTAACTCTGTAGGTTAGGCAGAGAGCTGAAAGAGCTCGACATACCCACACTGCTGATCCATCGCCCAGCTCCCAGCCGAGCAAGTCGATACTTAAACCCGCACGTTGGACACTGCCAGTAATTTCGACGTCCATAGCTGGGGTCCGCGTGACGCCAAGCTTGAAGACAACCTTCGTGAACATACTTCGAACTCCCTTTGCAGTTGCAGGGCCGTATCAGACGACCTGATTCGTCCTCGTACGTGACGTTCGGGGCGGATTGGAAGAAGCCAGGCAGACTCTCCGAAGGAGCATGGGTGGTAGGCAAAACGGTTTCCAGACAAATTCGACATTGCCTTGGTGAATAATGGGTACGCCGTTTCCTGGGTTGCTCTGTCTGTGGAGGTTCTCGGGTAGCCGATGGACGTGGTGGCGGTCCCGATGTTGACTCTGACGTGTCGGCCGGAGTGTCTTTGGGGATGTCATCGGGGAAGTACCATCCAGGCATCGGCTGGAATCCGGAGGTAGAGGCCATGATTGAATGAAGATTATAACGAGAAGTGATGACTTAGTGGAAGATCAATGTTGAAGCTTGCAGAGACAGAACAATAAAGGCTAAGAGTTTGATCAAATGGATCTTGCGCGGACAAGATTCGCCGGCGGAAGCGCGTTCGGCAACGCGAATGGCTGTACTCTCTTACTCTATTCGCGAGTACTAACGTAGTAGCCGGCGCGCAGATATGAACACAGTGGCAGCATCAGCGAGGCGCAGCAGCTTTGTTGTATCGTGTGGAAGGACACAGAAGGTCAAAGGCAGACTTTTGCGGTTCGGACACCTGGCCCAAGCTCCTATATTCACGTGATTACTTGCATCTTGGCGCTGAAGCCGCGACTGCGAGCTTGCCTAGCGAAGCTCAAAGCTTCACGCCTTCAGGCCTCTCTTCACACCCACCCCGCCATACACTTTACTGTTTGATCGTTACCTTCTACACCTTCTCCCTGTTAAATCCCCTCGCAGTCTGCAACCATGGCTGACCGGTACTCCTTCTCTCTCACGACATTCTCCCCCAGGTAAACACCTGCCCCTCCAATAATGTTTGTATATTGGACTTGCTAACAACATTGTAGTGGCAAGCTGGTGCAGATAGGTATGCGCTCAAAGCCTCGTACTCCCTTATAGGGCCCATCGAAATATCCAATTCGATACTAATACCGCTGCAGAATATGCCTTGAACGCTGTCAACCAAGGTGTTACATCTTTAGGAATTAAGGGTATGTCTGGATGCATGATCGCATCCTTCTCAATGCTCATCAATACTAGCTACCAATGGCATCGTTCTTGCTACTGAGAAGAAGTCCTCGTCACCGCTCATCGACTCCACATCCTCCTCCAAGATCAGTCTCATAACTCCCAACATCGGCATGGTCTACTCAGGCATGGGCCCTGACTACCGCGTGCTCGTCGACAAAGCTCGCAAAGTTTCGCACACCGGTTACAAGCGCATCTACAACGAGTACCCACCCACGAGAATATTGGTGCAGGACGTTGCTCGGGTCATGCAGGAGGCTACACAATCAGGTGGTGTCCGGCCGTATGGTGTTAGCCTTTTGATCGCGGGATGGGATGATGGAATCGAGCCCGAGGCGGAAGAGAAAGATTCGGACTCTGAGGACGGAACTACGGACTCGGAGAAGAAGAAGCCAACCGGTAAGACTGGTGGTATCTTGAAGGGCGGACCTAGCTTGTACCAGGTCGACCCTAGCGGCAGTTATTTCCCATGGAAGGCGACCGCGATTGGTAAGAGTGCGACGAGTGCGAAAACCTTCCTCGAGAAGAGGTACACCGAAGGTCTGGAGTTGGAGGATGCAATTCACATTGCCCTTCTGACTCTGAAGGAGACGATAGAAGGAGAGATGAATGGAGAGACGGTGGAGATTGGCATCGTCGGCCCACCAGAGGACAGGCTACTGGGGATTGAAGGCGTCGAGGGCGCTCAAGGCCCACGGTTTAGGAAGCTGAGCCCACAGGAGGTCGAGGACTACCTGACGAATCTGTAGAGGAGGATGTAAGGAAGCATGTGTGGAGTAGAACCATCTTGGTATCTCAAATCTTCAATAGAGTGGCTCTGAGCGTTCATGCAAGCTCATCAAAAGAGTCTTAATATTACTCTATCCCATCCGTGTGCTGTCGGACTATATGCGTATAGAACTATGTTTCTATCTGCGGTATAGTACATATTTAAACACGTGATGTTGTTTCAACATGAGATGTCAATGACATCGCCTAACCTAGTTAGCGTAGTTTAACCCACCAGCCTACACTTTCAACTCAATGTAACATCCCGACGACAAACATCATGGATTATGCCGAAGACATCCCCGAAGATCACTTTGAAGATGGTGTTACCGTCACCGCAGGGTTTGAAAATGACCAATTTCGTCTTCGCACATATCAGGCTGAGATGGTGGAGAAGAGTCTTGGAGCGAACATCATCGTTGCGATGGACACAGGGAGTGGCAAGACACATATGCACGTTTTCTCCAATTTCACTGCATCAGCCATTGCATAACAATCGTTACAGAGCTCTCGCCAGAACCGCCGCGGAGTTAGAAACTTGTGATCCAAATCAGGTACTGATAGATACAGCCCTCTTATTGAAGCTCAGTACTCAACACAAATAGCTTGTATGGTTTCTCGCGCCCACTGTTACTTTATGCGAGCAACAGTTTGCAGTGTATAAAGCAGCTCTTCCAGCTTATAGCATCAAAATGCTCAGCGGACAAGATGCTACGGAGCACTGGTCCGACCAGGCCATTTGGGACGGTGTCCTTGAAAACGCTCGCATCATCCTCTCGACACATGCAATCCTCTTGGATGCACTCACCCATGGATTTGTCAAAATGAGCAAGTTGGCCTTAATCATATTCGATGAAGGTAGAGACCCCTTCTCAGTAATAGTAGCGTGACAGTCTACGGCATTCTGATCTTCTTGCAGCCCATCACTGTACGCTTAAGCATCCTGCCAACCAGATCATGACCAACTTCTATAAGCCTCTTCTTTTGGAAAGCTGTGAAGTTTGGCGTCCAAGAATCCTAGGCCTTACTGCAAGCCCAGTAATGCGAGCAAAAGCGGATCAAAACAGCCTCCAGTGAGTCATTGTTCAAGTCTATAGCAGCTGCAGCTAAATCTATATAGACAAATTGAAGAAAACATGAACTCAGTTGCGAAGACACCCAAGATACATCGTTCAGAGTTACTTCGCTTCGTTCATAAACCGGAACTTCTAAAAGTTCCCTACGCTGTCATGGAGGGTTCGCATTTCCCTCTCCTGGCAGCTCTATATGTCGCTCACGTCAACTATGATCTTGAAACCGACCCTTGGGTAGTTGACCTACTTAGCAAGCAACGCCGAGGGCTCGATTGTTCAAGGCAACTACAAAAAATCTTCATGAGCAACAAGACATACTGTGCAGAACAGCTCAAAAAGTTCGCCAGCAAAGCACAAGCAATGTACGAAGAATTGGGTCGCTCGGCAACTGACTGGTATATTCATCAGTGCATCTGGAAGTTCGAAAAGATGATCCGAGTTCCTAACGAACAGCTCTTCGACTGGTCCCGCGGCGAAAAGGAGCATCTTCTCAAGATACTCAAAAATCTTCCCCTATCCGAGGACCCATCCCCGTCAATGTCTCTTGATCAGCTTTCTCCCAAAGTGAAGACATTGATCAATGTCCTGGTCGATGAAGCAGGTGCAGATTTCACGGGACTCGTCTTCGTTGAGCAGCGGGTATGGGTAGCTGCTCTGGCAGAATTATTGTCTCTACACCCTCAAACCAAAGATCTCATTACAATTGGCACATTTGTTGGGACTTCACAGTCTAGCAAACGTAGGGACAATATAGCGGATCTTGTCGAGGTTCAAAACCAGCAATATACCTTGGACGACTTTCGCACGGGGAAGAAGAACATTATACTGAGCACTAGTGTGCTTGAGGAAGGTATTGATATCTCGAGCTGTCATCTCGTCGTTTGCTTTGAGCGCCCAAAGAACCTCAAATCTTTCATCCAACGCAGAGGACGAGCTCGGAAGCAGAAGTCTAAATATCTCATCTTCCAAGCTGAATCCACTGGAGGCTCACCTGAGATCTGGGAGTCTTTGGAGGAAGAGATGAAGGCGGCTTATTTGAACGATTTACGGCAGGTGAAGCAGGCCGAGGAAAGAGAAGACATTGATGAAGAAGGGGAAATGTTTTACAGGGTGCCGAGTACTGGGTAAGTTTGTTCTTCATCTCCGCCTCTCGCATGACTCACTTATTGTCACAAAAATGTTGGCTGCAAACTCCTTGGTCCCAATTCGATCTGACGTTATCGAACCGTCGAAGAACCATTGCACTTTTGCGGACCTAAATACACGCATTTACATGCTGACTCACTATACAGTGCGCTTCTAACACTTGACAACGCTTTGCCACATCTCAACCATTTCTGTTCGCTTCTCGGATCTGGCCCCTACACTGATACGCGACCCCAATTCTCATTTACCTCTGCTGCAGAGAGACTAGACCAAGAAGTAAGTGCTCTCATCTCTGCGGAAGTTACTCTTCCCATCTCAGTCGACCAAACTATGAGGAAGGCACGCAGTTCAAGAAGCTGGATGACAGAGCGAATGGCAAAGAAGGATGCTGCTTTCCAAGCTTATAGAGTCTTGCACTTGTCTGGACTAGTGAATGAAAACCTGCTTCCGGCTCGTCAAGAGGAAGACGACATGATGCGGGAGTTCCAGATCCCCGACCACACGCCTTCTCTGGTTGAAGTATCGCCAACTTTTGACCCTTGGCAAATTGTGGCCAAACACCAGCAACATAACCCTTACACGTACCATCGCATTCACCTCAAGATACACACGGTCGGAGAAGATCCGTTCTACATGGTTCTTCTCACGCCATGCTCGATGCCTCCGATTGCGCCTCTGTCACTGCATTGGAACAATAAGACTCAATACTCGGTGGAAAGCTCCTGGCTACCTGGTACTACATTCACCGAAGAAGAATTGACTACTTTACGAGCTATCACTAGGAGGATTCTTTGCTCTATCCACCATGGGCGCATGCAAGAAGAGAGATACGACTTTTTAGCACTTCTAGCCCCGAGCGATGCTGAAAATCCGATATGGACCCATACAATGCTTCACAACTTCAATATCAACACGAATAGGACCCAGTCAGCGCTTGATTTGATCCAGCAAGGTGATCGTAGTCTGTCGAACTGGGGATTAGTATCACTCCTAGGAGATCTTCGCAAATATATGGTCAGAGGTATCAGCAGTGAGGTTATTGAGTTTTCTACGGGCAAATCTGGTCATGGACTTCAAGTAATCAGGGTGCCAAAGCGACGCGACTTCCTCCATCAAATCCCGGAAAATAACCAAGAAAGCGAAGCGTACACCCGGATCGAGTTGCTCAACGCCACAGAATGTTTTGTAGACGGCTTGCCCACCTCATACTCCATTCTCGCACTCTTCATTCCGTCGATTCTGCGGACATTTGAGGTTCACATGATAGCAGATACGCTTCGAACCACACTCACAAAACCTGTCTCATTTGGAGTTTCGCATTTACCTCTCCTACTTCAAGCTCTTACCTCATCAACGGCCAGTGCAGAGCAGAACTACCAGCGTCTCGAATTCCTCGGAGACTGCATTCTGAAGTTCATCGCTTCGCTCCATGTCATGGCCTCACATCTCAAGTGGCCTGAAGGTTACTTGACTGCCAAGAAAGGGAAGATTGTTTCGAACGGATATCTAGCCAGAGCTACAATGAAAGCTGGCCTTGACAAGTTCGTCATTAACAAGAGTTTCACAGGTGCGAAGTGGGCTCCCCGATATGCGGGTGGTGTTTTTACTCAACAGCCGCCGAATGAGAAGATCATGAGGTCTTCGAAACTCTTAGCCGACATTATCGAATCTCTCATTGGCGCCTCGTATATCAAAGGTGGATTCTCTGACGCTTTTCTATGCGTACAGACACTCCTCACTATGGAGACCTGGACTCCAATTCCCGAAGCCAACATAACACTCCTAAACGCCGCGTCCACCGATTTCACACCTACTAATCTTACAATACTTGAAGAGCTCGTTGGATATACATTCATCAAGAAGACACTTCTCATCGAAGCAATTACCCACATCTCGTATGTAGGTCCCAACGCCAACAGTAGCTACGAGCGCCTCGAGTTCCTAGGCGATGCTGTGCTGGACTACATTGTGTCCAAACGTCTTTATGCGCATACGCCACCTTTGGGCCACCCGACAAGTAAGTGCATTACTACTTTGTCAATTACACGGCACTCTAAGAGTGACCACTTCTTCGTTTTGCTAGAGGGGTTAGACTTTATATGTATATTGACTATCTGCTCTAGTGCACGCTATCCGCACAGCAATGGTAAACGCAGCCTTCCTCACCTTCCGCATGTTTGAAACCACTCTCCTCGAACCAGCCCCTGTTACCCCGGGCACAGCCCCAGAGGCCATCTCCAGAGCCCTCTGGCAGTTCATGCGCCACAGCAATTCCGATCTTTTTGGTCCGCGTGATCTGGCAATCGCTCAGCACAAGGCAGCAAGAGAGCAAATCAACAATGCGTTGCGAAACGACAGTAGGTTTCCTTGGCATCTCTTCTCGCTCACCGACGCCCCTAAATTCCTCTCCGATATCGTTGAAAGTGTCATCGGCGGGATATATATCGATAGTCAGGGCTCAATGGAGGCATGTGAGATTTTTGTACGAAAGCTAGGGATCTTGGACGCTTTAGAGCGGATGCTTCGAGATGAGGTGGATTGTCTGCATCCAAAGGAACGATTAGGACATCTGGCTGTAGAAAGGCGTGTACAATATGTCAAGATCAAGCAAAAAGAAGGAGGGGGAAACGAAAATGGGAATGGTAAGCAGATGTACGTGTGTCACGTCAAGGTTGGCGGTGTCGACATTGGAGGGGCAGTAGAAGGATTGAAGAGATTGAACGCTGAGACGATCGCTGCGTGGAAGGCGTGCAAGGTCTTAGAGGAGCAAGAGGATGTGCACATGGTAACAAGCAGTGACGACGAATGGCACGATGCTGATGAAGGCGGTGGAATACAGCTGGAAGAACCTCATTGTTGACGTTGAATATTTCCTTTGAGTATTTCGTTGGGCGAAATTTGTCACTTGTGTTGCAAATATTATTCTATCTCTCAAATAAGGAGGCAAGTGCTATCCCCCTCCTTGAATCCGAGTTCATGATCAAGATTGCTGGATTGGATTGTGCATGCCACGGATCACCCTTTATCTGCTTCAGCTTAATAACCACTTCATCAATCGATACCGCATCTTCACCATGCGGTCCTATTTCTCCTCTCGTCTAACAACGAAATTGAAGTTGTACTTCGCAACTTGACTTTTATGAAGCTCCTTCGACGCTTATTAACTGACATAGACACAACGTATATTATCTGCCTCGGGAATATCATTTTTAATTCCTGCGTATAATAATCGAAGATTCTGAAGATGAGCACTATCAGGATCTAGCACGGTGAAAGCCAGAACGACCACTTCCCAGCAAAATGTTCTATAAGGGTTGTGACGAAGCGCTCTACGCTTCTAGCTATAGCCCGGTAAATTATTGCGAGCCTCGCACAGTCTGGAGATACAGTCTTCCTATACTGCTACGTTTCGCGCTCTCTGGTAAATTTCGCTTCTGAAGCTGCATATTTGACCTTTTCCGTGGTTTCACCGACTATATGCTCCTGACCGAAATTCTTGGCCTACATGAAATCAAGTTAGAGTCTTACATGATACCACTCTTGCATCAAGATAGATTAATAGATTATATCTACTCTTACTAGGAGTACTATGCATATGCCCTCTATAAATACCTTCTATCTGTTGAGTACGCTAAAGTTTGAGCGGGGCGAGTTTTCGCAATGTGCCGAGACTATATCCTCTATAGACACTTCCGATGCACAATAGACGGCCCACTCTCGTTATACTCCTCTTTTGATATCCACATCTGTTGAAATGTTGAGAGAGAAGCAAGTATGGAGCCACCAACCCAGGTGCTATACCTTCTCTCTGGTGGCGCAATGATCTTGATCTTCATGCTGGAGGGGCACAAAGTAGTAAGTTCTTTGTGAATCCTATCGGCTATGCCTGGGTACATCATGCTTCCGCCAGCCTGATAAGAAGGTGTAAGTATCTCCTTGTAACAATAAAAACTCAGACTTACCAGGACAACATTTTCCCAAAGATCTTTTCGAATGCTCACTTCGCATGCCATGATTGACTTGTATGCGATCACATACAGTCCGGGAATGTCCAATCCTATGTTCGAGGTTACGAATAGTGGTTCCACCGTTCGGAACCGTTCGATCCCAATATTGATAACTTGTCCATCTGGGAGCTCGTAAGACTTTTCAATGAGCTGAGGTCTCTCTGTAGGTGCTTCGAACTCAACAACAGGTCGAGCTATATTCGATTCATAGTTAGCTACAAGTCCGACATCAGTCAAAATGTCTGGTAAAAAGGCAATCCTTAGGGAAAGAAGACAAGGGGATAACAAACCTTCCGTTGGAAGGTTATAGAATGATGCATGGTTTGACACCGTAGCCACACCTGTCGCCACCGTGCTGCGAGTTAAATGGTGGTCCAAGCTAGGCGAGCCTGTCTCCATGAAGGATCTATCATCAGGACCTTGAGGGACATATGGTCTGGGTGCTAATTCTACACTAAGCTGACATTCCCGTTCAAAGTCGAACGCCGCGTAACATAACTTCTCTTTCATATCTCGTACGATCTCGCGCTCCGCCGGGGTGGTAAAGTTATAGCCTCTTTCTGTCAAATTTTTCATGAGATAATCAGTGAGATCTGCCCCACCAATATCGAGCTGTCGTATTCCACAGTGTATGGGAAATCCTTCGTAGATTGGGACTGTATGAACAGCCCAATCACCAGACGAGATGACAATTCCAGTTGTTCGTGCACTTGCGTAGAGAGCAAGGGTAGCATCCATTGAGACATAGAACGCTGGACTGTTGAATTTCTCGAATAAGATCTGCGTCATCGTTTCCCTGAGCACAAGATCAGTAAATTTGGATAAAAGTCAAAGGTACGGTTACAAACCGATTGTATTTCGGGGTGAAGGGCGCTTCCGACATGAGAACAGGGTATTCTTCTGGGCCAACTCTTAACTCATCGTAGAAAGTGTGATGCCATATCTTTTCCATGTCGTCCCAATTAGTAACTCTCCCATATTGAATTGGGTGTCTTAGTTTTAGTATGCCTCGTTTCAACTGCGCCTCGTCCCCGACATATGAGTCTCTCTGATCCATTCCGATCATAATGCTATTCATACACGTTAGAGGAACGATTTACTAGCTTGACGGTGCCGATTTTACCCTTCATGATTTGGGCGGCCAACAATCGATGCTGTCATGGTGTCAAACAATTTGTCTCTTTTCGGACTCATCCGCGTCACTGCTGTTGATGCGTGGATATCATACTTACGGAAAGCTACCAGCGGAGCGTCCGCTCCTGCAAAACCTGCCTTGATCACCCCGGACCTACATCGCCGGTCAAAAGCCCGTATGAGACCGCGTTTTCATATACCCTTACCCATTATCGATAACGACAGCCGCAATTTCCTCTCCCATATTTCTCGCTTTGTCGATTAAGGTTGTTTGGATAACGACAAGGTCGGGTACTACAATAGGCGCAAGAATAAAAACTTAGGGTTAGATCAGAAGAAGTAGTTAAGATCAGCGTTGTGGTCAAACCAATAAGAGGTCTTAAGATCTAAGTAGCTTCACGAATGTATAAGCTCCAGGCTGTTGCATCAAAATCATATCTGGATTCTTAGGCCCAAGATAGGGGGCCTTAAAATCACCTAAGCGTGCCAAGAAACGCCTCTAGGCAGCATTGTCGGTTTTTACTCCTCTCTGCGCAATCTAAAAGACCCTATCTACCGGGAGTATTATCCCCGAAAGCAATACCGATGCTTTCGTCAGGCTTAATTCCATCGCCGAAGGCTTACAAAACACTAAGAGTACTGTTTCTAAAGCCATACATAATGCCGTAGGGCTTAATACCATTAGCACTCTTAGTGTTGTGGAGAGTTAAGCTAGAGTTCTTGTAACTAATGCTAATTGTTAAGCCCAATGTTGTTTATATTAGGGGTGTTTATGTCGGGGTTGTTTATGTCAGGGCTGTTTATGTCAGGGTTGTTTATGTTAGGGTTGTTTATGTCGGGGTTGTTTGTGTAGGGAGTGTTTATGTAGGGGTTGTTCGTGTAGGGAGTGTTT
>BLYF01000046.1:1140112-1152750 GCA_014905255.1 Herpotrichia juniperi | reverse complement strand
CGTGTAGGGGTTGTTCGTGTAGGGGTTGTTCGTGTAGGGGTTGTTCGTGTAGGGGTTGTTCGTGTAGGGGTCGTTCGTGTAGGGGGTGTTCATGTCGGGGTTGTTCGTGTAGGAAGTGTCAGTCAGGCAAGTGGGTTCGTATTGTTGCTGGTATGAATTGAACGGCGCCTCAAAAGCATACGGTAGACGACTGAGGGGGTCATCTGATCCTAGATTTCCGATGAGCGTCCCGTTTCTCCTACCTACTTATGGCGTAGACTTACCGAGATTGTATGTATCTGCAAGTTGGACTTTGTAGCCTAGGCCGACGTGGACATCCTGGTACTTATGCGCAGGCGGACTTCCATTGTCTCCTCCGCGGCCTGACGCCATGGCTCTTTCTACCATGTCCTGCAATATTGGATCCTCCTCGGCAGGGAGCTCATCGTAATAAGGAACATCTTCCCGGCCAACGTTAAACGCGGTAGGAGCGGCCTCGACGTAAATGTCATCGTTCGGAGTGCTATCACCGTCTCGGCGCGATGAGTGGTGGTCCAAAATGCCAATGGCTGTTGTTTCCACAAGACGCGAGTCTGACCCTCGTGGCAATGAAGGCAGGTCAGGCAAATGCATATTTTGGGCGTGTTGTTCTGTGTCAAATCTGTGACTTTCAGAAGAAATGCTGCTGCTCTGCGAACCATTATCATCATTTTCGTTCCCATTGTCTTTCTTTGCATATCTCGAAGATCTGGTGTCAGGCTCCGCTTTGCCACTTCCAACTGTGTCATTTACTCTCGGAAGTGCGAAAAGAGCGATTTGCTCTAAGTGACGAGAGATGTGGCTTTTTAACCTCTTAGAGTCTCGCATGCAAAGGTTGCAAGTCCACTCAATGCTGTGGGAGGGTTGTCGGAACATGTGTTGGATTGGAGTAAATTGGCCCTCGTCAAACCTTGTGTTGTGGTCAGTTTGCATATGCTTAAGGAAATCCTCTCGCTTATCGTATTCGAGATGATGATCGGTATTGCAGAACCATTTCACCCTATGGTTTTGTGCCTCGTGCTTGTACCATTCATCTCTACTATAGAAAAAATGATCATAAAGTTCGCAATCCGCGTAAGTACAGACATAAGGTTGGAGATCTTCGAGGATGTGTTTTCTAGGATAGAATGAGCAAAAACATTCAAATTGAAGCCTGTTATACTCACTTCCACTTATGCTCTGTGGTAATATTTTTTGTAATCAAACAATATGGACACTCAAACCAGTCCAGTTCCTTCCCCTCATTTCCTTTAGGTCTTGGAGGTACTTCAACTCGGAGATCCTTGCCAGTGAAACTTGATGCCATTGATGACTTTGATTCTGCGACCGATGGAGCGCGAAGAGCCATTGGATTAATTTCGTCCTCTGCGATCACTAAAGGGACTTCTCCTGGCTGCACCGTGGTAGCTTTTGTACGTAGTGTAAAATGGGAACTTGCCGCCTGACTCATTGCCACTTGACTTCCAGATTGAACATGCTGTAGCTCTATGTTCGCTTCCGAGGTGAGTGGCTTTGAAGTCGGCGCTGATGGTAATGGTAACTTTGGCTGGACCCGAAATGTATCGAGGCCCTTGCCATGGGCTTCCCTATAGTAGAGCATCTGCCGACGGCGCGTGATCATCTTTCCTAGTCGGGTTGCAACGTCCAGATCTAGTTCGGGAAATTTGTCTCTGATATAGAGTACGTCAAAGTGTTGATAGTAGGACGATTCAAATGATGCATTTTGCTTCAAACGGTCGAGAGGAGCTGGTTTGCGGATAGGAATTCGATACAGACAGCTGATCGTAAACTTGATTGACTCCAAAAGACGAGGCATTTCAAGCGTTGGAGTCCGTCCAAGCTTGACGATAGGACCTGAGGGCGAGCTAGAATTTGCAGTCGCCTCAGGTATCTCCATCGCGTATGAATTTTCCTTTTCATGATGAAGCTGTTTCGTTCTTTGGGAAGCACCACTTTCACCACCGGTGTCCGATGAGATCTCCCATGGTGAGTCGTATGAATCCTCCTCTTCCTCGTCAGCCTCAGATGACGATGAACTCGAGGGCTCTTTATCTGATTCTTCGGTATGTTCTTCAAAGGGTCTTCGTTTGGCACGAATGAGTGCTGCGGCGTTCGTGATCTTTTCACCTAGAGTTGCTAAAAGGTTGAGGACCTGATTTTTGAGGAACGACGCTTCCCGAAGTCGATAGTCTAACGATATCTCATAGCGCTTCGCGGAATGGGCTGCGCCAACGTTCCCAGCCCACATCTTGTACTTATCAAATTCTTCCTGAACATCCTTCAGCGGTACCTGATCTCCAAAATCTCGTATAGGGTGCCGAATTGCATTGATAAGATCCTCAAACGCGAAATAGCATTCCGCGTGTACTTTTGAGATGAGCGCTGCCATTGATGCCAGGCGACTTGATAAGTGGGGAGATGCAAGAAGATGGACGAAAATGCGGCGTCCAAGGCTGAAGATTGGGGTGGCAGATGGTGTCAACCAACCAATCGCCACCGAAACGGTGAGATTTAGGGGCCGAAAATGCGGGGAATCTGAACCCCTGAGCACCATGGCAAAACATCAGTCTTTGACTCTCCCGTCTCAATGCCATAATGTTGGGTTTCGAGATCGCAGGTGTTGTTCTTGGGTCAATCCCGCTCATCATTAGTGCGCTTGAGCACTATGGACATGGGGTAAAACGCTCTCTCGTTCGAACCGCAAGGCTGAGTGCTAATTCATGTGGATTAGGTTGCAGTCATGAAGAACATGAAGGAGTATGAGTACGTGTTCAGTGACATTCAAATATCCTTTGCTGCTTCAGTAGGAATCTACATGGATTCCTGCTACCAGCTTCTGAGCCCGCTTGACCTTCCAGATCAACAGATGAAAGATCTGCTGGAAATGCGAAAGAGAGAGGCCTGGAAGACTCCACAGCTTCAGAATGATCTCAAAGAGCGGCTAGGTCTTAATTACAAGACATATATATTGCTAGTGGAGAAGCTAAACAGGAGGATTTTATTATTTTGCAGGAAGTTAAAGTTGAATGACAACCTCAAAGCAGGTATGCCAACGTATTATTGTGAAAATAGACTAACCACAATTAGCCTCCTTGGGTTGGATTAGATGGGAACATCGATGAAAAGGCGCGTAAGAAGTTCTTTAAGAATGCCTGGACGAGAATGAAGGGCGGCTTTGATTCGGGTGAATGCGGCAAGCTCCTACAAGACATCGATAGGGATATCGAGAGGATATCAAAATTGACGGCTGGAGCCGTGCAACTAGAACCCATACGTACCGAGAAGAGAAACCGACTACAGTCTACGTATTGGAAGAACATTCGAGATCAAGCACAAAGACTATTCGAGAGCCTCAGCTCACGATTATGTCCCTGCTCATGTCATCATCAGCACAAGGTCAACCTCCGGTTAGATATTCAAAAGGGCTATGATGTCGAAGAAGATACTTTCCGGTTCGCATTCCTTTTCACGTTTGAGCAGTCTTCATGTGGGCCTAAAATTATTCCATGGGACTGGCGGGATATCGAGATCGAAACATTACAGTGCTCCAATCCACTGTGAGTACCTCACGAAAATTTATCATTCAAGGTTTGCTATCATCAGACTTACTGACACTAGAACAGTGTAGCGATATGCCCATCGCCATCTTCAGTATCCGTAACAAAGAAATCAGCACGAATCGCCCCCTCTCTCATCGTCTCATCTTCTACTTCTTCACAGCCCACCCAACATGCCTCGTCCCCTATCCTCGCCTCAAAAATTGACAACCTCTGCAATGCCTTAGCTCAAGGCTACGACTCGAAATTCTGTCTCGGCTTCCTTGAAGACCAGCTGTGGCAACACCACGTCTACTCAGTGCCCGGTCCCGGCACCTCTAACCAAATCTCCGAAGCGGCCTCCCTCAAAGAAGTAATATGCGTCAACAAATCCACAATAGCCACTCAAGAAAAATGCACATTAGCGCTCACGCTCGCATTCGCTGTTCTTCAGCTTCATAATACGCCGTGGTTGCCCAAGATCTGGGACACCAAAGACATATTTATGTTGAAGACCAGAAGTAGAAGTGCATGGCCATCGCATATCTACGTTTCGAGAACCTTCGACTCTACCGCCAAAACCGTAACAATAGCAAAACGGCGCCGTTGTGTCAAGAACGAAATGGTATTTGCACTAGGGGTCGCCCTTCTCGAACTTTCGCACGGGCAACCTCTCCTCTCCCTCCAAATTCCCGACGACCTAAACGAGCAGGGGATGGAGGATAGCATGACGGAAGTATCAATAGCGACGAGACTAGCGGACAAGATTCATGAGCGTGAGATGAACAACTACGCAAAAGCGGTGCTGAGGTGTGTAAGGTGTAGTTTTGATACGTTTACTTGCGATTTTGAAGATCAAGAGTTTAGAGATAAGTTTTTTGAAGGGGTGGTGGCGCCGCTGAGGGCGGATTATGATTATGCTACTAGTGGGAAGCCATGAAGATGACTCAATGAAGCTTTTGGATGGAGTGGCTCGATTAGAACATTTGCATGGGTTTTATGTATCCGGTATAACGTTCAAGTATGAACGAATAACTATATTTCTATTTTATTCGCGCAAGCAATCTACAGTTCTGCAACTTCGTGAAACTAAAAAGCTTTTGAAAATAAGTAATATTTATCACTCGTATATTCATCTGAATGGTCCTCATACAATGCTATCACGTAGAGCTCTAAGTGCGAGGCAAACGGAACGGAGCGGTACATGGGACGTCAATGCGTGTAGTGCTCAGAGCCAGCTTAGCCTAGTAGAGACAGTATGCCAGCACATGCATAAAGGGAATTATGGCCTGTGTTAGGGGACGGGATCACGCTGCTTTTTGCCCAGTCGCTCAAGACAGGGAAAGTACTTAAGGAATAGAAGATTGCAACAATTATGCAGCTGCAGAAGCCGAAGAGGAGAGAGTACACGGTGGCTACCAACTACAGGCCAATTTTGCTCCTCCTGACGCTAGTTGCCAAGAGGGTCGCATATCTTATAGAGGAGTACAATCTCCTGCCTAAGACACACTTCAGAGCTAGAAGACAGAGGTTAACAACGCATGCGCTGTCCTAACTCTGCGGGGATGTGTTCAAGGCGTGGCGTAGGAAGAAGACGATGTCGCTAGTGTCATTCATCGTTAAGTGAGCATACAACAACGTAACCAGGGAGCAAGAAATCAGGAGACTACGACAGCAACAGATCCCTGAGACGATCTTTCGGTAGGTGCAAGATTTTTACACCGACCGCCAGGCCTGCATCCTCGTCGACAGCTTCACAACAAACGTACAGGCGCTCCCGCAAGCAGGGCTACTACAGAGTTCAGAACTAACCCCAATTCTCTTCCTGTTCTTCAACGCAGACCTAGTGCAGAGTGTGCTAAGGCAGGGTAGCTCAATAGCATTTGCAGACGACTACTCGGCGTGAGTTTTGGGTTTCCCACATGGTTGATGAACACAAATGGTGGGGAGTCGAAGTGAGTAACGCTCATGAAACCACGTGTTCAATACAGATGGGGGGCTGGACACAGATAGGGGCCTGGCTGTGATATGACTTTAGCAAATCGCCGGTATGTTCCTCTCAATAATAATTTTTCGATGAATTGCCATGACGATTCCAACAAGTCCGCGCACAGGTTTGGTCGTATTGTGATGGAAGAGAATAGGAAGCAAGCGGGCCGTGGACTTGGAATCACTACGAAAGTGTGGCAGCACCCATTTCGTTGGGAAACATGCCTGGTCTTCATAACTAGGACCTACTGAGAGTTCTCTGCATGAGTGTCCCATCTAGGCTTCGCCGAGCACATCATGCCGCTATCAGCTTTGCACGATCTTTCCGCGCCGCATGTAAGATGCTCATACATTACGGTCAAAGTAAAATCCCGATCTCTACCAACCATCGCCACCAGCGTTGAATTTAAATGACCATGTGTATATTGTGTTATCAAGTCGGCCGTTTCCCCTTTATCTTTGACCCAGCCAACACTAGGGAACCAAGCCGCAATCACCCTATATCGTCAACAACAGAGCCAAGGCTTTCCCCGCACTCACTATGCCGAGGCGGGAAGCCGATTATAGAAGTCTGACCTAAACCCCGCTACTAAACGTAGCAACATGCTTGCATCGACATGATCATGCCACCAATGAAAGTTGGTTACTAATTCTATGATACAATACGAGAAAAGATGCAAGCCTTATTTGCGTAGAAAGTACTTCGGTACTCCTAAAGATAGCCACAAGATGAGAAAAACTCAAAGACTACACAATGTGGTTCCATTTTGCCTCCTTTTTTATAACAGTGGCTGCCCAACAAGTCTATATTTCAGTCGACGGTCTTTCGTTTCGAACCCAGTGTGCAGCCAACACCAGTTACGCAACTGCTACACCATCATACTCATTTCGAGACTCCAGCTTCACACAGACCGAAACGTTGCGAACTGCAATATCGATTCCTGCAGCTACAACAACAACTTCGTTCGCAGCTCCATATGCCTCGCTTAGCCATCTAGTTCCTAGCCTGACGACAACTCAATGGGGGAACTGGGATCCATCGAGTACAGCTACAGCTACGGACGCAGGGCTACCATATGGTAATGCATCATGGAGCGCGCTATGGACCGCTATCCCATGGCAGAACTTCACGCGTGGCATCTACTCCACAACCGTCGAACCAACTCCAGTACCCTCGGCCGAGCTCGTTCCCCCACCACCAGACTACTTCGGCCCACGTGATTGCTATTATTTTCCATCCGGCTTCATGCTTGGTGTGGCTGGTTCAGCAATCCAAATCGAAGGCGCCATTGCGGATGAGGGTCGTACTCCTGCGTTGGTGGATGTTCTTAGCCTGCTGTCGCCTGGTGCCTCTCCTAATTATATCACAAATGAGAACTACTATCTCTACAAACAAGACATCGAACGAATTGCCTCAATGGGCGTCAAGTATTACTCGTTCTCCATACCCTGGAGCCGGATTCTGCCATTCGCAATTGAAGCCTCGCCAATTAACCAGCAGGGACTGCAGCATTACGACGATATCATCAATTTCGTGATAAGCAAAGGCATGCTTCCCACCATCACCATGACTCATACGGACACGCCACTCCAGTTTTACCCCAACTATACTGCTATAGCAGGGAAGGGAATTGGCTATATTGACGCAGGTTTCCAGTCTTTGTACATGAACCAGTCATACGAAGATGCCTTTGTACACTATGGGAAAGTCTTAATGACACACTTCGCAGACAGGGTGCCAGTATGGTTCACATTCAACGAGCCACTCCTCGGTTCACATAACGGGAGGAGCGTGGATACAGTAATCAAAGCACACGCAAGACTCTACCATTTCTACCACTCCTCAATCAACGGCACCGGAAAAGTATCTCTGAAGCTCAACGACAACTTCGGCGTTCCTCTCAACCCAAATAATCAGAGCCATGTAGATGCAGCAAATCACTTCAACAGTTTCCAACTCGACACCTTCGCAAACCCCATCTTCCTAGGCCTTGACTACCCCTCATCTTACAAAGATACGGTATCAGACTACGTTCCCCTATCAGCAGAAGATCTAGCCTACATCAACGGAACTGCAGATTTCTTCGCCATAGACCCGTACACCGCTACCGTTGTCAGTCCCTCAGAAAACGGCATCGCTGCATGTGCGGCCAACTCATCGAATCCACTCTGGCCGTACTGCGTCGTCCAATCTACAACCACATCGACGGGCTGGGATATCGGGTACCGCAGCCAGTCATATGTGTACCTCACCCCAACGTACTTCCGCACCTACCTCTCGTATCTCTGGAACACATTCAAATCCCCAATCGTCATTACCGAGTTCGGATTTCCCGTCTTTGGGGAAGCCGAAAAAAGTTTGCCAGACCAGCTATTCGACAGTCCGCGGAGTTGGTACTATCAGAGTTTCATGAGCGAGGTGTTGAAGGCGATTTGGGAGGATGGCGTCAATGTCATGGGCGCGTTTGCGTGGAGCTTTGCTGATAATTGGGAGTTTGGCGACTTTGATGCGCATTTTGGGATTCAGACGGTCAATCGTACGACGCAGGAACGGAGGTATAAGAAGAGCTTCTTCGATTTTGTGGACTTTGTAGAGAGTCGCCGACAGAAAGTGTAGTGTACAGTAGGTCAAAGCTTTGATTAGGTTGTATCCCGTCTTGCCAGCTCCAAGGAGAAATTCTAGCATTGGTGTACAGTCCCTTCTGCTAGATACGGTAGAGCTTAGAAATGTACACTTGATCGGCTTGCCCTCTGGCTTAAACCGCGTAAAATTGCTATTGTATTCCCTCGGACCTGATAATGAGCAACAAGATCGAGGAAGTGAAGCATAACTTTAGGGGCTAAGGACAAGTCTTTCAACGTTCGGCAACGAGGAACACGCCCGTCATTACAGAGGACAAGCGACCAGACCTGATCAAACTACAACACTGCGCTGACAATTTTCACATACGATGTTAAGCTCTGAACGGCGCCCGGCTGCTGGCGAGCTCCATCTAGTTCACCCGGGGAAGTTGAAATTGACCGTGCCGCCGGTGGTGTGAGCTCCAGGTATTACATACCGACCAGTGATAGCTCCTTGAAACACGGGACCGTGATACGAGTCTCTTCCACGACCACTCCTATCTGTTGTAGATTCGCTCTCCGCCTGGCTAACAGCCGCACCACTACTCTTATACTCAGTCATCCATCTCTCCAGTACACCCCGGACCTGACCATACCCCGCATCCGCCCTTCCCGTGAACTTGGTCATCGTGCGATGGTCTGCGTCGATGCTGCAGTTGTCGTACGCAGGCAGTATTGCAGACTCTTTCTCCACAACCTTGCCGACCGTGTCATTCATCTTAAGAGCTTCGTAGAAGCAGTAAATCTTGAGCTTGTGGTTGTCTCGTCGCAGCATGTGCTGGAAGTCTTCCTCAGTCCTCTGCAGGTCCGAAGAGCCAGGCTGCAGGTTTCCTAGGATCTCACGGTTTGTACCACGGAAAACGTTAACATACTTCGCCACGGTGCTTCCCCAGCTGGCCAGGTGCGAACCTCCATGGGGCGTGCCCATGAAGATGATGCCTAACGTACTTGCTATGATGCTTGCTAAGTCTTGTCTCTTATTACTAAGGTTCAGGGCTTCCTCGCACACCAAGCCTCCGAGGCTATGAGCGATGAACACGATCGGCCTTCGGTTGACTTGTGCTCTCTGGTCGAGAAGCGCGTACGCCAACGACTTGCCGTGGTCGTCCAGCCGGTTTGAGCTTGCGATAGTCCAGAAGCGGACAACGTCAGCATCATAGCCAAACGTCATAATGCGAGCGAGGGGAATGTCTTGCGAGAGGAGAGCGTCTGGCCAGAAAGTGCCGTTGCGATGCGTCCAGGTCTTCTCACGATTTCCTGTGAGCCCATGGACAAAAACGATGCTTTTATTGAAGGTTAGCAGATAGGCATATAGCTATACTGCAACTTTCTTACTCGATGACTGCGTCCGAAGGATCAGCAATGACTCTCATACCTGTCGGTCCATCTGTCGCATATCTGTACCGTCATTAGCATTGTCCAGAACACCTGAAGGTTGCTTACAGCTCGTTGTCAGAGCCTTTGTCAAGTCCGGTATCGATTTCGGTGTCTGACACCGTTGGGCGAGGTTGCTTCTTGAAGAGATGCATTATGAAGACAACAGTAATGAAGAGTTCTACAGTTCACGCTCATCAATATGACAAGGTGGGCTTTGTGATACAGTCCCCCCCTGCACGGATTTCCAGCGCCAATAGACCAGGGTTGATTGCAGGAGAGTGTACCCAATCAGTGAATTGCCTCAGGGATAACAAATTGGTGGCTTCTGACGCCTCTTGACCACTTTAGGCCACCGGGTCACAGGATCTGGTCTGTTTAAGTTAGGTGCAGCAAATGCAGTATTAAATTAATTATTACTGCCTTACAGCGACGTCTTATACGGCCTGTATAGACTTGGATTTCCTTAATTGTAAGCTTCTCCCATTTCTTAGTAATGTACTGACACAGTTCTGCTTTGTTTGGAGGTCCGTTAGTAAGTACATGCGGTGCTTTAGCAGCTTCTAATAGGCTCAATAGGGTTAAAATCTTCTCCTTTATAACTTTGCTAGTTACTATGCCACCCTTAGAGACTCTACTGTTTAATTAAGGCTCTCCTTTGCCCAGTCCTTCTTAATAAAGACTAGAGGACCCTTCTTGTTGTGTAAGATAGCACCCCACACTATCTGCTCGCTATATCCTCAGAAGTGCGGCGTTGTACAGTCCGGAAGCATGCTCTTAGTAGAAAGCCATGTAATGCAGATTTGACCCCAGTAGAGTACAAAGGACAATTTATCTGTCTAGATATAGAGGTTCTAGTTATCTTGTAACTAGGAGAGCCTAACGTCAGCCTAGAGTAGGCGATCGTTACGTTGTTTAACAGTGGTGAGAGGCTTCTTAGTAGCATGCACACGTCGATAGCCTCAAGATTGGAAGGCGGTTTGGAGGGCCTAGTTCCTAACAATAATCCCTAGCTCTGCAGCAATCACTTGCCAATCCTTCCTACCGTTCTTAGCGCAGAGCGTCGCGTGTATTATAAGTCGATCAAGCGTGGTATCGCTAACAGGTGGTTGAGGAGGGTTTGATTTGGTAGGTGAGGCGGTTTGACCTAAGGCAGTGAGAAATCGTGCGTTGTGGCCAGCTACTAAGCCGAGCTGTAATCTCTGCCTGCGTAAAACCCTCATCACACCAGCGGAATATGTTGGCTCGTTCCTCGCGCGTGAGGTGGCGATTGGGCGTAATAGGAGGCATCTTTATCGATTTTAGAGTATCAAAAAGGCGGTTGCTGAGCAAGTGAGGTTGCTGAGTGTGGTGGCTCCCTGGTAGATTGTTGACGCTAGCAATCTGTGCAGGGGCTGTATTCAGAACAAGGCGGGATGAGGTTGGCCTACTTCAGCTGCTGCGGCTGAGCCGCTGCCGAGTGGGGTACCTATCGTCCTCAAAGGTGACCTAACCTCCTGCTTGAATCAGCCCTGTGTGCATACCTGAGCATCGCGCTGGGAAACATGAGCAACTTTCATGAGTCGATTGCAGGTCGTTTTGTGATAGCGGGTAATCACACCGCTTCTAGCGGAACAAACAACTACAACTTCGGCTGCCAGTCAACACACGGTAGGTGCGACACCCGCGTCAGGAACCTGCGTGCTAAGACCGCTCCTACTTAGAGGTACCCACCCGACCACGCGAACCCTTCTCCACTGTTCCGTTTGCCCCCGACCCCGACTTTGTCGACCGGCCTGAGATCCTCGCATGGGTGCGCAACAAGTGCGTCAGACCGGGCGGGCGCGCAGCGCTGGTGGGCCTCGGTGGGATAGGGTAACTTCATTGTCCACCTTGCTGATACCGTAACATTGTGCTTACAGTACGGCACAAAGTAAATCGCAGCTCGCTATCCAGTATGCCCACAGCGTCCGCGATGCGACGCCGCGGACGTTTGTCTTCTGGGTGTACGCCAGCACCCCAGCCCGATTCGAAGAAGCCTACAGAGATATTGCAGACAGACTTAACCTCCCAGGGCGACACAATCCAAAGGAGGACGTGCTACGGCAGGTGCGCAACTGGCTGCGCGACGAAACGAACGGACGATGGATGATGGTGTTAGACAATGTTGACGATGTTAACACCTTTTTCCCTCCGCGGAAGCGCCAGCAGGACGAGCCAGATGAGATCTTGCCTGCATCGCTAGTTACCTATCTGCCTCAAAGTCGCAACGGGTCAATCCTGATCACCTCGCGGAACAAGGACGCGGCAGTCAGGCTGGCGGGAGGCTACAATAACGTCAAAGAGGTACTTGCGATGGAGGGGAGTCAAGGCCTGCAGCTCCTCCGCAACAAGCTACAGATCACATCAAATGAAGAAGGTGCTGCAGTGGACCTACTCTATGCACTTGATTACATGCCTCTCGCTATCAACCAGGCTGCTGCCTACATTAACCGGCGAGCACGCATGACAATAGCAGGCTATCTAGACGAGTTTCACGCAAACAGCAGGAAGAGAGAGAGCCTCCTTAACTGGGATGCAGGCGACCTCCGCCGAGACGACAGTGCGTCGAATTCCGTGGTGACGACGTGGCAGATGTCCTTTGAGTGCATTCGCCACGAGAGGCCGTCGGCTGCAGACCTACTGTCGCTGATGAGCTTCTTTAACCCCCAGGGGATTCCTGAGTGGATACTCCGAAAGCACAGCAGGAGCACAGGAGAGATGGGGGACGAAGCTGAGGCTGGCAGCGCGTTTGACGAGGACCTTGATCTATTGCAGGCGTATTCTCTTGTAGCAGCAACGGCCGAGACAGATATGTGCGAGATGCACGCTCTAGTGCAGTTCTGCACACGAGTCTGGCTGTCTACTTTTAGCAGGCCTAAGCAATGGGACAGGGTGTTTCTAGAACTGATGGCAGATGAGTTTCCACGGCCAGACTTTGAAGACTGGGCAAAGTGCCAGCAACTACTTCCGCATGTTGACTCTTTGTTTGGAACCGAGCTGTTTGCTGCTGAGTTAGTGAACAAGTGGGTTCGGATACTAATTTATGTGGCGTTGTATGTCCAAAAGGCTCTAGGGAAA
>BLYF01000046.1:1101943-1138366 GCA_014905255.1 Herpotrichia juniperi | reverse complement strand
GAGAAGCTGAACCTGCGAGCGCTAGAAGGGAGGGAGAAGGAGCTAGGGGTACACCACCCAGACACGCTGACTTCGGTGTACTGCCTCGCTTACCTTTTCCATACGATGAAGCGATACGCAGAGGCTGAAGAGCTGTACCAACGAGCATACAATGGGCGTGTACAGAAGCTTGGTCCTCAACATCCAAAGACCATCGCTTGCAGCAATCGCTTCTTAGCGCTACAGCAAGAGGTAAGGGCTCACTCTTTACACGTATGAAGCGGAAAATGCACAGAACAGGTCTGTAGTATCTAATTAATATGAACAGTCAATACATGCATGTCCATCTAGTCTACTTATGTAACAACCTACAATGCTTATTATCTAAGTTGTTTTAGTGTAATTAGCAATTGGTTAACTAATCACCCTGTGCAGTAAGCAACATTAATTACAGAGGAGCACTGCACAGTACTAACACTCCTTTAGTAAGTGCTTTTCTAGGTGGCTGTGCGCTAAGGATAACCGAAGTATAAGAACCAGAAACCAATACCAGTCACCACTGTATCGAAACACATGATACTTTCGATCAATTTCAAGACTTCTACGTTCAATGCTAGATGCACCCGATCCAATCCACCCTGCTCCTTATTTCTCCTTTCGCACTATCTAGAAATTTCCTCTACCGTAGCTCGGCTACACTTCCGTTTGCACGCGTGCTCATGCATCATTCCATCACGCTGCCCTGGAAAAGATTGAGTTGATGAGCCGGCGCCACAATCTAGGCCACGATGATGTTAAGAACCTGCGTCAGGTGTGGCTTTGCAACCATGATCTGCGTCGAGTAATTCCCCGTACATCCTAGTCTAATCCCAATTTGAACTGACATTGCCGATCTTCGTCATGGATCGGGTAAAGGCTGCCAATTAAGTTGCAAGCGAGGTGTGATGAGGTTGTGCGAATGACATCACTCAGCCACAAGCGGATGCTCGATCGATCATCGGGTAACGGAAAGGAAGGAACAAGGGAGGAACAAGGAAGAAGCAAGGTAGGAACAAGGTTTGCCATGCGCACGCTGCTACGGCGAGGCTGCGTCATGAGGAGACACTGCATCTGACCATGTATGGCCTGATACCACAGTATAAATCCTGAAGACGCAAACGGTATTCCAATTTTTCAATCTGCATCCCAACGGCAACTCTATCTACTCATCATTTTCATCACCCACCTACTCACCTACACCTTCTTCTCTTGTCTCTCAATCGACAATTCTCAAGATGGGTTTCGGCGGAGTAGCTCTTAAGAGCTTGCAAACCATCCTCTACGCACTCGAATTCCTCTGTGCAGCAGTAATCCTCGGCATCTACTCCTACTTCCTCTCTGTGCTCGCCGACCGCGACGCCACCATCTACACATGGGTGAAAGCCGTTGAAGGCGTCGCTGGCGCCGCAGTCCTCTACACCCTCTTCGCCGTGCTGCTCACCTGCTGTCTCGGCGGCAAGACCCTCTTCGCACTCATCGCCATCATCCTCGACATCCTGTTCTGCGGCGCCTTCATCGCCCTCGCAGTCCTGACCCGCGATGGCGCACACTCCTGCTCCAACCGTGTCTCTACGCCTCTCGGCACCGGCCAATCGTCCTCTAAGCAAGGTTTCGGTTCAAGCGGCCAGGGCGATCAGATCACCTACGCTGTCTCTCTCGGCACGGCGTGCAGACTGAACACAGCTTGCTTCGCAGTCGCCATCCTCGGCGCCCTCCTCTTCGTCATCTCGGCAGTCGTCCAGGTCGCCCTCCGAAAACACCACCAGAAGGAGAAGAAGTACGGTCCCAGCCCCGCCAATGGCTACACTGCCGGTACTGGAGCCAAGCCCAAGTTCTGGCAGCGCGGACGCAAGCAGCGCGGTGTTGCTGGCCACCGGGATCCTGAGATGCACGGTGGTGATGTCCCTATTGTCGCTGGCAATGGTCTTCCTGGTCACCATGACACTGTTCGCCCAAGCCACGATACCGCCTTCACTGGAACCACCGCTGGACGTACTTCTGCGGCATATGACCACAACAAGCCATTGGTCGGTGGTTACCACACGGCTCCCACTGGTACTTACAACCATGCGGCTCCTGCAGCCACGTACAACCACCCCACGCCTGCTACGAACTACTAGGCTTGCCTGGTATCGAGGAGGATTGTAAGATCAATTCTGGAATGAGAATGTCGCCTTACAAAATTGGATAGGACTTTTTCTTTTGTGTAAATTACTTTGTGAGCGCATTATACCAGTAAACGAGGCGAGTGGGATGAGGCGCCCTTGTGCATAAGCCACGATCGAGAACGCATTACGAACTTAATATATAATGATAAAAACAATCAACATTAATCTTTGAAAAACATGCAGTGTGATATGTTTATTCGAGCACAAGGTAACGGTTTTCTACTTCTATCATAATTATCATCCGTTAATTAAAGGTTTGTCGACTGAAATGACTTGCCAATTATGACCGCAATATCATCGCTAGCACTTCGATACTCCCGCCATGGCCCAGGTTCGCCTTCGCTCGAAGCTTCAGTTTGCTTTCATTGACAGAACTGTAACCAAAAATGTCTTGTGGATGCGGCACGATCACGTTGCTCGACCACTCAACCATTGATTGCTCTTTCTCCTCAAATCCTGATAACATCGTGGGTATATCCTAGAAACATGTAAACACCGAACGCCCATATCTCCAAATCTCAATCATGCTGCTCCCAAATTCATAATCACTTTCTCCCGCACTGTTGTCTTCATAGGTACGTGTTCCGTCTTCTGTCATCCCTCGTCTCCATCTCATCTTGAGCCCTCCCACCATCCACTCTCAAGCCTTCGCCTTTCCCTTCCCCTTCGCGCCCGTCTTCGCCGCAGGTTTCGCACGCGCAGGTTTCGCCTGTCCCGCCGGCTTCTCCCTCGCCTTCATCTGGTCCAACGTATCCCTCAACAGCGTCTCAAGCCCCTCGTTCCGTCTCGAAAGCAGCATCACGTCGTCCGTGTTGATGACTCTGCGGCCGGCGTGTTTGGCGAACGTTTCGAGGTCTCGGCTCGTGTTCTCTGTGAATCCAAGCAGGTCAGCTCTTGAGCGTAGATGGAGGGTTGTGGGGAGCGGTACCGATCTGGGTGTACACGAGCTCGGTCAGTGCGCCGATGAACTGCGGTGTGGCGTTCAGATTCTGCGTTACGCATTCGTCGTCGACGAATTTGCCGATGCTGAACCAGAGTGCGGATTTGAAGCGCTGGGGGCTGGTTAGTATTCTCTTCTGCTAATGGCTTTGTGGAATGGGGGGAAGTGCCTCTTCTTGCTCCATGGATGTCGCTGTTGCCATTGCGGAAAGATTGGGTGTGTTTGAAGCTACCTCGAGAGGTTCGAGGGAAGTATGAGGATGAGTCTAATGCACTTTGAGAGTAACTTGGAGGAAATTGAGTGGTGGTTCACTGCAAATCACGGTATGGTCTTGAAGTGATGTCAGAAATGAAGGTGGACGCGATACTTCGGAAAGCGCGTCGTTCCGAGCCTTGGCCGATTGGTCGGAAGCGGCCGGGGGATCGTTACGCGCGATTTTTCTAGTGAGTGAATTGATTGTTTATTTCTTTCTTGCGCAAATTCTCACAACATTGCTACATTACTACCACAATCCTGATTCCATCCCACCACGCTCGCGACCATTGGATTAGGCACACATTGAATTTTGGGCTGCGACAACAGAAGCCCGCTCCCCGCACGCTTCCAAGCTGCAATCTCAATTCGACTCCTATCCAGATTACAGCGCAAACCGCGAGCGCGCATCCAGCGTCAATCCATCGAGCCTCCTGATCTCGAGGTCCCACCCACCCTCAAAATGTCACTCACAGATCAGCTCAAGATCTGGGGCGGAAACCTCACCCGCAACACGTCCGCCGCCTTCGCCGAGCTACGGCTCAAAGACTACATCCGCATGGTCACCATCATCGGCGCCTACTGTCTCCTCCGGCCGTACATCATCGCGTTAGGCGGGAAACTGCAAACCAAAGCACACGAGCGCGACTCTGCCGAAGGCCAGGACGAAAACAACGCAGAGATCTCTGCGAATGAATTGAGGGGGAAATTTGCGATTCCGGGTGTGGATGAAAGCGATGGCGATGATGATGAAGAGGGGGAGGCAAGGACTGGGGATTGGGGTCGCAAGGCGAGAGTCAGGCAGCGTAGGTTTATCCGTAGCAAATTGGAGGCGGAGGAGAAGAGACTGCAGGAGGAGGCGGAGGCGGAAAGTGATAAGGAGTTGGAGGAGTTTTTGATCGGTTAGTTGGGCATGGGAAATGGATCAGTTGGATCGATATGTAGGAAGAGTTGGGACGGTGTGCATTCCGATGGCGAGGGGCTGACGCAAGCTTTTGCGAAGCTTTTTCCAATACTCGACTGGAATGGAAGTGGTGCATGGCTATCCTGGATCTGGAGAGATGCCGTGGGCATTCCTCGTTGTCTCACCAGCAGCTTGTGGGTCAGTAATGTATCACCAGCATCCGTTATAGCGTTTTGTCTACTGAGACAGTTTTCAGCATAATCGATCATTGTTAAATTGTTTCTCGCTTTTCTGCGTCGAGTCGTGTTCAACTCGCTGCGTAGTTCCGAAGTACTGAGATATCTCAGCGATGAGTTCCGTCCGAAGTTCGATATCGAAAAGCTTTCGTAATCGGGCGTACTGGATGTGCTTGGGGATGCATACAATTTCTGAGATTCAGGATTATTGCTACGAGATGGTTCTATTGTTATTAGAGATACTAATTATTCTGTGCTGTTCTATTTCATGCACCGGAAATACCGTTGGTCCTGATGAAAGCTAAAGGGTAGTGTTGTTGATGTGGTATCCCTCAGGAATTTGCTTGCGTACAACATTCCCCTTGCTTTCTATAAACCTTCTTCCACCCCAACACAACTCTTCCCATCCCTAATAATCCCATGTTTTGCAGCATCTTTCTGCACCATGGTCTTCATTATGTCTCCACGCTCATTTGTTCGTGCACTATGCACACTTCCTTTCCTTTTCCCAGTCGCTTTCTCCCATATGCAGATGTCTGATCCCTCGCCATTGCGGGATCCCCACAGCGACCGAGCCTCAGAACCCAAAGACTACAATATTCTGAGCCCTTTGCACGCAGACGGGTCAGACTTCTCTTGCAAAGGCTATCAATGGAACACGCCACTCACTACCGTGGCGACATACAACGCCGGCGAAACGTATGAAATGAAACTAAAAGGCAGTGCGACCCATGGAGGAGGCTCGTGCCAGATATCAATGTCGTATGATAACGGGTTAAACTTCAAGGTGCTGAGGAGTATCATTGGCGGATGCCCAATGAATGATACATACAGCTTTACGATCCCAGAGCAGGCACAGAGTGGGCAGTGTCTGCTTGCATGGACGTGGTAAGCTATACACGAAAGCCATACACTGTGAAAGAAGCTGATGTACCCTCAGGTTCAACAAGATTGGAAACAGAGAGATGTACATGAATTGCGCCGTTGTCGACATCGTGGGCTCCTCTTCCAACGACAAACGAGACACTTCCGACACCTCAGCCGCCAATGCTGCGCAAGCCGCTCTCAGCAAGCTTCCCGATCTCTATGTTGCAAATTTGGCGAGTATCAATTCGTGCAAGGTCACAGAGACCCAAGACGCTATCTTTGACAACCCAGGCGCTGATGTTGCGTACGGGGACGGCGTTACCGCTTCAAGCGCAGATACTGGGACTCGCAAAAAGAGTGCGTGTACGGGGCAGGGAAGGGAGACTGCGGGCGGCACGTCTTCTCCTGCATCAGAATCATCGTCTTCGCCCCTGGCTGAGCTGAATGTACCCAAGGAGGGAACGTATGGGAATGATGGAGGCTCTTATGGTGATGATGGGAAATGGCACGGTGACAGTGACACTTCAAATACCGATGCCGGCGGGGGCTCCACGAAGCCTGGAGCGTGCAATGACGGACAGTGGCATCCAGAGTGCTATGGCCAAGCCTCAAAGGCATCTCAGGGCACCACTGAGCAACCTGTTGACCATACGAATATGGATGGTATGGTCAACGCGGACGATATGAGCACCGAAAACACCAGTACCTACGACACTTCTAACACTAACGACAGTGATCAACCAGCACCAAAGCAGACACCTGAAGTCAAACCCTCGAAACCAATAAAGAAGCTAAAGAAGCCAAAGAAACACTACCATATCTCCAACGATGACAACGACTACGACTATTACGACCGCCAAGTCACCACACACGATCCTCAAGACCCCACTCTATCGTCGGATCCCGTTTGGGACCCTACCCTCTCAGGCCTGCAAACCGGCCTAGCACCACCACTAAATTCAGACCCAGACCTTATTAACAATTTTGTCGTTATTTCGGATGAGCCTACCTCTTACATGGCGGTGGTGGATGGCACGAGTACTATCAATGTGCAGGTGCCGACTGATAGACCAGTCTTTGGCTCAGACGAAAACTTACTCGTCGACACTGTTCCGAATGCGGTGCAGGATGGGGGTGTAAATTTCTTGGTTCCTGCTCCTGACTCCGTGCCAAAGGAGGACGTGAACGGTGATTTCCCAGGGGATATAGAGGATTTCCCTACTGTGGTCAACGATATTGACCCTACGACTACAGCAATGCTTGTAGACTTGCCTGTTTTCACACCGGTGGCGGAAGACTCGCAGTTACCTAATGATATGGAGACCTTTCCGTGGATTGTGGACGATTTGGCGCCCACGCCTACGTCTGGAGTAAGAGAGGATGTGCCGAACAAATCTCCAGAGGTTCCAGACCCGAGATCACAGTTTCTGGCAGATATGGAGGAATTCCCTACGGTTGTGGATGATAATATGCCTACACCGGCTGAGCCAGTCGAAGATCTCTTGCCTGAGCCAACGGGACTTGAAGTTATTGATGATGGAGCTTATTGGAGCGAGCTAGGCCACTTCAATACATCTATGGCAAATGGTACTGGTGATGTTTTATCTACACCGACAGCAGATGCCATTATCGAGGATCCATCTATGCCCACGCTAAAAGGACTCCTGGATGAATCTCTGTTCACCTCCGAACCTGTCTTCCTCAGTGCCATTACGATCCCCACAACAATGGCGTCCATGTTGGTTCCAGCACCCTCCACTCCAGAGGTCGTTCTCCCAGAAGAAACAGGTGTCGCTACTAACGACGACCTTTCCAACCTCGAGGATATCCCCAATACCCTCCTTAAGATCCCCTTTTTCAAGGCTATTCAGGACATTACGAACAGTCTCAAAAAAGGGGGTGCCTTCAAAAATGGGGGCTCCAAAGAGGTACCCCAAGACAACACACATGAGAAAGTTCCAATGAACCGTCAAGTTATGGCCGAAGAGCCAGACTCCTGCTCAGACGTCACACCTGTGACAGTCTACGCTCGGCCACCCGCATCTTGGTACGCTGAGAACACACCACCGCCGTCCTTCTCTGGTACACCTGGCGTGGATGCGCCAGCAGACTGCGTGGATGCGCAATGGAACTGCGGTGGATGCAACTCTCCAGATCGCTGCGTTCTCATCAACAGCTGCACTCGCTCATGTACTCGACTTCCTTATACCGGCAAGTCCTCCCATATTCTTCTCAAACACAACCTCTAACATGAAATTTAGACCTCTCAACCTCAACGCCCGCCCCAGCGCCCGCCATCGAAACCCCACCCCCTCCTCCACCTCCTGCTCCAGCACCCGTCACCGAAAACATAAACTACGACGCCACCCCCGAACAATGCCCGCCCCAATTCGTCGCCGACCCAGATCCAAACGAAAGCCATCTACCCTGCCAACCCGGCTCCTTCCTCTGCAAATCAGAGACCCAATTCTACACCTGCGGCCAGTTCGGTAGGGGTCCAGATGGCTGGTCCTACGGCGCGCTACGCGACGTTGCGGCGGGTATGAGCTGTGCGCCTGGGCTTACCAAGGATTCTATGAAGGCGCGGAAAATGAGACGAGACGCGAATACTATGGCGAAATTCAAGGGGAAGAACTTGAGAGGACGGCAGTGGGAGTGTCTTGAGAAGATGAAGAAACGACACGGTTTGAGAAGTTTGGTGAAGGGGGTTGGGTTTAAGGCTAAGAGAGACGCAGATGTTGCGCTCGAAGATGCGGTGTATGGATACTGCTTTGATTGGTATAATGGGTATAGGAAGAGCATTGCTGCGGACCAGGTCTCGCCTTTTAAGAAGTGGATTAACAGCTTTAAAAGGGTGTACGGGAAGGCGTTGGGTCTTACTAAGAGAAAAGTTGCTCCTATTGATACAACGGGTCCCGTCGATGCTCCTGTAGTCGAGGATATTAAGTTTGCGAGTGGAGGAACCCCAGTAAACGCTCAAGAGGACGCTACAGAAGACGCTCCAGAAGATGCCCCGGAAGCCACTCAAGAGGATACTTCACAGGACACCCAGGAGGACGCGAATGAATATGCCGATTACGACGACGAACCCGCCTACTCCTACCCCGAAGACGCCGAACAAGACGCCGACGAAGACGAATCCACCGAACCCACAGACAACGCCCTCCTCGACGACGTCCTCGCTCTGTTCCCCGACATCCAAGAACCCGACCTCGTCTACGACGGTCTCCAAAACCCCAACGACCCCAACACCGTCCTCGACGACGCGTATACCTACGTTGACGACGACAACGAAGTCCCCCCTTTCGACGAGCACGGAAACCCGCTACCTGGGTTCGATAAGTATGGTGATCGCATTCCACAAGCGCCAGGCCCGCAGATCGACGCGCTCGGAAACCCTGTGACGAATCCGTTAGTAGCGCCTACTGCGTTACCGCCATTTCTGAACGCCACAGCGACGAATGCTTCCGTACCAGTAGTGACACCAACACCAACACCAGCCCTCCCAGACAACCCCAACGCCCCCATAAACATCCTCCCTGTCCTTCCCTCCGTCGAACCCATCCCAGTCTCTGCTCTACCCTGGCTTATGGGTCCCGGCCCCGTTGTACCGCCTGGTATGTCTATGAACTGGCCAGGGCCCAAAGGTCCAGGAAGGGGGAGGCCGACTGTGAGGCCCGCGCCTGCTTTTACGGGCAGACCTGCGCCTAGACCGGTGACTACAGCGGTGGCGGAGAGGAAGAGTGAGAGGATGGCAGAGAAGGAGAGGAGGGAGAGCATGGTGAAGAGGCAGGCGTGTCCGCCGCTTATCAAAGGGTATTATAGGAATGATCAGTATGTGTGAGTTGGTAACAAGGGTTGCGGGCGCTCTGTGCGGTGTTTGTAGTATTTTGCGGACCATGTTCTTACTCGCCCTTTATTCTCTAGGTTTATTTTTAATCTGCATGCTTCCTCTTTCGTCTTACATGGTTCTGCTTGATCCTGGGTTTGCTCGGTATAGTAGAAAAGTTTAATTTAAACAAATCTACGAAAAGTTCACCTATGCTATACATTCCGCCACTGGTCCTTGCTACGCAAGCCATGGGCCCAATGAAAAGCGTATAAAAACTCCCGGTCGACCTAAAGGCCAATAGGAGTAGCCGAATAGTAGACGGTAGTTAGCAACAAGTTGAGCTCAATGTCTCTTCACTGCTGTGACTAATTTCCTTGCATTTGGATGCTGCGACGATTTGGGACCGGGGGACAGCAATATTCTATAGATAGGGTGGGTAGCTGCCTAGCACGTGTTGGGCATGCACTCAGGGGGCCAGGTAGAAGGGCGACGATGAGACAAGTGACTCAATGCCTAGTGTCTGAACGATGCATGTGTCTGGCGGGTGGATCTTTGGAATTGTAGTCAGACTCTTGGGTAAAGATGACGCGTGACTATCATGCTGAATCACACAATCGTGCTTTTGCAAAAGCAGTTGCGGCTCGGGAGGAGAAACGACCATAGGACTGGGCAAGGGAGCCTCAGTCCACAACCTTGACTTTTGTGGTTATGCAATCAAAATGTCACTAGTCTGCGTCTGTTGCGTGTAAAGTGGCATTGTCAATAGCGAGATGGCTAGGCAACACTTGCTGAGATGATTTACGATGATTTGAGTATTGACAAGGCGATGGAGCTCTGTGGACTGCGGGATGGCTGGCCCTGCGCAGCGTCGATGAGACAACAGAAGAGGCGCGAGATGTGGAAAGTTGTCGTAGGCAGCGATGGAGTCTCGTGACTTGGTGGCCTGGGTCTAAAAAAGAGCAGCGATATGCGAACTGCCACGTCAAACTTGGGGGGCGACCGAATGTTTTCGTCTTCAATTTCGTGCTCAGTCAAGTGGTGGTGCGTGCGCGCTGCGTTTTTTTCAATTCGAGTCTGTCACCACGCCCAAGTCGACGGAGTATCGCTGAGCGCTCTCGGAATTTGGCGCGTCAGTCAATACTACCCAAGTTTCTCGTATGTGTTATACGCAGGATCTGCGTCTTCGTATCGAGTACATGACGGAAAGGGAAGCATGTCGATAAATCTACGGATTGGGTCAGACATGAACCTTTTGAGGCGAGTGAGCTGTGGCTGATCCAAGTCTCACCAAACACAAGACTCTGCCAAAAGTCCCGCACGCCACAACAATGCCGCGAACGATCCTCTCGTCAAGCAACACAAAGCGACGTGAAGCAGGCGCAACCTGCTGTGTCATCAGTCACATGCTTGTGTCGGACTTCAGCTAGCTCTTCCTCAACCGTGCAGCAAGCTGCGCGGATCGATGAAAAGTAAGGAAAATATGAGATGGGACTCATTGATATGGCAAAAATTCCTTGCCGATCCGAGGACCAACAAGAGCAGTCATAGTTGTAGTTTTCAACTAGCAAAAACGCTACCTCAGACGAATCTTCACTGGTAAGCGTAACGCCCGTGCACTTGGATAAAGAAGAAAAGTGGGAGAGGTGAGGGGGACGGCGAGAATATATAGGGAAAAATACTGGGCACGCTAGTGGATCATGTGATATAGCTAGGCTCCATCCTGCTGCCTAGTGCCCGGAATTTGCCCGGCTGAAGCGAGCCAGTTAGGTTGGCGAGAGAAATGACCACGGATTCACCTGAACGCCATTATCTCTGAGACGAGTAGGAAGTTCCAAGGCTTCATTATTGCTTATCCTCTATTTACTGCGATGCGATGATTGAAGAGCGGTGAGGCTGCGCAGGTCTCAAGCTCTCAGCTTCCTTGTCAGCTGCGGCACGAACAGCCTCCACTGAGTCAAAGCTCATCCCAAGCTCTCATAAAGCATTACGTCTCATCGTGTTGTCAATCATTCGGTCTCCTTCTGTTCACTACCCACCGCAAACTATCAATTACTACAACTCATCCAGATGCATGAATAGAACTGCGTACTAGGTCTCAATTCCTCTCCTCTCAACCTTACAAACTCCCAATTGTGCTGTGCAAGATCATCGGGCAACTTCAGCTAGAGGACAAACCCACGTCTCCACCTCTAATAAACCGTCTCGTATCTGGCAGAACCACCTTTTCACTTTTCGATGGCACACCAGGCACATAACCTACCCTGGACCCTCCTGGCCGACAACTTCAAGTTCGTGCACTCGAATGCCCGCTATGACAACCGCACAAACCTCTACCCGTGTTTCAAGACTGGGCAAGGCAAACAGCTTCAGCATTTCGCCAGAGTATTTTCTCGGACTGTCAATGACTTCTCGATGCAAGAACGCAAAAAGTTCCCCGAGCTTGAAGACATGACTCCTCTAGAGCTTGACGAGCCGTTCATATCCGAAGCCTCTGCGGCACGTATCGCCAAAGCAACGAAAAGAAACAGCAATTCCCCAACATACTCAGCCGAACGCCCAAATTTGACGGTCACAGAACGCTGTATCTCTTACTGGATCTTGGAACTTAACGAGCCCTCGTATCCACACCCTGATGCGTCACTCGTGGAAGTCGTTGAATGGCTCAAAGCTCTGGTTTTGTACGGAGATATGGAGCCACTATTCCGACTCGCAGACCGCCCCGACGTGCACCTTGAAAAAGTATGGTACTATCCATATGACGAAGGCTGGGACGAGCTCAAAGACACCTTCTTAACAGCCTACATTTTTTTCAATGTCCTCATCTTGAAGCCCGAGCTCTGGGATCCGCCGTCACGAACAGCCAAGCTAGCTTCGTTGTGGAGACCTGGAACCGCCATGTCAGAATCTAAATCGACGCCGGAGAACTGGGACTACAGGCTTACAAGCAGCTACCAGTGGACGTTAATAACGTGCGTAACGGCTCGAACTAATACGCCCGACGAGAGAGTCGGCACCTTGCCACACCGGGAATTCTTCAGTACTGAGAAAGGAATGTTTTCCTCGTCGATGCTGTCGGGGGGTTTCGGCGACCAGCTTGGGAAAACCACCCTCTCGAATCTCATGGACGAAGACTACAAGAAAGGCAACCACTACGTTCACTCCGCCCACGACATCCCCATTGTCGTCAACTTGCTAGGGCAAAAGGGCCTCCCAACCGAACTGGCACTGGACGTCCTAGAGCTGGCCGAATACAGCAAAGCAAAGCGGAGAACGACCATTGCGGACGACCCGCTGCATCCGCAGAACAGAGAGGAGCTGAAGAAGTATCTGAGCTACTGCTGGCGCATGCTGGCGCGCGTGGACATGCTCGCCAAGGCCAACCGGTGCTGGATCGACTGGGAGTTCGAGGTCACGGACAAGATATTCCAGCTCTGGGGCGTGCCGTATCCGAAGATGGCGACTGTGACTCCTGAGTGGGAACTTGCGGATGAGCGCACAGGCGTCATAGGCAGCAATTTGCTGAGGACGTTTGTGTGAGGAGACGTCGCGTCTGGCTGCGAGATCTACCTGCTGTGCTCGTACTCGAATCTATCCGCACATGTGGGAATCGGTCGATGGTGCACACTGTGGGGCTCCGGCTGATCATCTGTCTGTATGCGGTCAAGACGCAAGGAGTGTGCCCTACGTTCTCAGCTCTGTAACGCAAACATCGTCAAGCCTCAGGCCGAAGTCTTATCACAACTTAGCACTTGCTGTGCGAAAGACTTCAGCGAACAAGCCATCCACTCAGCTAATCTTCCGTGCGATCTTCACGCGCGCCGTCTCATGGAGCAAGGAATCGCCGACTTGAGACGTTTGCTCGTATAGATGGTCATGTGGTGCTGGCAGGGCGTTGACTTTGATACAGTCATTCTTCTTCTAAAGTTGAGGATGCGTCGAGTGGTGGTTCGATGGCAGAGCCGTAAAAGTTCTTTGTGCATATATCTGTTATGCGCATTCTCTGCCAAGTTCTCGCCGCTGAAGAGAATGCACAGAACAGCGAGCAGATCGAGGAAGAGGGGGAGAGGATAGATCACGCGTTGCAAGGGGTCCTGCTGCACCTCCTGTTAGTGTATTTTTCCGAAGAGGTAGTGAAATACAACACTAACAGGACATATCCTCACTTCACTTGCGCACACACACGTGTAGAGCTTCGTGTGCGTTCATACTTCTATTCGTATCTATACATCTTCACGTTTATTGTTCTACCGTTTATGCCTCGATGTACTTCTTCAATCCCCTCAACCGTTCCTGTGCTGTTTCCAGCACATCATCGTTCTTGCACACCGCAAATCGAAGCCAGTCTTCCACGATATGTGCATTTCCAGGCGTGAAGAACTCTGTCGGTGGGATGGCCGCGACACCGACCTCCTTAATCAGGAACCACGACAGCTTGAAATCCCGCGGTCGCTCTGCGACGTGTGGCGGGAACTCGTAGTCCTCCGGTAACTTGACCTTTGACATGTTTACAAGCACGAAGTATCCGCCCTCAGGGTCTGAGTAAGGCAGGCCGAGTTCGTCCCAGATGGCGTTGAATTTGTCCATCTTGCCTTTCATTTCTTTCTTGCTCTCTTCCCAGAAGTTGTGCGCGTCTGCCTGTTCAAAGCCTATCGCCGTCGCCTCCTGTAGCGGAGACACGGAGCTGTAGCAGATCCGTGTGTGTGCTGCTGAGACGTACTTGATGAGGTGCTCTGGCCCAATCAGCCAGCCCACCCTCCACCCCGTAGCGTAGAAATTCTTGCCCCCTGAGCCAACTGTGAGTGTGAGTTTTGCGATCTCGGGGCTGAGTGTCGCAACCCGCGTGAATGGCACATAATAAAGTCTGTCGTAGACCTCGTCACTGAGAATTATGATGTTGTGCTTCACACAAATATCTCCAATAGCCTGCAACTCGACTTTCGAGAAGACCTTTCCGATGGGGTTGTGTGGGGAGTTGAGCACGATCATGCGCGTCTTGGGTGTGATGGCTGCCTCGAATTCCTTGAAGTCGATGCTCCATTCGGCAGCCGAAGAGGTTTTGGTAGCGCCATCTTTTGGAGGGTGCATGGGCACATAGACGACTTTTCCTCCAGGCATCTCGATGTTGCTGATGTATTGGTCGAAGAAGGGCTCGAAGACAATGACTTCGTCCCCTTGCTCTAGGAAGGCCATGAAGGCTGAGAGCATGCCCTCATTCGCGCCGGTTGTAACCGTGACTTCGGTCTCAGGGTCAATGTCGCGGCCGAACATTGGGGAGTATGCTTTCGCGAGGGCTTTGCGTAACCGCGGGCGGCCTTTGGTGGGGGAGTATTGGTTGCAGTCTACTTGGTCAAGAGCTGACTTTGCGGCGTCGAGTACGAACTTGGGAGGATTGTAGCCGAAGAAGCCTTGGCCCATGTTGACGATGGGTTGGATGGGGGAGGAGGCTGCGGCTTCGTTGACAATAGTCCTAATAAGAGAGTCAGTTCTAGTTTCGGAGGGGTGGTGGAAGGGCAATTGGCATACCAGACATCCTGCTTCTGGCCGGCTACTCGAGCTGCTGGCTTGAAGGGATCCTCGCGTCTGGAAGTGGCAGACATGGTGCGTAGTGGGGTGGATGTGAGCTTGGTGGGGGTTCTGAGGCTGGCGACCAGTGATGGGCGGAGTTGTAGTGGTAAAGAGAACAGACGTTGCATCTATACTGAAGATGAGAGGGCTAAAGCTGTGACATGAAGTGGGAGATCTGAGGGGTGAACCAGATGTGAACAGGATGCGAATTATTGATTGCGTGCTTGGGTGAGGTTGCCCAAAGCCCGCGCTATGCCGTCATCAGCCGGGGGTCCGATGTTGCTCCGACATGGTGCATGTTTTTGGACCGTCTAGTACAGACGAAGGGCGTGCAATGATAGCCTAGGTTGTCCTTTGGGGAATACAGTAGAGCAGCGTGAGGCTGTACGAGTCCATTCTATCTATTTGTAAGATGGGTGGCGTAGATGGGCAAAGAATAAGGAGCGCAGACCATGTACTGACTCCGACGCAGTGGTCGCGTCTTCCCCAGAATCTTTACGCGACTTGTCTGCCGGCTGTCACCCCCAAAGTTATCCCACGCCCGCCATGGTCGCCTGTCCCTTGTGCAACAAGCAAGTCGACTCCAAACTCATCAACGAGCACATCGACGACGGCTGCCAATCCCACATTGTCGAGCAGCAGCAGAACGACGCACCAGGGAGCATACAGAAGCCGCACGCCTTCTTCTCTCCCGCGGCGGGCCGCAAGCCCAGCACCAACACCAACACCAAGAACGGCGTCGCACCAACAACGCTTGCCTCCGGCGCTGCTCCCCGAATTGCAGAACGGCCGAAGACACCCCCAGCGGGCACTAAGCGATCGTTTGGAGACGCTGTTGCCGGACAGGCTAATAGGCAATCCAATGTACAATCTAATGGACAACCCAATGGACAATCCAATGGCGAACCTCGATCCCCCAAAGCCCAGAAACGGACGAAGCTGAGCGTACTGCAAAAGGTCGCGCCCCTGCCCGAGCGGATGCGCCCGACTACACTGGACCATGTTTATGGACAACAGGGGCTCGTAGGGCCCAACGGCATGCTACGAGGCTTGATTGAAGCCGACAAGGTGCCCTCGATGATACTCTGGGGCGGCCCAGGCTCGGGCAAGACAACGCTCGCTCGAATTATCGCTAACACGTCTGGAGCGCGCTTCGTCGAAATCAACAGTACTAGCACAGGTGTGGCTGAGGTGAAGAAGCTCTTTGCAGAAGCTCTGCAGGAGCTATCGAGCCTCACGGGACGTAAGACGATCATCTTCTGTGACGAGATACACCGCTTCTCCAAGTCCCAACAAGACGTCTTCCTAGGGCCCGTGGAAGCAGGGCAGATCACACTAATCGGGGCGACAACAGAAAACCCGTCGTTCAAAGTCATAAATGCCCTCACCTCTCGATGTCGAATAATCACACTCGCAAAGCTGGAGGACGACGACTTGATCAAGATCCTAGAACGAGCTATGGCCGTAGAAAACTGCACATCGCCACTGTTGGATACCGACATGTTGCGTTACTTTGCCAGCTTCGCCGATGGTGACGCTCGAGTTGCTTTGAACCTCCTCGACCTTGCCATGAACCTTTCAGCGAAGCCCTCCATCACAGCCGACGACATCAAGAAAGAGCTGACAAAAACCCTTGTATACGACCGCAACGGCGATCAACACTACGACACTATATCCGCCTTGCACAAATCGATTCGTGGAAGCAACCCAGATGCTGCCCTGTACTATCTGGCACGCATGCTGAAGTCTGGTGAGGATCCACTTTATATTGCCCGGCGGCTTATAGTGGTAGCATCGGAAGACGTCGGGCTGGCGGACAACACAATGCTTCCACTGGCAACAGCGACATACTCAGCCTGCGAGAAGATTGGCATGCCCGAATGTCGGATCAACCTCGCACATGCAGTGGTAGCGCTCTGTTTTTCTCCGAAGTCCACGAGAACCTATCGAGGACTTGCGAACGCCATGGCTGCATTGGACGAACCAGGCATAGCCGGGCTACCGATTCCCATACATTTGCGAAATGCTCCTACGAAGATGATGAAAGAGATGGGCCACGGAGCCGAGTACAAGTATAACCCAGATTATGTAGAAGGAAGGGTAGAGCAAGAATATCTTCCAGAAAAAATCAGAGGGACGACATTTCTCGAGGAGAATGACTTAGGCACTAAAGTGGACATAGATCTCGCAAATGTGAACGAAGGGTGATAATAGAGATGTGCGAATCGATCAAGACCGACATTTGTAAAATTTGCCACAGTGGGATAATCAAAGGAGTTGGATAAAGCAATACGATACCCATTCATTTACTACATTCGATTCTCCCATCCGTTCGGCCCGATCGCAGCATGTACTAACCATTCCCCCAGGACCTCGACAAGAGCAAAATAATTCTATTAGCACCAAAAATACTCATCACTGACAAGGTCCGGGATGGTAATAAACGACGAGCTTGCAAGTTTTGGCCCCATTGCTTATACCTCTCGGATTCGTTGGCATACCGAGTTTCCTTGGGCATCTGCAGCCACACTTCGGATTATTGGCCCGCGCTCGTATCTTTATCCCGAAGGGCTGCTGCGAATGCGAAGTCGCCAATGCTTGCCATCGGCTATGTTACAACATCCTCTCTTCGAAACACCGGCTTTTGAATTGAGGAGATTAAGATCCATTCTCTAACCTCGTGTTGAAGATCATTATTTTACAACTAATGATCTGATAGAATGGCAGTATGAAGCTGATTGTGCAGGTAGGTAAGGAACTATTTTCTCAATCATCGCTCTTCACGGTATTTATATCGTAGAACTCCAAGCCCTCCGGCTCTGGAAGCCTTCAACGTTTGTATCTCTTGTTTAACCGCAACATGGATCTCCAATTAAGCCACCTCAACAGCCACTTTTCATCTCTCACACATGTAGGTGTATGCACTGCTATTTTTACTTCATAGATCTATTGTTTCCCGTCCCACCTCTACAACCTATCAAACTCTACCATATCCTGGTAATTTCCTCGTGTCTTTGCGAGGGGTCGCTTTGCTATGATTAGGGCGTCATCTGGGCCCAACCGTGGTTGTGGGGGCAGCGGAAGTGCCTTGAGTTTAAGATCTTGAAGGAATCCCGCTGCAAGCAGCTTTCGTGACACCAAGAGCGAATCTCTTCCTGGACGTCGTTGTCTAGACTGCTCACACCTCGACCAAATCACATCTTAAGCAGTCAAGATGGGGAGTCTTGACGGCAATTTTTGGCCCTTCGATGATGAACCTGGATGGTCGTCTATGGCGCCCTGTATGCGCTCCTGCGACCATGAGCTCCTCTTCAACGCAAGTTCCTCTCTCTTTTCACCGTAACCTCAATCCCATTCTCATCCCGTTCCCATACCCACCAGCGGTTACCTGACACTTTACAGGGCTGCGATGGCTCAGGTTGTTGGTGCAAGAAGGGCAATCTTGACCTCCGCACCTCCTCCATGACTCGCTGTGCCAGCACCAGATGCACCTTCGCCAATATGAACACGCAGACGGATGTCGATCGGATCTCTAGTATCCAGGTACAATACTGTGCAGATCAGGGCGTTATGCCCGCCGGTATGACGTTGCCGAGCAGTGTGGAAGCAGTGCCTACTGCGACAGATGAGACCTTTTCGACGGGGACAGCGACGAGTGCGGTGACGGGAACGAGGGCTGTAAGTGTACCAACGAGTACGAGAGGTATGTAACATGTTTGTCAACTTGTATCGAGCAGCACCTTCTCACGAGCACTTGCCTTGATATCACCTTTGCGCTGAACCTGGATGTTCGTCCCAACACTACACTCTTTCACCCTCTCGCAGCAAATTTAATCCCTGACATTCCCTAGACCCGAGCCAGTCATTCTCTACCTCCCTCACAGCACATACGTCCATCCCTTCATCTTCATTGCCCTCTCAAACATCCGGTACCTACAGATTTCGCTCCAAATGACACACCTTGCTAACCAGATTATAGCAACAACCTCTTCCTCTAACAACGTAGGAGGCTCCCTCCTCTCAACCGCAGCGAAAACAGGGATCGGAATCGGCGTCTCCGCTTGCGCCTTGCTCGCAATCCTTATCATCCTTCTCCTAGTCCGCCGCCGTAAACCAGCACCAGTATACTACCCTCCGCCTCCAAGTTATAATACTGGTTTGAACGGCCAAGCACCACCTACCATGGCACCAACGCCCTACTCGGGCAACGGACCGTTTAGTCCACCGCCGTTGCAGCAGCCTATCCCGATTTACGGAGGGCAGCAGATAGCAGCTGCGGGCAACATGGGCGACGTGTCCCCCGTCTCTGAAAAGGCCGTCCCCGTGACCAGCACGCCCAAAGTGTTACGCAAAGAAGTAGGAGGCGCCAATAGATTGAGTCGGAAGAGTACTACCGACGTCTCTGTCACCGGCCAGACACCGCTGTCTTCACCGCGAGCACAACATCCGCTTCCCGCTTCCACACGCGATCTGAACCCGCACCAAGCCGACAGACCTCTAGAAGTCCACGGCTCGCTACCGCCCGAAAGACACGAGGTGGGCAACGACGGCATGATCACGAACACCGTGAGTACGAGGGGCATGGAACTCGATGGCCAGAGCGTCGCGAATGAATACCCGGGCGGCAGTGAGTTGGACGGGAGTACGGTCGTCGGCGGGAGCCAGTATGGCGGGTATCAGCAGTCTGCGCAGGGTTATCCGCAGTATGGCCAAAGAGCGCATGAGGTGGATGGCGGGCAGAATGGGTGGGGTCCTAGGCAGGAACTTCCGGCGAGTTATGGGAATGATGCTGCGCGCGGGGCGGGTGCGGTGTATGGGCATCCTTATGAGATGCCTGGACGGTAATGAGGAGTGGGGAGAAGTGTGTATAGGTGGGTGGTTAGGTGTTGGTGGGCTAGCGAGCGAGATGCTATTTGTGTTCGTTCGTGTATGTATGCCGTTCGTCTCCAACACACATTTATCCCCGCTGTTAAATCTCCTATGTACTAACCACTCGCAGACTCGATAATTGGAGTGTCGCGCTAGCTTGCTGCCTAACCTGATTTTGGAAGTTTTGCGCTTTCTGTGGGTGCTCGCGCCTTGGAGCAAAGGGATGGTGCTGCTCTCTAACTTCTCTTACCGTACATGCCATGCAAGAAGATCGGAAACATACAATAGTAGGGATTCGCTAATAGTCATCTAATTCAGTACTAATCTGCTGGTATCATGCTTGAATAAATGGGAAGCTTTACTTCGCACTTGTGGATAACGTCTTTTGCGTTAGTGTCACTGCTTCCGGAAATTGAAAATAACATATTGCCCCTGACAGAAGTGTGAGATCTAGCAGCAGAGTAGCACGGCCTGGATCTAGGAAACGTTTATCCGGTAGCAGATGTTGGCTGCGGCAGAAGGTAACGCTGATCTGAAGTAGCGAGTTGGATGTGGATCCCAAATATTCCTCCTGTGTATCTTTCCTCGTGCTGGTAAGGGTCAGAATATACAGGAAAGTATGATTCTGGAATTGCATGCGCCTCATAATTCATTCGGAATAGCCCGCTTTTTAGATCTTCTCTTTCCCGCGTCTCCTATATTTCCTGCATTAGCGACGGATAGTATCTTGCGCACGGGACAATTGCAGGATGCTCCAGGCCAAGTGCCGTTTCGTACCCGTCAGTGGTGGGCCATGGAGGGAATGAACTTCATGGAATAGAGCTCCGTTCCACCCCATCTGCAAAGAATTGGCTCTGAGTTTTTGGCAGGTTATTAAGCAGAAAATAAGCTTGTGCTGGCTGGAATGCTTGGTGGTTCCACTCTATGTTCTCCTCTCTGTTTCTATGGTACAAGAGCTATCTAAAACGCGAGCCTGGCAACCTATCCACGAGACTTGCCTAACCACTTCTTCACACACACATGCCACCTCAAATCTGCCGGAGTTCCTGGAGCGGGTTGGATGGAACGCCGTCCGTCCGTGCCTACCACTGGTCCTAACTACTTGGAACTGTATGAGACTTCCAACTCTGTAGTCCTTGAAATTTGTCCTACTGATTTGAGGCCGTAGTTTTTACCAACCAAATCCTCCTCGCTGCTATTTGCTTCCACATCTCTGGTTCTTCCACTCTCTGCGTCTGAGATAGTTCCTTTCTTAGTGTTGTTTATGTCATAGAGCTGGACATGGCCGCCGTTCGTACTCTTCATTGTCGAATGAACCGCACCTGAGCCATACGACCTATCTTCTGGTTTCTGCCAGAGGTAGCGGATGGCGCGGATGGCGGGCATGCTGGAGACGAGGATACCGACGGCGATCTCAACAACTGACCAGTTCATTGGCCTGGCCACTGCCATCGTCACGTCGGGGTTGGTGATTAGAGCAGGTACGAAGCCTAGGCGAATAGCGGATGTGATCACGGCGCTAGAAAAATAAGTTAGCGTTTATTGTTACAAGAAAGGAGTACTTACAAGCCGCCAACAAGCATCGTACCCAGAAGTTGTAGCTTAGTCTTGGTGTCCATTTGTAGGGGCATAACAATTGGGATTGAGAGCAAGTATACCATCGCATCTGTCAGTACTCCAGTGATTGCATTTCCGAGGTAAAATGCATTTACGTTGATGCAACTGCCACTATTAGCTCTTTAAACCTACAATCTTTACTAACAAAAAACTTACTGCCTGTCTCCTGGCAAACTAGTAACATCCCATGCCGCCTTTATTGGCCAGCACTGGAAAATAACGAGAAGGACATTGGCTATAGTGTTGCACGCTATTACACCGAAGAGGACCCAGACAATAGCGAGCAGGGTTCGAGATTGTACGCCTCTTAAGATACGTCGGTAGAGGGAGAGCACACTAAGTTTTATCATTCCAAGAGTAGCGTTGTAGAATATGGCCGACAGGAAGACTGCCTTGTTCGCGTTAGCTAGTTAATGGTTAAAGTAGAGGCATATTCCTACATAGGCGAAATCGCTTATTCCCTGGGCTCCTTTTTCAGTAAGGACGACTTCGATATGTACACCCATGCCTGCGTCAATGGCCATAAAGACGGTATGGACAAAAAGGAAGAAAGTCACTACAGCAGCCACGTTGAATGCTGCGCCGTTATTAGTTGCAAAGTTTCAAAGTGATTTGAAGGGGAGGGGCGTACCATCGTCCATTCCATACACTCTTTCGGCTTTCCCCGTTCCTACATCCATTCGCTGCTTCAGACACCATCGACCCAAATAGCGTAAAACTACAGTGACAGCGACAAGAGCACAACCCGCCACCGCAACAGCCCGCGAGGCACGAGTCTGAGTCTCGCCAGCATAGGCGGGGAGTCCTCTAGGAACCTCCATGATAGATGGGAGTGACAATAGCAATAGTGAAAGACGAGCTACAGTTAGTCAAAATGAATGATAGACAAGCACTCTAATGCCAAACTGCTCTGAGCAACAATAAACCGCAGAATTAGAGAAATAGACAGTGGAACCTAACGACTTCAAGTAAAAAGCCAGTATCGGATGATCTTCGCCAATCGCGCCCACAACGATTCTTCCAAGAAACTTCGATGGTCTTTCCATATCTACCTTTTGCCCCATACACCATCCAAAAAGACCTGAACCCCGCTAAAAGGTAGGTGCCCAAACTCAATTTCCAAAAGGAATTCCACGTAGCGAACACCTTGGAACGCACCGCACATCCCCGCGCCCCAGACTAATTTCTAAATCTAATTACCATACCGGGGCCGTTCCATGCCCACTGCGCGTCCTAGAGCGTCGTAGGAGCCGTCCCGTCACCCGCAAGCTATGGGCCAACTGTGCCTCCCACGGTGGCTTAAGCGTCAAACAATACGACTAATGTGGAGACAAGGAGACTATTCGAGTGAAGCGGCCGTCAAGTTTCAAAAGTTTGCAGATGTTTTCTTTGTTTGTTAGGGTCCAAATGCAGGGAGATTTTAGATTCAGCCAATGCCGGACCATGAATAGTGTACTAGGCCGCCTATCAGGGTTGAAAGTCTGGGGATCCCTTGGCAATTATTGCGCGTTACACCCTCTTCAGGGCGCTAAAACGTTTAGCTCTGATCCCCAGTAGGGGTTACCCGTATCTCTAATATGCATGGGAGAGATGGGGCGTACGGGAGAATCTTGAGCGCTTCCCAAGGGGGTGTAGCCAATTGACCTTCTCCGATTCAGGAAATCAGCGCTAAACATCTTGGCCTTCAAGAGGTTGTACAGCTTCAAAATATCGCTTTGCAACCCCTCTCATCTCCCTTTCTGGCGAACAACCCGAGCGTATCGGATGCACCGGGAGCAGCATCCGAATTTGCTATTGCGACCTGGCAGGTCTCGTTTGCACATATCTAGAAGGAGATATCCACAGCAGCTTAGCTGTTGTTCCTAATGGACCTCTTTAATAGGCAAGCGATTCTAGAGTTGCCCCACTATAGTTGATATTAGCAAAACGATTGTGGTAGTATAGATGGGAGCATTGCATTGGTATTGAGCGTCGAGTCATCATGGAGGTGAGCTCCGACTCATGATGCCAAAGCTTAGTGCAACAGTCCCGGGGAGATCCCGTCCCGATGACAGCACTGAGTCAAACCCAGTTAAACCCACTTCCCGCGCAGTTCCAAATCCATACCCATGTCCCTTCATCCGTCTACTCCCCAGATCCCCCGTCTTCTGCCACTGGAGTTTGCTCGTGAAGTTCGTCCAGGTAACTGTCGTTGTGTTTTGGGGTAGATGTTCTTCAGTGGGCAACGATCTAGCCATATTGTTAAATAGTTAAGTCGATGCTAACCCATTTAAAGGAAAGAATGGTGATTGTAGTTGTGAAGTGGTGGATTGATGTTAATACATAGTAACGTGAAGTACAAGTGCCAAGGGTATAGATATCGTCGACTGAGTTGACCGAAAAACCGTGAAGGGAAGACAGAGTGGTTGCATTTTTGTGAGGAGCGGGGTTGCAATATTCCATACAGTCGAGGGATGCATAAGGGAGCCATTTGGTACTAAAGATTTACAGTCCTTGGTGTGCCGGGGCTATGATGAGGGTTTAAGGGCAGTAGGTATGGTGTTGCTGTTGTTGATACATGTTGTGGGTAACGGGCACTGTTCGGGGAATGGCTTAGGCGTAGGCGTAGACCCTGGTGCAGTCGTCTGACAAGGAACAGCTTATATAATCTACTAGCTGACATTAACGTCATGGGCATTCAGATGGTTAGGTTGCGGGGTGTAACTGAATGGTGACACAAGTGCGGCGCAGCAAGTCCAAGACAGCTTCCTCGTTTCTTAGCTCGTGGAAGCAGCGACCTTTGTATGTTGAATCTGGAATTCTGCTCAGGAGACCTCCGTCCGAAAAAATGACATATGCAGCATCTGCTGTCCTCCTACTATTGGTTATCTCTCTTTACTTCTTCACTGGGTCCTCCATCAGAGTCCCGGAATCATGGATATTTTTTGTGAAGGGTCGGCGCATTTTGATAGAGGGAGCGAAGCAGGTACGATTATAGAAGACTGTGATTAATTTGGACAACAGCTCATTTGGTTGCAGCATAAAGACGCGCCATTTTCACTACTCATTCCTGGAAATCGACTCCACTTGGTATCAAGCAAAGAACACTGGAACGACCTCAACAACGCGAGCATTGATCATCTCTCTAGTCATGCTTGGTCTAAGCAACATTTTCAACCAAAACACACCTTCGGCTATAAATGGCCAGATCGACGAGCGGAAGAGGGCATGCCAGTTGTCCGTGCTATTAGGACGCTTAGCAATTAGTTTGCTGAGCTGAAGGAGAAGTTCGTTGTGATTATGAAGGATGAGTTAAATGAAGCCTTGGACTCGAACTCTCGACCAGATGGTTTGCTATGTTCTGCAGCACCTTGAGATGCATCCCACTCTGACCGTGTAACAGGCACTAGTAGCATCTCCCTATGGGACACTGTAAAGCATTTTGCTTCACGCATGAACATTCTCACAACGTTTGGAGACGATGTCGGTGAGTAGCAATAACTCAGACTCTAAACACATACTGTCTCTGATCCTTTCACTAGCAAACAACCCAGAGTTCGCAGACCGTGGCTTAAAATACATTGACAAAGTAACTCTCGTATCAGAAGCGGCAAAGAATTTCCCTTCAATCTTCGTACCGTGTGTGGGAATTCCAAACTACCTCCTAATGTCAAGACTAAAGGCAACTTAATATTCTTCGCTTGGCTCATTCGAGGTCGCAATCTGAATTCGACATACGCTATGGATACGATATCGAGCGAGATCAAGAGACACTGCGACAACAATATCTCCAATTCGAAAGCAGATGAAAAGCCTGTAAGATTACCAACGCCACACCATTTGTAAGATGTAATGTGGTCTGACCTTCCATTTAACATTCAATATTGGAAGCGCTTGTTAAGAACCTCCCCGAAGAATTGCAGATAGGGAAAATTAAATTTGATATGAACACAACCTTTGTTTCATCAACAACCGCCACACCCATCGTAAGTTTATCCATCAGCCCCTATACTTTCCATATCTAACTGCGCGCGAATCCAGATAGCCACTCATCTCATTCAAGACATATTTACGCATCCAGAATATCTCCCAGCTCTGCGCGAAGAAGTTAAAGACGTCCTTGATGACCAGTCGCCCGATATGACGAAACTCCCCTTGTTAGAAAGCTTTCTGGTCGAATCGATACGCACTCACTGTTTTCTTTCAACCGTAATCCATCGTGTCCCATTGAAACCATTCACATTCTCGGATGGGTATACCGTACCCAAAGGTGAGATTGTAGAGTTTTATCAACACAGCGTTATGTACGACGAATCAATCTATCCTAATGCGGGAAAGTTTGATCCTTCGAGGTTCAAAGGCACGAACAGAGCGGCTACGGACATGGGCATGGAATGGCCGTTCTGGGGGAATTCGAAGCTCGCGTGGTGAGTCGATCACCTCACAAAGGTGTGAGATGTTGCTGACCGTTTATGTACAGCCCAGGCAGATTCCACGTCACTAATGTGGCAAAGCTAATCGCCATTTATTTCATCATGAACTTCGACTGTGAATTCGAAGGCACATCGAGTCTGAACTTCGAATTCCGCGATGTGAACGTACCTAGTCCGAGCGCAAGATTGATCATGAAGAAGCGGGATATGTAGCTAGATTAGGCCGTTATTCTGAAAGAAAAAAAAGATTTGTTTTCCTCTTCGAAAGTTCGCTAGCGTTGTTGCGGTTGAGCTGAAAACGTCTTTTTGCATTGACTTACCCGCATTTTGAAAGCTCACCGACCTTACAGCGCCGCCAATGCCGCGGAGAGTTTGGAGCGTTCGTGTTATATCAGTTCAGACCGTCTCTAGTCCCAAGACAATACCGGTTTGTATGCCTTAAATCGAATTTCTTTGTTATATGGCACTGAGTGAGAAGAAGCGATACGTAGAAGCCACGATATAACGTTCTCATTCACTCGAACTCATGATCATTATAACTAGCTTGACCTGACTTGGTGCACCCGAATCTGCGTTCCGAGAAGAAATTAGGTATCCTTCGCAACTATCATCTTCATAAGCAACACCGTTCCCGAACTCGGCACCCGATTCTCGCCCCAGGTAAAACGCTTCACTTCCGAATCCTCCAATTTACAATCGTAGTGAGTGAACAGGACTATTCATGTCAACCACTGCTGTACAAGAAGGATAACTAAATCATGTTGACCTACCAAGCATTCTCTCCGACCCCCCAAAAAGGCTACTCCATACTAACGTCCGTCGCGGCGCGCCGATTCCCACGGTATCTCTGGGGATCGAACGTCCCCGGCTCATGATATCGATTCACGTCAAAATGCACCTTTTCCTAGTAGAATTGCACGCTTTCGCCTTCGGGGACGGTGTACCCGTCTGAAAATGTGAAAGGGCGCAGGGCTGTGCGATGAACTGCGGTGGACTGGAAGCAATTTGTTCGCATTAATTCTATTAGGAAGCCGTCGAGGAGAGTGGTTTGCGAGCTGTGGATTTCTTCAAGCAATGCAGGCGTGTATGATCTATGGTAGAATAAATCCTGGATAAATTTATCTAAAGAAACATTGGATACATACCTATGTAGGCAAATGAGAGCTCGTACTGCCATGATTAATCACATAGATCTGGACTCACACTCCTCTTCTATCGTCACTGCCTGTTCAATAGGGTAGGTCGCTCCACTGTCGAACACGTCCCGTACCTTGTAATTAAAAAAGGACCCCCCATCGTCACACTACTCGCGACGAAAACCTCCACATCTCCTATTCGCTATGAGATAGACGGCCAATATTAGTTGTGGTCAAAACTAGTTGTTTCTAGCTTTTGATGGTGGCACTGACTAATAGAACCGCTAGTTCATCGCTCGTGTGGGAATGAACCATGGAAATGGTAAAGCCTACACAAATATAAAAAAACGGAATTCAGCGATTCTCTCCTTTAACCCTACTCATCAGTCATCTAGAAATAAAAGAGCACCAACTAAACGGACGCAACATGTCAAGATTCCACACCGTGCCCAGCATGAACAATCCACCACCTCCCTATTCCACCAGAAGCCCTTCACCAAGTCTGTCACCAAGTCCCGTCGCACACAACCCATTGATACAGCTCCGTCGCTACATCATCGAAATCATTGGCTTCACCTTCGACGCCGACTTCTCCCTCCTAAATCAAGCACTCGGCCAAACGGTATCGACCACCTCCACATCCCCAACCAATTCGATCCTCACTCCAGACGAGCGCGCCGAACTCCTCGATCTAGTCACATTGATCAAAGAGCTTGAGGCAAAAATCTCAGACTCAGCCACGCGATGGCTCACTGTGCGCTCCGGTGACCGCGAAGCCGTCGCTGATGCGGTGGTCAGACCAGCACTTTATCTTGGTCTCCCCGCAAGCTACGTCCTCGAGCTGGTCAGCACATACGCCTTGCACCAGTGCGATGAAAGCAAACGTTCCCTCTCCTTCATCTTGCAACGGAAACCCTACTTTTACAACATATTCAGGAGCCTGTCCTTCCTCGGCCCTTTCAACGTCGTCCTAGGATTATTTACAAATGAACTATGGTCACTTGCATACATAGTTGACATCGCGGCACCTAATGAAGAGGTGCGCATAGTGTTAGGAAATGCGATGCATACATACCAGAAGGAGGTGCTAGGGATTAAGGAGGTGATGCATATAGAAAGAGTCTTAGAAGATGATGATTGGAAGAGTCTTAAGAAAGCGTTGATATCGGAGGATGAGGAAGACCGAATCAAGACTGCGAGGTGGTGCAGAGAGTGGAAGAAAGCGGACAAGAAGGTTGAAAGCGATGGCCTAGGATATACTACCCGCATATGATGGCGCATCCAATATCTTGTTTCATCCATTCTGCAGTTGCTGTGAGCCGTGAGCAAGTTTTCTAGATAGGAAGCCGCACCTATGTGGAAGTCAGACCACACTCTGTGAGGATGGCAGCGGCGGGCATGCGCCTGCCCACCGGAATCGAAGACAAAAACACTGCCTTCTCTGGGTTTATTTCTCTTCTTCTTTTCTCTTTGGCACACACACACAGTTCTATCTGTATGTATACATCTCTCCTCCTCTGCTTAATTTCGTTTCGGAATGGCATGGACAGTAAAGACTGCGCCGCTTCGAACAACGCTAGATTTTTTTGTGTGAGTGACTGCGGCACACAATAAGCTGATGAGGCACGCCTTCGAGCGATGTCGGGGAACGACGGCGACGGCGACGGTGACCATATGTGTTTGGCGGAGCGCGAACGCTGAGTGAGGTTAAGTCGTGCGCAGGTTGTACCGGCCACAGGCGCAGGAACGCGACTACGCTTCGAGTAGGGCGAGAGCGCGCCTGAGGATTCAGAGCGAGCGCGCTTCCCAAGCATAAGGGACAAGTAGAGAGAGGTAAAAAGTGGTGGTGATGGCGGGATTTGCTCATAGACATACCGTAGTACATAGTTGCTGTAAGGATGTCGTGCTAGTACTAAACTAGGATAGCTTTCTAACTTCGTACAAGAGCTATATCTAGAAGGACGAGAATTATTCTAAAGTCTTTGCATTATGTTTTTAGCGTGAAATCTAATTGCAAACAGAAAGATAAATATGCTCTAGAAGTTGCGTTAGACAGGTCAAGATCGCTTACCTAGCACCCACTTCCTACGTACGAGCATGACATGCGACGTAGGCTACGTTGACTACGTTACTTGGGATGACATTTATACAGATATATGGCTTAGGCGCCAAGGCCGATTTTCTAGGCGATTTTCGAGAGGGTGGAGATGCCGCGGTCGATAAGAGCGTCGGGCAAAGTTTAGGGATAGGAGCAGGGCTTAAGTACATTTTAGCCCCAATATGTGCCGAAAAGCCTCTGAGGATATCAAGCTATCATAGTCATATCCTTGCGCGGCAACCACACCATCACCAATACGTTCGTGTCGTCAATTTTAGATACCAGTTCACAGCGATGAGAAAGACATCCCACCACGCCTGAGTTGCTAGAAACATCGACATCCAGTCTGGTGGCTTCGAGTTTGGGAATGACGTTTCGTAAAGATACGAGATAGCTGCGTGTGCAACGGCTATTATCAGCTTTCCACCAACAGACGCCCCGATCACTACCTGCCGCTGTATCCTCGGTCCAACGTCAACGTCCTCATTGATCAATATAACATATCCGATCCAAAAGAAGAAGGATATTATCAAAGCGAGCACGGCGAAGTAAGGGAGGAGTGGCGCGGATTCTGGCGGGATCTGCAAAACAGTCAGATGTAAGCAATCAGAATTTCATAAAGAACTAACCTCGTCATAAGGAGTGTGGTTGCTTTGACTCGCCCAACAAGAGGAAACGATCGCTGTAGTCGTAAAGATGATAACACACAAGACATCCACTAGCAACAGGGCGGAGGGGGCGCTCTGCATTTGAGTGCCGTCTCTTTGACCCTGTCCCGAATGATACCTATGGTAGTCTGTTGCAGAAGCATAAGACGGTAAGAGCGGTTCGGATGACATTAATATCGATATTGATGACTCAAAAGAGAGGTATTTCTCGGTTGGGCTTGAGAGAGATATCGTGATGGTGTTGTTGTTGTTGAGGAGGAAGGGTGGGGTAAGGTCTTGGCTAGCGTTTGTCCTGCGCCATCAATACTGTAACACCACAACGCCATGCTCAAAACGATAGTTCATCTCTGCTTACCCACAGTGGCCTCTACTTTCTTCGCTTCAAGAAGTAAACTTTCTTGAATGACAGTCTGCTTTTTGAGGTTGAATAATGGAAAGGGAAAATTGCTAAATGTTTGTACGATCACTCATAGAATAATATGTGACGCATCTATGCTACACACTTTTTTAAGAGAACTTAATAGTATCATGACGCCTTTGAAAGTGTAGGTACGAATTTAGCGCGTCAGTTCATCAATAGACGCTTGGATTTGAGGCGTTGGATATATCAGACCACGCCATCACGTGCTGTTGCTGCGGCTTAGCGTCACTGGTAAATCCTGTAGACTTCACCAGATAATTGACAACACTGCTGCTACGAGATGCATACACTGGAAGGCTAAATTTCTATGGATAAGTGGCTTGAAAAAGTTTCCCCAGAATCGCCCAACTTTCCTACACTGTCCGCCGAGCCGCTTACACCTCCACCATTTCTCTCAGGGTCGAGTGTATCGGCTCTTCCAGTGCAACGCAATTGGACAAGAGACATGCTCTAATCTTAGTCAGAGCCCTTAAAAGTGCCAACGAAGATTGCGCGACATTGATCATATGTTCCCTGACTAGATTATGTAGACCATAGACGTCTACGTACAGCAACTAGCCCTTTTATCTAGCATTGAGGTGAAGCAAGAGAATAGCGGAAAGGATGAAGCACTCATACAATTAGCGACCTAGCTGGCCGCAGGGTAGCGGTTATACTTGGAAAAACGGTATAACTCTATTCCGTCGCTATGTAATCGATGATAAAACGGTTAGTTTTATGTTGTAGGTTCGTATTAATCTTAGCTTATGTGCGTTTGCTTAATGCTAGGTAAGTAGCGAAGGTATAATTGCCAAGTTTGTGCATAAGAGATACCGAGTTAATGCTAAGCATGTGAAAGAAACATATAAAGTAGAATGCCAGGAAATTGAACGAAATGACATGAGTAAATGCTGAAAGAGTAAAGAAGAAACCGTAAGTGACTGTTAGAAGCGTGTTTAACAGCGATTAAATGCCAAGAGTGTGAACAGCCTATCGTAAGTAAGAGCTAAGAATGTGAAAAAGATTGTAAGTGAGTGCCAAGAGCATAGACTTGATCAATAGATTTTCTACGAAGAAAGGCTACTGCAAACGGACATATGGCAATGTGTTATCCATTCGTTCGCTCGCGCAATCACTGGCAAACCAATATAAAAATAAGCTTTACTAAGTCATCATGGACACGACTGATAAACCATTATAAATAGCGTATGCATCAATTAAGGCTTATTCAAACATGCCAATATCTACTCTTCTCTCTAAGCCACCCACCTCTTCTTGTTATTAGCAGTCTTATCATTGTAGTAATGAATCGTCTGATCCGCGCATCCCGCAGGCGTTCCATACAAATAGTTCCCCAAGTTGATATACATTTGCTGCCCAGTGCAAACATACCACGCCGCAGCATTCGGCCTCTGTATGCCTTCAACGCTCCATGTCAGCCCATCCCCATTCCACACGAATTTTCCATACGTGTTCTTCTGTGCGCTCCAAGTGACCGCTAACGACAGATTATTGATCAACCTAGTCTCGCCCACCACGCCGTACAGCAATTTCGTAGCTGCACTGGGTGCAGAAACGAGCTGCACGAGCTGATCAGAGACGATTTGGAATTGGCCCGCAGTCGTGTAGTCCCCGAGAATGGCGGGACCGGTGGCGTATAAGGGCTTGGATTGCATGTATTTGTGAAAGTTAGGGGCTGCGACGGCGCGGATCCAGTAGTAGCCTGACTGGAGGGTAGTGCCAGGGCCGGTGCCTGCAGGGGTACCTGTAGCGACTGGTGTGCCTGGTAGAATGGAGGAAGAGGCGGGTTGTGCGGGAATGGAGGAGGAGACAGGGGCGGGCACCGGCGCGGCGCCGGGTTGGCATTGGGAGTAGTAGTCGCTGGCAGAGGTCAGTTGATGGGGAGGGGAACGGGAGGGAGGGAGGGACGTGGTTTACTTTATTTTAACGCATCCTGCAGATGAATTGCATGTTGTCTCGCCTGCCCAATTGACTCCGCCGCCTGGTAATAATGTTAGAAGGGGCCAAGATGGAGGGAGGGAAGAGAAATACATTGTTGCCAGTCTGGGACGACTGCGGATACTGTGCCTACTAGAACTGCCACGAAGGCTGTTTTAAAGTGATGCATTGCGGTCTCTCGATCAAAATGTAACCAAAGACTGAAGCGTGCTAGGAGTAGTCGAGGGAAGAGAAGGAGGGTTAATGATAAAGGGTAAATGTAAAGAAAACGATATTTCGACGTGTACATATACAAACAACAAATAGCCCAAGCACGTCTAGATCATTTCCCCATATTCTCATATGATGTTGAAAATCCCCGTATTTAGCATTGATATAGGATGTTGTATATAAACCGTCGGACCGTGGTCGCCGTAGAGAGTATTTAGATTAACCGCAGGGTTCAAACAAGCGAGGATGTATCAAGCCGCCGCAATGACAGGCCCATTTGTGCGCCAACCGTGCTTGTTTAGAACAAGAATATTAGAGTAGATGAAAGACACGTATGAACTTTGAAAGATGGATTTAGTGTTGTCGATGTAATCTGGATGGGAGGCACGGAATGTTGAGCACCAGGATTTAGGGTGACTGTTTGATCATGGACCGTGCAACATCCGTGGTATATGGGCATTATAGTCGCCTAGTCGATAGTACACATCGGTAGTGTATCGAGGTAAACCGGGGATTCCTGATGTAATTCCGGGTTGTGGGTAACTACGCGCGGCCGATGTTTCTTGTGGCGCATACTCCTGAATTGAAATCACGACTAATCGAGCAACCGCGAACGATCTTTGTCTTGTCAGCATTCAGACCAAAACAGCATTATAGCAACAAAACTCACCTGGTGCACTTCGTATGTGTGAGAAGTGCAGACTTGTGTGCATGCCAGCGGCAGCTCTTCCATCTCCTTTTTCATCTCCTGCCCAAGTTCAAACTTCCTCCTTCTCAGCAACAACATCAGAAACCGGCTCCGGCCTTAATGAAAACACAACCTTCCACCTAACCACCTCCACAATCTCCAACACCTCCTGTGCTCCCCCTTCCCCACCCTCCATATCCACATCCTGCTCCCCTCCCCCCTCATCGACTCCCCGTTTCCTAACTACAGCAATCGGCTTAGGCAATTTTTTACACTCCCCCGTCATCCTTTGGTTCTCGCCTATATAAAAGTACACCCTCTTCATCCACTTCGTATCCTCTTCGCCATTAAGATCCGGGTTGTAGAGCGGGAAGACAAGTTTCCCAACGAGGGTTGTGGTGGTGGAGGATGTGGGAGGTGGGAAATGGATCGTGCCTTGGAGTTCGAGGAGCGCGTAGCCGGTGGGTGTGCGTAGGAGAGCGGGGAGTGGGTTTTCGTGTGGTTTTGTTGGGGCAAAGGAAATGTGGAGACGAATTGAGGGCATTGTCGCAGTCGGAGGCGTGATTTGAAGTGATGGGTAAGTCGTGGTTGGCAGTTGGTGATTTTAGGAAGAAAGGGTAACAGGGCGGAAAGCTTTGGCGGGGCGCGCGTAGACGCGACTTGGACCGTGCTTGCAATAGCGGGGTGAATGCCAAAATCTAAGCATAGGTTGACAAGCTGAGGATCATACAATCGCATAATAAAATCATTATGAGCATACGACGCGTGGTAAAGATTATAATGGCTATTTTGGTGTATTGATTTAACAGACTCTCGTAATCAAAGATCCTCTACACTACCGACGCATCGCCAACAGCCCTACGACCGCTTGCCGAACACAGCATCGTAGTTGATAAGCGTGAACCTGAACTTCACATTGTCACCGTTATACACACGCTCACATGCCTCCTTGCAACCCTTCTCGCTAATGTCTATCGTCTCAACCCAGCTCTTAATGTCCTGCTTCGCAGCAAGGTCCAACATTTCAATCATCTCAGGTCGGTTGCCGATATGAGACGCGCCAATGTAGCAACCATTGGGAGCAAAATCCTGTGCCATCAACTCAGGAAGTGGTTTATCGGGGAAGCCAACCATGTGAAAGGTGCCGTTGACCTTGAGTGTGGAAAAGTAGTCGGGAAGCTTGAACTTGTGGGTTGCATCGGCGCAATTGAGGATGATGTCAAAGGTAAAATTCCATGGTTCCGCCCATTTCTCTTCGTTGGTGCAGATGAACTCCTTTGCGCCAAGCTTGAGAGCGTCATCCTTCTTATTAGGAGAGTGAGATAAGACGTAGACTTCTGCACCGAGAGCCACAGCCCAGAGAACAGCGAAGTGACCCAGGCCACCACTAGAAGAAGTGATTCAGATTGGAGCGCTTGCAGTCAAGTAATTGGATCACTTACAGTCCGCAAATTGCAACCTTCTTTCCAGGGCCAGTTCCTAACCGCTTTAGAGGAGAGTATGTGGTAAGACCGGCGCACAACATCGGCGCCGCGAGCGCAGTGTCAAGAGCATCAGGGATTTTGAACGTGAAGTACTGGTGAGCTCGAACGTGGCTGGAGAACCCGCCTTGTGAAACAGTGCCATCTGGGTACTTCGCTCCGTACGTGTCGATCTGCGCAGGGCAGTAGTTCTCTTGATCAGCCTTGCAGTTGTTGCACGTGAGGTCGGCACCGATCTGAGCGCCAACACCGACCCTGTCCCCAACCTTAATGTCCTTGACCTTGGAGCCGACCTTGATAGCCTTGCCAATAATCTCGTGGCCTACGCAAAGCGGGAGTGGGATCTCCTCTCCCCATCCACCTGTGATGGTGTGGAGATCAGATGCGCAAACACCGCAGGCGTCGACAGCAATATCAATGTCATCCTCCTCGAACTTCTTCAGAGGAACCTGTCAAACGGTTATTCAGCAAGCTGTTGATTGTGTGGTGAGGCACATTAACTCACTTCTTGACGCTTGAAGTTACTCCAATCCTTAATGGAAGTGACTGTGAACGCGTCCGTAGTCTCGGGATAGGGCATCTTGGTTGCTGTTTAGAGCTGATTGGTATACAATTATGGTGTTGTTGTGCAATTGGGATCGTGGGGTCGAATTCAGTGTAAGGGTGGCAGTAGAAGGCGTTGAGGGGCAGCTCATGTTTTATCTTAGGACCCCCCAAATTGTTGCTCCCCAAAAAAGTCGGTCCATGTCTGCCCGCCAGTGAGGTCATGTTCGCTGTCTGCTGTGCGAAGCTTCTTTGTGCTCTCCTATTGGTGCATGTAACGTTCTTGCTTCTAGCCCTTCCGATGAGGCTTCTTCTTTGTTTCTAGCCTTTCCGATAGCCATATGCGTCACTACGTCGTCACGACCGAACACTCGAATCTATTTTCATTGACACGTTGATTTTCGAAGATAGATGCTCCGGTGTTTGGTGTGTGGTCCAAATTAATACAAATAATGAATGCATGCTTCGGTGTTTGGCATGTGGTCAAAATTAATACAAATAATGAACACACTCGCTTGCACAATCAGCTTCTCAGTTTTGCAAACTGCAAAACCTTTGCCTCGCAGCTAACCTACATTCCTTGGCATAGACTTTACCGTATTTGTTTTCGCTCCGGGTAGGAGTGGATGCGAACCGTGGATTGCAGAAACTCTCTAAACTTTGTATTTAATGTAAAGCAATATTACTACATGATTTTACAGCTAGAATGTTTACAAACAAGCCTTCCTACTGAAGGTTTCATCTTTGCACCTTTTGTACAACTGCACGGCCACACTAGGTTAAGCAGTCGTAGTTTTCGACGCTTGTATTGGGGGCGTAAGCTTTTCTGCATCTCCCACGTGGAGAAACCAGTAAAAGCTTTATTTCTGATCATGTATCTGGCCCAGGTAAATTAAATTGTGATTAGGAAGTTATATCCTAAGAGCGATAGCGGCACTACAACAATAAAACTAAGAATTAACGCTATATATACAAAGGCACAGTGGGCAGGCAAATCAATCAGTTGAGCTCTGCGATAAGTTCGATGAGCTCAATGAGCTCAAAACTCTAACGGAGTTGTATGAGATGAGGTGATTCTCGTGCGCAGAGAATCGTGTTCTTATAGGAGGTGCTTGGTGGCCCAAGCATATAGAGAAAAATTCATTTATACATACAGGATGAGATAACTCCATTTATGCCCTCCTTGGTGGCATCCGCTTGTACAACTGTTCTGCCTTAGCCAGCTTGCCTTGATCCTTGTAGAGATTGCCTAGGTTGTTGACTGTCCTAAGTGTTGACGTGTGGTTAGGACCAAGTGCCTCCTCTTTCCCTCGCAGCGCCCGCCTGTACATCTGCTCTGCTAAGGCTAGATTGCCTTGTTTCTTGTAGAGGATGCCCAGGCTGTTGACTGTGTCTAGTGTTAACGTATGTTTAGGACCAAGTGCCTCTTCTCTCCCTTGCAGCGCCCCCTTGTACATCTGCTCTGCCTTGGCTAGATTGCCTTGATCCTTGTAGAGGATGCCCAGGCTGTTGACTGTGTCTAGTGTTGACGTGTGTTTAGGACCAAGTGCCTCCTCTTTC
>BLYF01000046.1:1029665-1100012 GCA_014905255.1 Herpotrichia juniperi | reverse complement strand
TGTTGACGTGTGGTTAGGACCAAGTGCCTCCTCATAGCCTTGTAGCGCCCGCTCGTACATCTGTTCTGCCTTAGCCAGCTTGCCTTGGTCCGCGTAGAGGCTGCCTAGATTGTTGACTGTGCTCAGTGTTGACGTGTGGTTAGGACCAAATGCCTCCTCTTTCCCTTGCAGCGCCCGCTCGTACATCTGTTCTGCCTCAGCCGGCTTGCCTTGGTCCGCGTAGAGCAGGCCCAGGTTGTTAACTATGCTCAGTGTTGACGTGTGGTTAGGACCAAGTGCCTCCTCATAGCCTTGCAGCGCCCGCTCATACATCTGCTCTGCCTGAGCCAGCTTGCCTTGGTTCGCGTACAGCTCTCCGAGACCAACAATGGCACCTAGAATGACGTCATTGCCCATGCTTCCTGCTCTGTCCATTCCGGTCCAGTCTTTCCCGGCTCGGCTGGCTGCTAGGATCCACTTCGAGCATTGTTGTGCATGAGGCAAGAGCCGTCGCTGGACTGTTGAATATTCTTTTTCTGATTGGTGTGGCACAGCGCACCCAACAACTGCCACTGCTAGATGTGTAAAGAAGGCCTTCTCTTGCTCGGTTTGGACGTGGTATGCCCACGTGTGCACAACTGGATGGGTAGTATAGCTTTCTAGATCCTGAACATGCTCAACTAGAGAATAGTTGCGTAAAATGCGTATTGCTGCAATAAATGCAGTTTCATTTCTTGCAATGTTAGAAAGTGATTGTAACATACAATCTGCCACGCCTGTAGACCGCATGCCTGCTTCTGCAAGAAGTTCGTACCACATGTCTTTATTGTCAAGACATGCCCAAAGCAGAAGGAGATTAGCCGCAGCTTCGTTCTTTTCCCGGATAGCATTGTACGAAATTGTCCATGTTGTCCACACACTACGTTGAAGGTAATCTTGAAGCGGCATGCTTGTTTGATGCTGAGATTTCATGAGGTCTTTCCACTGCTGTTCATAGAGCTTAAAGTAGTTTTTAATACTAGTTCCGCACTCGTGCAGATATGCACCCGCCTGTGCAATCGCTAGAGGCAGGCCGTCGAGCATCTCAAGCAGGCGCTCGCATTCATCCGTATCTGTAAGTGTGTGGTCAGCCGCAATAGCTTACGCTACCAGTCTACTCTCTTTAGCTTACTGTACTGCCTCTTAGACCAGCTCTTAAAGATGGCCTTAGCTTGCTCTTTGTCCACCTTGCCCAGCTGCTGTGACTCACCCAGCTGCTCTAGCCTCGCTAGTCTCGTTGTAACTAGAACAGAGCCGTGGTCCGCGCCGGAGAGGTAGCGTCTGATGTCATACGCATAAGGGTCTTCACCTCCTGGATCATATTCTCGGTCGACATTGTCAAAAATAAGCAGCCAGGCGGTGTTGTCTATCTGCGCGAGCCAGTCCATCACCGCCCTTACTACCACATCAACATCGGCACCCCCATCTGCAGAGTATTCTCTACTTGTCTCAGAAATCTGGCCTTGTGGAATCCTGCTCGCACAGCTAGCAATGCTCCGTCTAAGGATGTCCTCGCTTCTCCCGTCTAACCAAAAAACTGAGCTGAACTTATGATGGTGTCGCCGCGCGAATTCTACTGTCAGCTGCGTCTTACCTATTCCACCTAGACCGTGAAGAACGTGTATCTTCTGTCGCTGGCTCTGGTCGTGTCGAGGTAGGAGGGCCTGTTCGAGCTCCGCCATCTCAGTCGGTCGGTCTATAAATTTGTTCACCCTTGGAACACCTTCAAGACTAAATGGCGTCCGATATTGAGACCCTTCTAAACTCAAAAGTTAGCATCATTGCACTATTACAGGCTTAAAACGGAAGCTAAGGGATTCAAAAGCAAGTGAACTCTACAGACAGCATGTACTAGACTACTAATTAAACTGTCTCTTCCATCTTGGATTTGAACTACAGAGAATCACTTACTCGCCGGTTCTAGCTCATCTACACCTTGCTTCTTGACAACTCCAAGAATTTCCTTAGCAAAAGCTGCTGCCGTAGCTGCCGCATATGGCTGCCATCGCTTGTTCTTGTGGGAGTCCGCGTAGTCACATATACCTCTAATGACAAGACAAGGAAAGCTATCCATCAGACCAGCTGCCTCCATCTCAAAACATATTACGCCTTGCTCTTGTGCTATGCGGTCTCGAGTTTTGCTATCCTTCATCACCTCGTTGCCAGATGCGGTGTTGCCGTAGTGAATCTGCGGATCCAAGGTTGTCCGAGATTGTCTTTTGACAACCTGCCCGATATCACATCCATCGCATGTCTCGCCTTCAACGTGGCCGTAGGCTGACTCGTACAGGTAGTCGTATTCTGTGCCTTGATACGTAAATGTTTGCGACATCCTAGGTTTGTTCTTGAACATCGTTAATAAATGTTCTGCAAGTCCATCCCCTTCTGTTATATGTTTTGTCTTGATATCTTGCACAGCATTCAACAACGGCCGTGGTGGTTTGTCCAACGACCCCGTTCGTTTAAAGCCGTCGTTTTCCATCTTTCCAAAATCCCATTGCACCACCCCACCGTGAATGCCCTCTGGCTGACTGACGACGACATCCCCTAGTCGGATGTCAACTTTCTTGCTCCATACTCCTCCACCTATGCCGACCATAAGTCCAATCTTGATTGGGAAGCTGCGTAGCATGTCCTTCGCCACCGTTGCAGCCGAGTTATTGCCCGTCATGCCAGCAGGGAGACAAGCGGCAACAATGTTGTGGTCCCCAATCCTACCAAAAGTATAGCTATTATCGTCGTTTTTAGGAGTCGGTAGAGCCTCATGCACTTCATCCAGCATCGCCTCAAAAGCTGCTTTTTCTACCGCGAGGGCGCATATTACTCCGATTGAGTAGTCATTGGTGGTTTTTCGAGGTCGCGGTTGTCGGGGATGGACTTTGTAATCTGCCTCTTTTTTGGACATTATTACAGAGTAGCTGCTGGTGTACGAGGAGTGGACTTTCGTGCTGAAGTGTGGTTCTGGGGCGAAGAACTGTATGTTGGGTTAAGTTTAGGCTATCGCACACATTTGTGTACTCGACCGAAAGGCTGAAGCACCCTCGCAAGGTAGGCTGCTGGGTTGGTAAATACCGCAGCCATGACAGGAGAGACTAGACAATTCAATAAGGCTTACTGCTCGTCGCTGGTCACTAGCTGAAGAGCTGCGCTGCTGAAGCACGGCTGCAAGGCAGACGACTGCGCAGGCAAACACAGCCAATCATGAGATGCAGCCATTAGATAAAGAGGTTGGAAGCTGGATGATTCGACACAGCAGGCTGTGAAGGCTGCTTGCTCGTCGCTGGTCACTGGCTGAAGAACCGTGCTGCTGGCTTGCCGGACAGCAACAAGGAGTGCAGAAATATGCCTTTCGTATTCGCCTCTGGAAATGTAGATCAGATGGGAAAGACTGGTGTTGCAAGTTCTGCAACCCTCCATCGCATTCCACAATGTTAAGAACGTCGCAATCTCTAGCACCTCTAGCTGCTTGAAATGAAGCAATTATTAATTTAACGTGCTCCTACAACCTTATTATGGCGCCTAACCTTACGTTATCACAACATGATATGATACGAGATATGATACTCAGCAAGTCGCTTTACACTGCTAAAATGGCGGGGGTGGCTGGCTGCAGCGACCGTTCAATCCGAGCCATTCGCTCTAATCTAGAATGCTTGGCACCACGAAAGCTCCTTCGAACGGCGCTGGGCGACGCCGACGCATATCACCTCTAATGCCAGATGCCCTTCGAGAGCGGCTACTAGAGAAACCTGGCCAAGATAAAATGGACATTTTCTTGTACGACGAGTTTGATGTTCTTGTGAACACTTCCGCAATTAGCCGTGCTTCGGTATCAATAGGCTGGAAGAGGAAGGCTACTCGACAAGTTGCCAAAGAACGAAACGCAGATCTTTGGGACTTCTATCTCCACAATCTATCTGCTTTTCATTCGTACCATCTCGTCTATGTGGATGAGTCCGGGTGCGACAAGCGGATAGGCTTCAGGCGTACTAGCTAGTCTCCCCTTGGTGTGGCGCCGGTCCAAGTCGCTCAGTTCCACCGTGACCGTAGGCATCAGATTCTCCCTGCGTACACTCAGGACGGCGTTCTTCTTTATCGCGTGTTCCAAGGTACGACTGATAGCACTGTGTACGAAGACTTTATAGAACAACTTCTTTAGCATTGAGGACGCTGGCTGGAGCCAAAGTCCGTACTTGTCATGAACAATGCCTCATTTCACCACAGCGGCCAAATCAAAGAGATGTGCATCAATGCAGGCATGAAGCTAGTTTTATTGCCACCCTACTCGCCAGATCTCAATCCGATCGAAGAGTTCTTTGGAGAGCTGAAACGGTGCATCAAGCGAAGTTGGCTTGAGTATGAGAGTGCTCCAAAGCAGGACTTTGGAGCGTTTCTCGAGTGGTGTATTAGTATCATTGGCGGCCGCGACCAGAACGCAAAGGCACACTTCAGGCATTCAGGAATCACTGTCGAAGCGGGCTCATGTTAAAGCGAGCAGCGTAAATTGGTTATCTGTAGACATCTATGTAGTTATCTCATTCATAATGGGTACGGATGCAACCCTTTTCTCCCAAGGCTCTTCTATTAGCTCACTGTCTGAATAAGACTTAAATCGCTTGGCCCAGCCTTCGATATCGCTCACAAACCGACGAGCAACTCCCCTTTTGACGCCACTCTGAATGAAGAAACCGGGATCTTGGTCCTGATACATCTACTCTAAGTCTAGCCCGTCTTGCAAAGTGGCGTTGCATGCTTTCTGAAACTCCGTTTTCAGCGCCTCATCGACGACGTTTGACTGCTGCCATTCGCTATATGCTATGACGGCTACATCTCGAGGGCCTGGTATCTTGAGACAAAGGCTCTCTGAAGGCCGTTTTCCAGCTATCAGAGTAGCGTTGATAGAGTTCGTCAAGGGCGGCTCATGGGACTAATGAGGTAGGACATTCGTAATAGTGATAGGTGGAAGACTCGGGGTAGGCATGCTGGTTGCTGTTGGTTGTCGCTTGCGCCGTTGGTGCTCTTCGGCATAAAGCTGTTCGCGAACATCCTCGGGAACATCATCATGATTGTTCAAAGCGTGGCCCTGCTATACGAATTCAATCAATTCTTTAAGGTGATGAGTTCGTAGCTTGTAGTGTTTCTTGCCAATGGGATCGCGCCAGCAATGCGGACCGAGGTTGCATGGCGGGCCAGGACATCGCATCAAAGCATACACTTCTCGCCAAATGGAGGGACTCCCACTAGTCTCTTGCTCTGCATCGAGCTGGGAAGCACGATCGCTAAGCATTCTCTGCGTAGCGGACGAGCCTCGTTTATTTCTGCGGTTTGCTGCGTTCGTTGATAGAGGAGGTGCCTCTATATAGTTAAAAGAGAGATCTACTCTGAGCCTCTTACCCGAACGAAGCAGTTCACCCCACCGAATCAGCTGTCTTTCTATCACTGAACAGTCAATGTCCATGTCATCAAACCGCTTGGTCAAGTCACGCTCCGAGCGGTCGGTCACGGATACAACGACGCCGGTATCATCGTATTGCATATGCCTGTTGTTTGGCAGCTTTTTGCTTAAAAGCTTCTCTACCTTGGGCTTGACGTACATGTGCCAGTGCGTAGCAGGGGCTAGGACAAGGTCCTGCTCCGTGTCCTTGGAAGCGACCTTATTATTAACAGCGACCTTCCATTCAATCGAGCAGCGGAGACAGCTTGGTATGTTCTCATCGTAGCTATTGTACTCATCCCACTCGGCCAGTGGAAGGAACTCGAGCCTGTCTAGGTCCAGCTGTGTTGAATCGTGGCCAGCGGAGCGGTTTTGTACTGTCCGATCCGCCGCAAGAGGGTAAGAGGCAGAAGGCGTCCGCGACGCATCTATGCTGCGTACTGCGATCGAGTGCGTATCGTTGAACGTACCGTAATACTGCGATGGATCGAAGGGGAGGACTGCTTCGCTAAAGAAAGGACTCGTCGTCATCGCAAGGTTGGGCACAAGAACGTTGCTTGTCTTTGCGGTATTCTAACCTATAGAGTTAATCTGTCCTATGTGATGACTTTCCACTTTCGAGATTGTTCAAGCGCAAGCAGAGCTTACAGTATTGTTGCATGAAACATACTGCGGCTATGGGAAAGAGTGGTAGTAAGGGCTGCGCATATTGTCCAGTTGTCCAAACATAAGCTGCCAACTCTCCAAAACGCTGAAGACGCTACCCGAGGCGCACATGAGATGTGCGTGAGATTCGACTTGCGTTCACGATGCACAACCGCTCGGCGTTTAATTGAGAAATGGTCCAGGAGTGCAGAAACTCTATCGAGACCTCACTAAAATGCAAATGCAACTCAACCTAGGGATAGTCAAAGTGACGGACTGACCCTATGCCACCTGTATCCAACATCCTACGGAACTGTTCAGCCTCGCGCCTCCATCCACAACCTGAGACTGAGAGCAGAGATGTCTCAGCTTACAGCTATCAAAGGTGAAAAGAAGAAACCCGCAACAGAAGGGCTTTTCGTAAGGTTTTCCAGCGGTCTACTAAATAGTTAGCGTAGAGTAAAAAGACTTCATACCGAAGGTCTCATACCTCATAGCCTCTTAAAGCACTTGAATCATGTAGTGTACTACTTTACATAAATACACAGTTTAGAGAGTTTCTGCCATCTTCAATCTGTCTGGATTCTTGTCCTACGCTAAGGCAGATACGGTAAATTCGCGGAATTTTGCTCCTATTGTTCCGATCGTTGCCCAATGACGAGACCTTTCCTCGGCTTCTACGCGAGTGATCCTTGGCAGTGTTCCGATGTGCGTAATTTTGAGTTTGGATTTCTTAGGCAACGTGTCAAAGAAACACCAGACACAAATCAGCTCCTGCAATTCTAACTTGTCCTTTCTCTTTGATCGTCGTTGGACTCTCTGATGATCTTAAAGTCTGCGGCGCCAGACGCGGTTCAGAAGGGAGTCCTCCGAAAACTCATCCCACCACTTGGTATCTCGGGCCATCAACGATACAAAAGTCCACGATCTAGACGTATTCTCATGCTATTTACGAGCCGGAACCTTTGCATCTTCAGATTCTCGGACACGGATGACCATTAAGAGGAGTTGCCTCTGGATCAGAAAGTGGTTCCCCAGCCTGTACCCCGCTATTGCTGAGCTTCGCGATGCGGGGGGCTCAATTTTGGCATTCCCTCATTGGGAAAGCCGGACTCGAATTGGACGGCAACTATGTTATCGACCACGCGCCTGTCTACATGAGCCGAATCGTATCAGGGTGTACGGAAGAAGAGAAAGTTTGCCACGATCCATGGCTGGGATGAGAGAGGCCTGGCGCGCGGCGTGATATAAGGTTGCAAGCACCCCTCTTCATCTTCACCTTCACTGCGCAAACCAAACGGCCGTCCTGAATCACCCACCACTCCTCCTCGATCGAAAGCGCCTCAATTGCGTTTAGATCGTGGCTAGAAAGCTCCTCGGCATAAACAAAGGATCTGCTATCATGGTGGAAACAATGAAAGCTGTTCGGTTCCACGGGAAGAACGATCTGAGATATGAGGATATCCCAGTACCAGAAGTCAAGAAGGGCCAGGTAAAGGTCAAGCCTTCATGGGTCGGCATCTGTGGATCAGATCTCCACGAGTACCTCGGTGGACCAGGACTGTGTCCCACCACTCCGCATCCGATCACCAAAGAGACTGTTCCATTGACATTTGGTCATGAGTTTAGTGGGATCATCGAGGAAGTCGGCGAGGGAGTGACCGACTACAAGATAGGAGACAGAGTTGTTGTACAGCCCATCATCTATGACGGAACCTGTGGTGCGTGTCTCGAGGGATTGCAGAACTGCTGCTGGAGCAATGGATTCATCGGACTCAGCGGCTGGGGAGGCGGTCTTGCGGAGCACATTGTCGTTCCCACATCGACTCTCTACCATCTTCCAGACAACGTCCCTCTAGAGATCGGAGGTAAGACACTCTCTAGAATTGCTGCATCTCAAGCTAATGCAAACCCAGCACTCATCGAACCACTCGCGGTCGGATGGCACGCCGTCAAGATCAGCCCATACAAGGAAGGTGACGCCGTTCTGATACTAGGTGGAGGTCCGATTGGTATCTCCGTTATTCTGGCCCTGAAAGCTAGGGGTGCAACGAAGATCATTGTGTCCGAGATTTCTAAGAAACGTCAGGAGTTCGCGAAGCGATTCGGTGCGCACTACGTTATTGACCCAACAAAAGAGGATGTTGTGAAGCGTTGCCGGGACCTGTGCGACCAGCAAGGCGTGCATGTGGTCTACGACTGCGCAGGCGTACAGGTTGGATTAGATCAGGCCATCCACGCAGTTCGTGCTCGAGGCACTGTCGTGAATATTGCGATTTGGGAGAAGCCTTGCTCCATCACACCCAACGATTTGACTTTCAAGGAGAGAAAGTATATGGGTGTTGCCACCTATCAGATTGGAGACTTCCAGGAGGTGCTGGTGGGTGTTTGACGCAACTCTTAGGCCGATGCGTTTGCTAACTGAGGTTCAGGATGCCATCTCCGCAGGAGACATGAAACCGCATGAGATGATCACTCAGAGAATCAAGTTGACCGAAGTGGAGGAGAAAGGGTTCAAGGCTTTGATCAACGACAAGGATAACCAGGTGAAGATTCTGGTGGAGGTGGGAGGAGGCTGAGGAGATGAAATGAGATGAGTTGTACGAAATGCACATATACCCCCTGAGTACCATGATGGCAAGCTAGCGCTATAGCCAGGTGTTTTGGAGTAGTGAATTGATTTCGCGATCTCAGTAGTGGTTTCCGAGTTCGGTAGTAGGATCTGTTAGGTTTTATGCTGTTCAGGGCGGAAGAAGAATACCATTCTGCTCATTCCTAATAATGTTGTCAGTCCTTTACATTGTTCTCAAAACTGCTCGAGCATCACAATCTCGAGTGTGTCAATGAGAAAAAATCGAGAAAGAACACCGAGACTGACGCAGTGAAGAGGCTGTAGAAAACAATTGACATACTGTATACTGTACTCTCGAAGGCATGATTAAGACGTGGATGTAAACATCCACACATGATTGGACTATTAAGCGAGAATCCCAAGTCTGCCAAGACCTGCTGATCAATGCTTGGAGATGCGTCATGCCCGAGGTTCCAAAACTTCATCTCGCCTACGAACATCGCCATTGAGCCTCGCTCGATATCAACACACACCGATTTAGTACAGACCCATCATGGCGTCAATGACACTTCCGCGGTCTGCTATGCGCAGCTTGTCCCGAGCGACACCCACAATACGATCCACAGCTCCAAGAATTGCCACAAGATGTCTGCACCAGAAGGCGTCCCCAATCACAGCTTCGTCTTCACGACTTAGGCCGAGCATCCAGAAATTGACTCAAAGGATACCGGTATCAGCTGCGAGTATAGGGCGACGGACGTTATTCATTCAAACAGAGACGACGCCGAACCCCGACGTGAGTCTCGGATGTCTTCAACATAGATGTGCAATAGCAGACTAACAATACGTAGGCTCTTAAGTTTAATCCGAACGAACGAGTCCTCCCCGAATCAATATCATCACCCTTCCTCGAGTACCTAACCCCGCGATCAACATTAGCCCCCCCTCATCCTTCTCCGCTCGCCGCAAAGCTTCTAAACATCGACGGAGTAACATCCGTTTTCTTTGGCGTAGACTACATCACAGTAACCAAGGACAATGCAACACCGTGGGCGCACGTAAAGCCGGAGGTTTTCGCCATTATCACCGAATCCATGCACTCGGGGCAGACGATCGTGAACACCGTAGAAGATAAAGCGGGCGAGAGCGGTCAGGGCGGAACAGAGAACGATAGTCTGGCTTACGACGAGAATGACAGTGAAGTTATTGGCATGATCAAGGAGCTTCTTGAGACGAGAGTGCGCCCTGCGATTCAGGAAGATGGTGGAGATATCGAGTTCCGAGGCTTTGAGGATGGGAAAGTGCTACTCAAACTCAGAGGCGCGTGCCGGACATGCGATTCCAGTACAGTGACGCTCAAGAATGGCATTGAGAGTATGCTTATGTAAGTGAATTCCTTGTGAGCAGTAGACATTGGCACTAATAAAGTCACCAGGCATTACATCGAGGAAGTGAAGAGTGTAGAGCAGGTCCTAGATCAAGAGGAGGAGATTGCGCTGGCAGAGTTTGCCAAGTTTGAAGAGAAGTTGAGGCAACAAAAGGGCCCGAATGCTGCGCCTTCGACTGTTGGCAAAGGCAGCCTGGATACAGTTGAATAATAGCGTAAATGAGCGCACTAATGAAAAACAAATACCCCCAAGACGGCGAACGTCTATCAAGGTGTATTGAGCCTCGCGATCCGCTATTGCTAAATTTCAATTGCTTATTCGTATTCAAAATGAGAAGTCTTCGCCTGTCAACAAGACATGTCTCTTATATCGCAATGATTTCTGGTGGTGTGGCTGTTTCATCAAGCATTTGTCACTTGTAGGTGATGTGTCTTCTCTTGTGCCACCTTCTATGTATATCACAACAATATACGAGGGTCATAACGCTGCGAGGTATTTGTATCTGATACATTTCTATAAAGAAAAACTGGGTATCGTATATGGGATCTTAGGGTAGAGTCTATTATAGCAATACAATTCTATTTCCCTATGCAACCTTGGGTTTCGGACATATCAGCCACGGAGTTGCCCGCCGTGGCCTACACAGCCCAACGGACACTTCTCTGGTCCAATAGACAAACCGACCTTCCTGTGCGTTCAATTTACTGGCAGTAATCTCATAGTACTGACAATCTGAGCTCCCAGAACATGAAGCATCGAGACTAGAGCATCTAGGCAAGCACGCCATCACAGGCGTAACGATACCGTTGCATTTGAGTGGTGTTTTCAAGCATTGACCACCGTTGCAGTCGGCACTGGTTTTGCAGTTATAGATTTCTGTATTGGGGAAGTCGCCGCTGTCCTGGAAGCCGCCCGTATCATTAGCCACGTAGCCTACGAACTCGCCCAGGGAGAGGTCGACAACGGGCGCTTCCGCAGTCCGGACAGGTGGCGCCTGGGTAGACGTAGTATTGCGTCCTGTAGGAAAGCCAGTAGAGCCCTCTACACAGAGGGAAGGGTCATCCCACGCTGCATTGGCAACGTCACGCCACAGACGGGTCATGTTGAAGACGTTCATGAGCGTGTAATAGATGCGGCAATCAGCAGCCTGGTACTTGAACTGCAACGGCGTAGGATCGTTATCGCGCACTTGGTCGCGGATGTTGATGCCAGCGGAAGTGACCCAGATACCTGAATCGGAGCGGTCGGGTAGGAGTGCAGTAGCGGTGGTATTTTTGATGAAATCAGCAACAAACCGAAAGTCGTCGTCCAGTTCGCGGGCCTCATATACACGTGCACCACGACTCCCGCTTGCAGCCTGCATTGGGCCTGTAGTAGGGCGACCTCCAACCGTGACAGTACGCACGCCTGCTTGGTGCGTCATGAGTTCGACAAAGAGCGCACAAGTTGAGGAACATAAGCCGTCAGTAAGGATGACGATATCTTCTGGTGCCCAAACCTGCGCTTCGGCGTCGTCGTTGGCGGAAATGCCGTAACCATAGGGTACCCAGCCGCCGAAGGCGCTGGCATCAAATACCTGGTCAGAAAGATTGTATCGTTGCTGTTTTTTTTGTTAGCATCAGACTGTGCTGGATATAAAGTGCACTTACAGCTAGAGTAAAAGCATCACCGTTCTCTGACACAGGACCGTAGTATTCAGCCCAAGACGCGAACCTTTGTCCCGTGGCGGCATTGATACGATTCAGTGCAACCCATTCCTCTGCTGCGGCGTACTCATAGTTCACCCGGTTCTCGCTATCTTCAGGCCCAAGGTCTGCCTCCAACTCCTTCCACCATTCGGAGAAGGCACCACCCAACACATTGGCAGCCTCGTGGCTACGTATGCGGCTAGCGGCATAGGGATGCATGCCATAGAAGAATTGTTTGAAGGTACTAATGGCCAGCAAGACGGTCCCGCCAGTGTTCTGTGACAGATCGATGACAACTCTGGAGATCTTCTTGTCTGTCGCATTTGTGATGAATGTTCCTATCGTGGTCTCAAAATCATCGATACTTGAGTCGTGCTGGAGAAAGCTTGGGATGCTTAGAACACCGGTGTTGATATCATCGAAGAAATATCCTGTGACTATGCCACCACCAGGCTTTGCCAAGTCATTCTGGACAACGATAGGATCGTTAGGGTATGCTCCATAGCTGGCCAAGCACCAGTTCTTGTTCGCGGGACTACCGCTTGTGCAAACAGACTGAAAAGGGTAGGTGACATTTGAGACTGCAGCTGGAGTATCGTCGACTGAGAGAGTGGGCCACCATGGCACATCGGGGTTGTAACTTGCAGGCCTAAGGCCTAGAACAAAGTAGTTGTAAAAATCTCCAGCAGTGGTCAAAGGCCCTGTGTCCTCGAGGGCATTGTAGAAAGACAGCCAGTATGTATCGACTGTTGTTCCGTTCTCATAGGTGAAATTAAGTGTACTGCCAGGATACAAGGTGCCAGATTGAAAGATGCTGAAGTCGCCGCGCATCCAGGTCGCCGGGTGATCCATGAGTGAGTTCCAGTCAGCATGCTGTTCGAGGTAGCCGTCTGAATTGCTTTCGGAGTGATGCGTGAGGAACTCGACTATATCCTGACCGTTGATCTTGATAACTGGCTCTGGCACCCATCCATCAGGATGACTCTCGAAGAAATGCTCATCGACGATGTATACCTCTGGCAGCTTCTTGCCGTCCACGGATGCGGAGAAGATTCCAAGAGGACTAACAAACGAAAATGCCTTTAGGATGCCTGCGTTCAAGGTGACATGAGAATCATGCATACGGTTGACAAGAAGCTGCACATCTGCCTCGAAAGTGTACTGATTTGGGTAAACGCCTGCAGTCACATTTCTCTTGATCTGGTCAAGAATCTCCAGCACATCTACCGGAGGCTGCTGGTAACCCTCTGGTGGGTCTTTCAGATAAGCAAGCGTGCTCTGGAACTGCAATGTCGAGTTGTAGTAGTCGAGGAAGCGGTTTGCGACGGCAGCATTAAACGGAACGCTCCCCAAGCATTTGAATACTGTTTCAGCATAAAAGAGATTGTAACCTGGTGTCTTCTTTTAGAATTATCACCAAAATATCTTCTTCTCTCACTTACCATTGCTTGCATGAACTACGATGTCGCCACAGACGGTTTGCTCTGGCGACAGAGGACCATCTTGACGAGGAGCAATTGGCCCACCGAGCGGCTTCGACCAACCAAGCACAACGAAAGACAAAAACAACGCTAAGTAAACGAACGACATGTTCTGATCGAAAAGAGTGAAAAGATTGATGTAGGCCAGGAGATAGCTAAAGAGCAGCCCCATGTGTTTTAACAGGTTGCTAGATTATCATTTGGCCCCATCGATGTTTTTCGACTGAAAATCAGCTTGTACAGAATCAATAACGTGCCTTATTGTTTCGGGGGCTGTGCCTGGCTTGTATAACAGGGATAGGATCTTATGAGGCTCTTACAACGGTGAATATCTACATTGTCCTAATCCAGCCCATCGCAATTTTGACAATATTTGTGCTAGTCGGGTTTGATACCAACATATACACCGTGCTTGATCTACGTCAAGGTATTATTTGTCCACGCCCCAATTCCTGCGATATGTGAACTAGGTCTTGAATCCGTCAAAACCGCCCCCATTCTCAGTGGCAACCGGTGAAGGGAGGCTGTTTTCGAAAGGCATATTTTTAAATTCATACAATTCTCTCCATTCCAAATTTTTAGCCATGCACTCGAGCTCAAGAACAGAAGATAATAGACTGTACACCCTGGGATCAGCCTCGCACAACCAGAATCACCCTACAGACGTCTCAGTACGCCTTGTAGAGATAATCTTCAGCCATTCAAGGCTCAACAAAAGGTCCTCTGGGGTGGTTTCAAAACTCCCCAAAAAAGCCACGGTTCAAATCTTAGATCTGAAGAGTTTGTACGCAGCAGGGTGAAGAAAGTAAGATTTGAGGATGGAAGTGTAGGCAAGCTTGTGGGAGTAGAAGCCTTGGAGGTCGCGGAAGTCGCTCGTGCCGAATTGCGCGCCCAATCATGGCTATTGTGATCCACCAACCATCACCACAACCGCTGAACTCATCATATTTGAGTGAACCTTCAGCGCCTAATGTTAGTTATACCCCTTAATGAATACGAGCTCCTTCAGGGCGTATGTGTGACGGCGCACTTGGAAGGTGTGGGGGCCGAAACTTGGCAGCATCCAGGTTCGTCCTCTTTATATCATTTCCTCATCTCGATCACGTAAACTCCGGATAACCACCAACCAAGTATGGATTCAAGGCAGTCGAATATGGATCCATTTGGGATGAGAAGTCGTGTCCCTAACCCAGCGCTCAGTTCGCAGCATCTACTTTCTCATGATGTATACGATGGCCTTTTCGATTTGATATTCTTCGAGTCTAAAGAGTTTGTATACTGGTCTCAGGGTAGTCAGACATGGCAACTACACTGCTATGGCGCTCCTGGGTGTGGTAAGGTATGTGGTGGCTAAATAGTGTGGATCTGAGACTGACCCAATATCCAGACTACGCTTGCTGCCATAGCAGTGCAGAGATTACGGCAGAAAGCCCAAGAGAGGAAGTCAGCGCCAATCGCTTCTATTTTCATTGAAAGAGATATACCGACGAGTTCTGTGGTATTCGTAGAAGATCTTCTGGATTGCATATACCACCAACTCCCCGATCCCGGTTTCAATTCAGATCATCACTATGAGCAGTACGAAGTGGCATGCCAGGGTGGCGAATCAATATCCAAGCGCATTACTCTTCTTCGCAAAGCACTCCACTCACGACTTGAACCCAGTAACTACACGTTACTTGTTGTAGACGGCTACGATCGAATTAGTGAAGGGCTGCAAGTCCTTTTTGACCGCGAATTTGCAGATTTGCAAGCGCATCGTTTGCGTGTCATGTTGACGAGAAGGGTCCCAGCATTCGAGGTCCCAGTATGGGTGCGATGCGATGGACATGAGTGCGAGGAAAATCGCTTGAAGCTATACTGGATGTGTAAGAAGTGTTACAAAAATCAGCTTGAGTGCTACACTTTGTGCTATAAATGTAAAGAGCAGGGATTAGGTTGTCCAAAAGATGGAGTTGCGTATCTCGAAGAGCTGTACGATCATGTCGACATCGACGTTAGCCACCCCGACGATCTCGAAAGTTATATTGCGTGGGATTTGGAGAATGACGGCAAGGACCTTCAGCAAGGGCCGGTTTTCCAGAGCTCTGACAAGCCCCTAGATTCTCTTCTCACGGTGGAAACTAATGCCACAGAAAATATGCAGAAGATTATACAATCCATCTCCAGCAAAGCCGAAGGGAATATTACGATTGCAAGGCTATATCTAGACGACATACATCGGCTACAGTCTCTTGACAGCGTAGAGACAGTGAGAGATAGGCTTCCCCGCAATATTATTGCTCTTTTCGATGCTGGAATTGAGCGCATAAAACTTCTGCCTAGAGTTCAGAGCGACATTGCTCTAATGGCTATCGGTGCCGCTGCCGAGAAAGAAAGGGGGATTCCTTTGGCTACACTAGAGAACTGGATGCGGGACGCAATAGCCCGACTACCACATCTTGCGGAAACGCCTCCGCGCAGCCTTGAAGAAGTTCTTCGATCGGCGAACGGATTCATCATGGAGACGTTCTCCCGTGAAAGACTAGTTGCTACTTACAACCAGCTCTTTAAATTCTACGTTAGAGAAAACTACAACGACTCCCTCTTCTGGGCCAGAAGTCAATTGAATCGTGATCGACTTTCAAGAACACTGACTAGACTGGAATCGGATGAGTCGAAGCTGACTTCGCCGCCGTTGGTAGCGTCGCCACCTAGTATGAGCAATAGTATGGATACAGTCAGTGATACGACCCTCGGCTCTTCAAGGAGATCAACGCGTGATATCTTTGATTGTTCATTTGCTTCTGGTGGCTTCCCATTTCCGATTAAGCAGACCAATTCTCCACGCCAAATATCCCAGACGAAAGACACCAGATCTGGAAAAACCAATTTCAGCACACCTGGTCGAAGCTTTACTATGTTGCCGTCGGCTTCACACAGGTCAGATTTCAAGGCAGACACCATCGGGATCACCGAGGAATCCGCGAAGCACAGGCGTAAGCCACTACATACAACTCATATGATGAATGCTTCATCATCGAAGATTTGCGCATTTTGTGAGACGGTCATTTTGAGCTCCGGAGAAAGAGCCGGAAATCATCAGAGGTCTTACACAGACTGGGAAACGCCAGAAACGAAAGAATGCATCTTATGCTCTACTCTATACAAAGATTGCATAACCCTCTTCAATGGAGGCCAAAAAACGAATGAGGGTGCTGAAATCGCACACTATCGTTGGATCATCCGAAGTACAGCACACAACAGGGATAGTCAAGGTTCTGTTGTGATAACTTTCCAACGGGTGTCGCCGGTGAAAATTTCAACGTCAAAGAGCGCCCCAAACTTGATACACATGTTCTACCTCTTTCCAGAAGGCGATAGATTTCAAGTTCCCACTGCGAAAAAGCTAGGTCTCACTACAGACCCGTCCATTAATGGCGGGCATCAAATCAGGAAGTGGATACATAATTGCGACCACAATCACGCCCGTTGCATCAGGCCGAACAAGACGACGTGGGTACCTACGCGTCTCCTTGATCTCCAAACCGGAGATCCTAGAGTGATTCGCCTCATTGAAACAAAAGAAACACCCATTCAAGGACCATATGTTACACTTAGTCACTGCTGGGGACCAAGATCTAAGGATAACACTTTCCTTACCTCGCAGCGTGTAACGGAGACAGAGTACAAGACTGATGGAATCAAGTTAACAGATCTGCCGAAGAACTTTCAGCAAGCGATCAGCGTCGCGCGATTCATTGGTGTGCGCTATATCTGGATTGACTCTCTTTGCATTATTCAAGGACCGGGAGGTGACTTTGACACTGAGGGCCATCTCATGCACAAGGTGTACAAGAACTCCTATTGTAATCTTGCAGCTGCGGATTCGGTAGATAGTAGAGGTGGACTCTTTCGGGAAAGAATACCCGAGGACATACTTCTTGGGCAATACAGAAGTGACGGTAGTTCAGCCATATTTGGAACTCAGGCGTGGACGATCGTACCAGAGAGCCTATGGGATGCAGACCTTCTCGAGACAAGCATATATACTCGGGGCTGGGTTTTCCAAGGTCAAATCCCTCACCCTTCGCCTTCTTCTAATCTCAAATAAATACTGATGGCAACCATAGAACGCATGCTCTCCCCCCGAATCCTCCACTTCGCCCATAAACAACTCTTCTGGGACTGCGGTACACTTTCAGCCTGTGAATCTCTCCCTACTGGTCTTCCTCTTCAAATTGACGACTCTGCGTCTACCGATCGTCACTGGCGAGGTCGACTCCAAGAGTCCTCTTCTCTTGCACACACACCCCTCTCTGGTCCAAACGACGATTCACTCGAGAAATTCTGGTCCTCTTCTGTGCTGCGCTACACCAAATGCAACCTCACAGGCCAATCGGACAAAACGGTAGCCATATGGAGTATCGCAAAATTGGTTCGCGATGCCTGGGGAGATGAGTACGGGGCAGGAATGTGGGGGAGGTCGTTGGAGGAACAGCTAGGCTGGAGGGTGGTGGATTCGGTAGAGAGTAAGAGGATCGCGGAGTTGCAGTGGCGGCAGCCAAGCTGGAGCTGGGCAAGCGTGCAGGGTGCGGTGTTCGCAGGGGAAAGAGTGGCGTTGGTAAGATGTTACAGGATCAAAGGGCACGACGGCAAAGCGATCCGGTTCAAGAGTAAGAGTCTGAGAAGACCTGCTGCAGAAAGAGAGCACTCGGATTCACTGAAAGAGGACTTGAAAATTGGGATGATGGAGTGGGAGAGAAAGGCGAGTGGCAGGAATCAGATTTCTAGCCGGTTGCCAGTGAGTGCAGAAGGACAGAAGAAAGACAATGCCGGACAAAAAGAAGAGAACAAGAAAGCCCATACCGTCCCTGACATAGATCCTAGAGATCTAGAGCCAGAGCTTGCAAGCAAGTCAATCGACATACACTCCCCCATCATCCCCGGCTCCCTCCACTTCAGCACCGCGTCAAACTCCTACAATCTTGAGTTTCAAACCTGCACGGGCTTAAAGACAATGGAGGCATTCCCAGACGAGATGTTCTCCAACATTGAATCATCTTATTCCACACACTTCCTAATACTCGCGTCCACCGCACACGTCACATCCGCCTCTCCCTTTGGCTTAGGACTCTATCTCAACGAAACTGATTCCGACAACGAGCTCGAGATACCCGAAGTACCTACACAAACTACATACTCCGGTATTGGGATCCTTCTCATGCAATCTGAAGAGTACTTGCTTCGCGGCTCATTTCACACCCAGCTTCCTGAGCTAGAGCAGAGAATCAAGAGCTTTTTGGTCAAGAACCCGATGCCCCTGCCAGAGTCAGAAGAGGAAACGATATTGAAAGGACTAGAATGGGAGCTAGATAGTTTGAGGAAACATCTCCAGGAGTTGGTTAAGCAGTTAAAATATTATCATGGAACTATAGAAGAGGGAAAACACTATCGAAGGACGGGATTCTTGAGGTTTCGGGATCTGGATAAGGAGGTATATGAGGAGATCATGGGACAAGAGTCAACGAAGTTATGGTTGGATTAGATATATTCGTATTTATTGAAACTGTGTATTTAGGCAGCTGTGTATATAGTTGCTTACGCAAAATTTTCATCTCAAGTATGGTTGACAGCTTACCCAAACTACAGCTCCAACGACAGCTCGCAACGAGCTTCGAAACCACAATAATTCTTGAACTTCTAACTTTATCCGACGGATGAGATGCCCAGAACCCTTACATAGGAGTCAATACCGAGATCAGACTTAATACGTATCAGTGGCATAATACAGAATCCTTTCGTTCGGTCGACATCACTTACTATCATCCAGCAACAAGTATTGCTAGAAAATGTTCAGTTTACAAGCCTCAACAACCATCTAAACTAGCAATGGCAATAACACATAAATGACTCATGTGGCGCACAGACAGGTACTTGGTAAAGAAAATAAAATAGAAAAATTCGAAACAGGCCTTCGCTCCCATACCACAAACCACACTATACCACCACCCTTACTACCATCACCACTATCATCGCTACCACCACCGTTATAAACATCACCGCCATTATTACTAAAACCAATATCACGACACCACGACACATGGATATCAATCATGGCTACAAACTCCGCACACGCCGCGCCTATTGCGTCATCGCTCATCATCATCGACGACCTCAACCCACAAGGGAACACAGGTCGCCGTAACTCCATCATCATGAAGCTGCCCCGGCAGCCTATGACATTACAATGCATTAAAAGCACAAAAGAGCCTACTCCTTTACAGGTATATTCCAGAACCGTCTATAGGGCAACATTTACAAATTCCACCGAATATCTTTCCAAACCCTACATCGCTTATCAATCATCTAGAACTTAATAAAAGAGACAAAGCAAAGCCGGCAGGGTAAAAAACATCTTATGTACTGAACTACTTTAGACCGTATCGCGAGCTGGTGCTTCCGTTATCATTGCTGTTCCTCTCGGCTGAAGACTTCTTGGCTAGGACAGGAAATATCAAATTAGTCTTTGTCTATGTGAGAAAGGAGTAGGTTGCAAATAAAAGCTTTGAGAATATATAAATAATGGACTTCGGTACGAGAAAAGGCACAGACTTACCAGCAAATTGCTCCGTCAATGCCAGAATAGGCAAAGCCAGCAATACCAATGGCATTAGCTGTCCGAAAGAATCAATCTTCTTCTCGTCATCACCATCGGCAAACCATCCTGAATAATTCATCCAGTGCCACAGCTGTGAAAAACGGGCAAGGCCGTACAACGCGATCACGTAGGCGATCAAGAATAAACAACATCGTACGATAAACGCAATCTTGTGGCGTCCGGAGGGGTTTCCCCTAGAAAGGAACAAAAATACACTTGTAAGTGCTGCTAGAATGAAAGCGACGCATAGGAAACCAAGAGCTATTAGGTCGCCAATACTGCTTATATCGTCATTGCTGGCGAAGAGAGCAAAGGTGGGCATAGTAGCATTTGTAAGTGGTGTTGAGGTATTAGAATTCCTATTTATAGACGAAGCGTTGAAATAAGTTGGACTTGTGGCATTTGTAGTCCAGCTCGGCGAGGCGGTAAAGTTATGTGGATTGCTGGTGTTTGATGCACCTGGGTGATCGATGAAACAGGTAGCAGGCAGGACTAGGCCTGTGTTGTAAGGCCTAGTCATGCTATTGACATTGCTGAGAGGTCTGAATGAAGGGAATATAGCAGATCGGTGGCTGAAGAGTTGAAAGGCGAGCCCGAAATTGAACAAGATCATGGCAGCGCGGGGCAAGACCAGCCACCATTTGGTGTCAAAGTACCTATGGATAACGACCATGGACCCAATATAAGCAGCGCTTGACATAAGCACGAGGCTACAAACAAGGTCGTAGTGATAGGCGGAGATAGTGCAGCCAACGAAGAAGTACGCCGAGATGAGCAAGGCGAGAGTGGTGACAGCCTGGGTGTCGCTCAGGCTCACCAGGTAGCTATCTGCAAACATCCTGATGCGAAACATACGGCTGCGGCTATTGCAATACGTCAGCTAAATTATGAGACATTGGGCTTAAACTCACTCGTCTTTGAATCCGAAGTATTCACATCCTTCTGCAACCAAGACGAAGAGGGCTCCTACTAAGGAGCTGGCAACGGCAAAAATGAAGGCAAAGAATACCTGAAAACCGCAGAAGTTAGCAACACGTTTAAACAGCAAGTATATCATAATCCACTTACACCGCGGCCAGCAATATCGCCGTCAGGCGAAAACTTGTCAGGCAGACCGCAACTGAGGTTAGGGTCACTCGCTAGGCAGGTTGCCAAGCTCGACATTCTTGAAGTCGTCTCGAATTTAATCAATATGATGGGCAGATAGTTAGCGGCTGAGGTTTATTGAATGCTCTTGCTGGTGTAATCAAAATGGTGGGAACGAAGTAGATGGATGAATCCTCATCACTCGTCCTCCGGTAACAGTTATAGAAACCAAAAACCAAAAACATCCTCCTTACCCCTTTCAACCTGATAGATCAGGCTGAGGATATGCAGGAACAGATTTGTGGCGCCTGCAAGGGACATGCAATATCAAACATATCCGTGCAGCCTGTGCCATGTTCGGCGCGAGGATCTAGAGTAAAAAACTTATATGAATAGAACAGGAGCATGTATTGGTCTAGTTGTGTCTCAGTGTTGCAATTATAGAATAGTATGAGCATAGGGTACCTTTTCGCCCCCACCCACATACTCGGATAGTGGTGTGGCTGTCCGTAACCCACCGGTGAAGAATACTTGGCGCACCCGTTGTGGTTCGGTGAAGTCTCAATACCCTATCTACTATCCAGCGAAAACTGCAAGGCAACTAAAACACCCCCTAGAAATAGAATTCGGTATGCCGTCAGAGAGCAACCGAGGGTGCTCTCAGAATACATTCCTTCTCATCGGCGTATGCAGAATTTGCGCACACCATTACTAGGCAAACTAAAAGCATCAAAGTGCAGGTTTCTAAGCAAGCCAACTCCTTTTCTCTCTGTATTCGACAGTTCATCGCCCAATGAGCTCTTACAGCATCTTTATTTGTAGCAGTCTACCTGCCCCATACAGATCACCCGATGAAACGCCAGATGAAGTACCCGAAGAGAATGTGTCATGTGTTAATCACTCCTACAAGATATTGCATCCCTTCGAGCGGGATCCTCCTGCGAATTTGGAAGAGTTAAACATTGCGCTGTTTTAAAAATACCTTCGAGAAAAGTTCCTAGAGGACACGGTGCGAAAAGCTAGCTAGCCAAGAATGGACTTCAGTTTAAGTTTCAACTAAATACTTCCTATGTGAAGCTGGGCATCGCGAATTAAAGTTATGGGGGTGGTCGTCCTCCATCCTCCTATGTAAGTACACACAGACAGCCTCTCTAATTAGGCATCGACTAACATCTCATCAGCAAGCGAGCCAGCAACGCCTTCAGTAACCATAGCCTCATCCACGCACTGCGCTCGCTGCAAACGGCCGGTCGTCCTCGACACCGCATTTTTGTTCTTTGCCTACGACGTTATTCGCTTTCACTTGCAACATCGTTAGAATGAGGATGTGATAACGCAATATGCTACTGAGAGATCGATACGGGACATACCTAACAAACTTACAAGAGAGGCGAGGACTGCGCAATACCTAGGTTGTACAAATGCAAACTGTTGCCGTTCCTTTGTAGCAGCAAGTGCGCAGCAAGTCAGTTGAGAATCGCGGTCTGAACAGATTAAAATTACGGAAAGTGGGATTGGTGGGTGGCATTGAGGCTCATGGTATTCCAGGTGGAGATTACTGCACTGATCTCGATTGGTGTGGGTATCTTGTAGCGAGGATGCGATGCTGAGAGTGAATCTGTAAATCAATGTGGTAATTGGACGGATTAAGGATTGAATTGGTGTGCTAGAAGTTTTTTATAGCATATACCTTCCCTCACATTAGCATTGAATCCCGATATGCCTGCCTGGCTGTTGTTGTGTCTAGTATGCAAAATGCTAGGCGTCGATTGGTGTGAAGTTAATGCCAAGGTCCAGGTTATTCTAAACCTAAGTCCGACAGGGCAAAGCGAGGGAGAGGCCAGTAAAGTCGAGTTTGAATGCAACGGCAGTATAAATGGGTAACACAAGCACCAGAAGGAGTAGGTGGAATGAACAGAGTCAAGTGATGATCTTTAAACCTGTCTCACTATGGGAGTACAATATTTCTACATGAAGTGAGAGGATCCTCATGCTCATGCATCATCCCCTCAGATGTGCATATTCTTATCTATATCCATATCCATATTTCGACTGTGTTAGATGGTGTTGCCTAGCTAATTGTTCAACTCCTCAGCACGCTTCTTCAGTTCCTCCTTGCTCTCGGGCTTTCCGATATCCTGGACACTGACAGGACCCTATACAATAAAAGGTTAGTCTCATTCTCCAATGACATGTCAAGGGTTATGTCTGCAAGTTTGAAATGTTGAATATGACGAAGAGCGGTGGACATACCGGTGCACTCTTATGAGCCTTCGCCGCCTGGTCACTCTGATCGTGAATAGGGTGGTCACTCGCAGTCGAGTCGCTGGACTCCTTTGCAATTTGGTCGGTGATGCCTGTTCTCGCACATCAGCCCTGTACCCCATAACACGAGTTTCCAACCCAGCTCAAGCCGCTATTCGATCGAAAGTGAAAATGATGGGAAGGTAAATGTGCACTCACTACCGCCAGTGGTCTCCTCTTCCTTAGGGTGAACAGGCATATCTACTGATTGCTTCTTTCCTCGTGATGATAATCCGAAGAAGAACTGTCGCTGAATGTCTTCTTTCGTTCGTTTGGTCGTAGGTTCTTCGCTTGGAGACTTTGCTGCGGGCTTTGGAGGTTGGTTCTCTTTTGGTGGTGGGTTTGTGAGAGGGATGTGCTGCGTATAATCCGGCTTTTGTTTGTAGTAGTTGTCGACGAGAGAGTGGATGTGAGCAAGGTCAACAGAGGCGGAAGATGACATCTTTGGTCACGGGTAAGTGTGAGCGAGCGGTGACGTAGGCAGGGGAATTGCATGCACAACGATGGTGGGGCAGAATAATTGCCAAGGCTTGGTGCGGGGTCGACTCACGTGCTTTGCTATCAGCTCGGGAAGGTGCTGTGAAAAACAGTGTTTAAAATGTCTCGAGCAATACAGTATTAAATATTCTTTACGATATATAACTCGAACCGGCTTCTTGTGCCACATGATTCTGACATGCTGATCAGTGGATTGCACTCATGTTTAAAAAGTGGAGTTCGCTCAGAGGATAATAAAAGAAGAAAGAAGGTTTCGGTGGATTTAGCCGTCAAGCATGGATCACCATATGGTTTTAATTTCCTGACTCTGTAGCCGGCCAAGTGCTTGCTCACGGATGAAACGAGAGTTATCGAGCGAAAAAGTATCCGTTACTCTTGACTTGACAGAAAACTAGAGTTTGTTTTATTTCTGGAATTGGTGAAGGGAGGGTAGAGATTAAAATGGAGAACTAGTAAACAAACGAGAGGACCAAAACAAGACGTGGAGATAAAGTGAAGAGTTAAGAGGTTGGACGCAAGGTACAAGACACAGGAAGTAGTCGAAGCATTATGAAAGTAGCGTCCGTAGTCTGAAATTTATTATCATATCAGTCGAATCTCCATAAGCTGACATACTTTCGGCGCCAGCCCTACCATATAGATCCTAATTATGTTACGGAAAGAAAGCCCAGCCCCTTTTAATTGCATTGGATCAACATTGCGACCACAATGTGCCAGCATACTAAAGTGCTCCGATAGCCCACCAGTGCTAAGTCCCGTAATAGAGAAAGAGATGGTGACACTATGTGCCCAGAAAGGCTGTGATGGGGTATACCGCGAAGCAAAAAAACAAAAGAGAATGAATGCCAATAAGGGGCGTAGCGTCGTAGCAGAGATCGACTAGAAGTAATTACCATTGGGGAAGGCGCAGAAAATACCGACGATGATGATCGAAAGGATCAAAGCACCGAGAATAGACTGCAAGAAGATGGTGTCCTGGATCTGACGAAGAGCGGGCTCCTGAACCCAAACCTCGCGATCGAAAACCTTGCGAATGAGATTGCGCTTCTCGTACTTGGCAATCCATGGCTCATCCTCAAAACTGTTGCTTGAATGTTGAGAGCTAAGGCTGTCCTGTGATTCTCCCTTCATGTCATAGCCAGAGGGCTCGTCGTCAGATGTGAAGAGTTCCCATGGCCGGAGATGACGATGATGCATACCATGAAGGACGACGCACATACCCTTCCAGGCGGCGATCAGGGTGGAAATGCCAATGAGGAAACCGATGATGGACAGCACACGCCATGCACGACCCGCACTGCTAAGAGTGATCAGTATAGCAGCGACAATGCCACCGACAATGCCGCCGACACCGAGTCCGCGAGCGAAGATGACGCGAGGACGATTCCCGTTGCAGATGGTCCAGCGAATGAAGTTAGGGTGAGCCTGGCAGCGTAGTGACCATTCGACGGTGGTAGCAACTTCACTGAAGGCAGATGGGTGGGTGGTGTTCTGAAGAGCATGTAGCAAAGCGTTGCGTTCCTTTGACGAGAGGTTTAATTGGCGGGCCCCGCCGTCGGCAATGTAGATAGAGATGATTCGGGTGATCTCCTCACGGTAGGGCTGGATGGATACTGCGGATAATGAGCGATCGATATCTAAAGAAAAACAAGAATGTCAGTAACTTACAAGGCTTCCACTGTAGCCCCGCACCCTGGAACGCACCAGTAGCACGGTCACTGTGGTCTTTCTTCCCTCCAAAAGTCATGCTCCCCTCATAGGAATCAAGAGACGCTCCCGCATCCCGCTTCGTCTCATCGTTAGGAGTTCGAGGCGGAGTAAAGAACGGATTTTGCTTCTCGCTCTCTGCCACTTGGGCAGTGGCCCCATTGTGGAAGTCGGTGCCCTTGAACATAGCGGCGGTATCGGGATTCAGTTGCTTGTGACGACTCTGAGTCTCGCGCTCATTGTTCTCCTTTTCCCATGGCTGGGAAAGGGCCTGCTCGTTCTCGGAAAGTTCGTTGAAGCGCTTAGTGTAGTCGCGAAGCCAGAGATAGAACTGGAGGTTTTCGGCGGCCAGCTCGATGTATTTAAGGTAGTTTAGGAAGTCGCGCACAGTACATGGCTAGCGTATGATAGAGTTAGTATGGTTACGTCTGCCACGAGAAATCCGAGAGTATGGATGGCAGGAGTACGAAGGCACGATTCATGTGATACAAGAAACGTGACATCGAGGGAAGACTTACAGGGCAGACGCCGCCAGCAATGATGCGGTCAAACGAGAGAGCCTCAGGAATGCCATGGGACATGCCACTGCTGCCAGATTTGACAGACTCGTTGATGGACTTTTGCTTCTCAGCGCCAGACATGCCCTCGCGGGAGGAGACGTGAGAGACCCTCGAAGGTCGGCGGTAGTTGATAGGATACACCATTTTGGCGAAGTGGCGCGCGTGCGAAGTATGGGGTGGGAAGAAAAGAAGATCTTGTAGTCGTGTGGAGACAGTGGAAAGGGCGAGGTCAAGGACTCGTGTACCAACACAGCTGCGCTACAGTAGCGTAGCAATTGTCCAAGGAGGAAAAGACAACTCCTAGACCGGTGAAGATGAAGAGGTGAAGGGGAAATATATGCACGCGAGTCGTGGTCAACAGTCAACGGTGAGCTCTGGAAGTAACTCGACTGCTTCGGGGCTTGCTGAAGCCACGCGGGTAGACGGGTTGATTGGCGTTTTGCTGCGGAGGAAACTCCGGATAGTAGCAATGGCTCTAGCTTGGAGCTAGGAAAGAGGCGAGAGAAGAGAATGAGATGGTGATGGGCAGCGTGGAGCGTAAACCCACGAGCTATATGTAGTCGGGAGGGCGGGCAGTGATGCACACATAGGTCTTCCGGTGCCTGAACATACAAGGGTACCTAACTATGGACGGGACAATCACAGGGAGCATATTATGAGGTTGCAGGGTGCTCCTGCCCTTGCTGCCCACATCGACGGCAAATCATGGCAGCGCCGTGGTACAGATGGCGCGCAACACGGCACCGCAGCTGCTATCTACCACTACGGGTTGCTTTCCGTATCTTTGCACGTCGCCGTCTACACAGATGCGCCCCGCTCACTTGGCGTCGGGTTTTAGCAAAGCGGAAACGCTCATTGTGCCCTGGACGACTTTTGGCGCATGTCGTCGAAGGTTGTTGGCGCAAGTGGGAGTGGGAGCCGTAGCTTGAGCATGTGGCGTCGGCAATCTGGGCAAGCGGCTTGTCGATCGCAGGATCCACGTCTTGGGCCTCGAAGCGGTCCATCCACTGCCTCCTTGGTACTGGCGCTGGTACTGGCAGCTCGCCGATGGCTTGCCTGTCAAACTGTCGTTTGTCTAACACATTCTAGTTGCACGGTACACTCTCTGCTCCCATCATAACTTCTACCAGTACTCTTCCCATTGTTCCTAAGATAGGGGAAATTGTTGATGTCCATGGACGGGACGTCGAGCGGGATGACGTACTTTCAGACAGCCACTTGTGTGCGCTTGCATGGGAGCTGTGATTTGCAATGCAGTGCAGCCATGTGCGTGGGAGTGCAATCCATGATATTCTTTGATCAGACCAATCAGCAAATTCTTGCAGGCATAGAAAATGCAGTCCCGCAACCCAGGTTCGAATCTCCAGATCGCTAACAACCAACCCTTGAACCCCCCGCTTTCCGCCCCGAAACCATTATCTCATCGTCAACCACCAGTCTTGCATCACCACGAGATAATGCTGCGTGAGCCATGGATCGCGCTGTGGGCTGGAAAGCGCTGCGGAGAACAAACACTGAGCATTGATTATCAAGAACGCCACCACGAGCACGTCCATTATAAAATTGTTTCTTCCGCGCCGCGTGAGCGCTATCTTACCCGAACTATTCCACGAAAGCCACAGATCGGGGTACCCAGCCTTCCACCAAACACCTCCTGCCAATGGAAGGCCGTTGACTCGATATTTCCTTTTGCCGCGGCTTCGGCACGTCTCAGGGGCACAACATTCATCCAGAATCGCATTCTGTATGTGAATGTGATGCTGAAAAATAAACCAAACTCATCTCGCGTAACAGCCGCTGTCAAGGAAGCAGGTGGGACAGCTGGTGTTCTAGCCTGGAACGACGCTGTTGACTTCGAGTCGACTGGAGTTTTTGCTCGCAATCGAAGTTTAAGATTTGGTTATTGAAATCCAAAACACACCAAAAAGTATACTACGGGAGAGTACGAATCGTTTGCACTGACTTCCTTCTATGGAAGGTACATCAAGCTGTTCAGCATATTCTTACCCATCCAGGATTATCACATCCCTTACACGAAAATGCTTTTGCCTCCCGCTTCATAATTTCTCTCTACAAGCCTCTTCCACCAATACGTAACTTGAACACACAATTTTAGAGCCCAACACTGCTCATCGCACTCTGTCTCATAGCTTTGGACTCTAAACATCATTAAGTCCCGCGCTGTCATTCCGCTCTTTCGATTCCCGATCTACTAACTTCCACTAAGATCTGACTTTTCCTTACCAGCGGGCGCCCTGAACGGGCTGGCAATGTCTGTGCTGAACCACACTTGCAATAGCTTTACCATTGATGGCTTAGCCTTTACGATGTTAAGTATAGAACCACACAGACATTGCCATCTACTCCTGAGATTCGCGCAGACATTTCCGACTAGCCTCGATTCAACCCGTTCCCAAATTCTCCACAATTATTCACACAGCGGTGATCAAATCAACTGAAGCGACGGGCGAACTCAATCTTTGGTCTTCACGTGACTGCTCTATCTCGGCCCTCGGCATTGGTCAAGCGCCAAGACGGTCTCGCGAACGCAGAAGCAATTCTGATGGCTCTTTGTCAAACTTTGTGATGGACTTAGCGCCAACGTTGCACCGACTTTAGAGGCGTTCAGCCCCCTCGCAGCCTGGTGATCGATACATTGACTGCCTGTTTAGGTAAGTACTGCAGATGATTGGCTCGAGATGGAACACAACATTATTGGTTTGTTTTCGGTTGCCATTGCTCGTAAGAAAGCTTGAGGCATGCTTAGAATCTATACCAGCGCAGCACTTCCCGCCCCGCACAAATCCCTGAGCACAAAAGCGAGCGAGATCAGCATTAGAACCGTGACATGTCAGCATAACATTCCTGCAACCTGCATTACCGCTCTTGACTTTTCAGGCCTTGCAAAGTGTTCTGTTTGGCACTCTAAGGAGCGGTACGCCAGATTCTAAATAATGTTCGGTCGGAGCTGGCAACAGGAAGTAGACGAAAGTCTTGCCGAAAAGCAAAAGAACTACAACAGTCAGACACATAGGCCGTACAAGTATGACTTACTTAAGCAGAACTATGTCTTTGTTTTAAGCCTTAAGCACATCCACCTCTCACCACCGTTTCACCATTTTCTTCCCCTTTCAGCCACCTTTCATCGCGAGGGTGCATCCTAATATGCCATCAAACATAACCTCATGCGCAGTCCTGGTTACGAGCGAAGCTAGGCGAATGGAGACACGCAAAGAATTCCGGTTCTTGAGAAGATTCGACTTCTAGACAGAACTAATATTCAATGCGAGCAAGTACTAGTAAGACTGAATGCGAACCTAGCCACAGACTTACTCGCATGAGACTAACCTTCCTCAGAATACAATTACTGGGATATTTGCAACAAACTCAGCTTTTTCTGCTGGCTTACAACGTTCAGAAAGTTCATCCTTCTGGTTGCAGACACTGCCGGGGATCATGTAGTCCCTCTGCCGCAGTTTGCAAGGCGTGTTTAGAGCACAATGAAGACAGCACTTCGCGAAACGGTTCCTCGTTGGCAGATAAGGGCTGTGTCCAGTGCTAGAACTGCTCGAAACTCACCGTGCTATCTGCAACCGCACTTCCAAAGTCGGCGGCTTCAAAGAGTACCAGATTCTTTCGAGCGGTACTGGTTGTTCTCAGCCACGAATTCGAAGCCGTAACGATCCAACGCTTTGCCGTCAGCCCGGAACGACAATCGCCAATATCCTCTTCGGAGTAATTTGCGCACAGGCAGAGTCCCTCATCCGAACAAGTCATGACTCAGACCGCAACGTCCTCTCGACTGCTCCGAGCTTCGCCTAGCGAAGAAAACGTTACCACTAGGTCCACCTGACATCACACTTGAATCAGGTATAGATGCTGTGCGTGTCTCTGTTCACGATATAGTTTCGTTCCCCTCGGCCATTCGGGAAGAAGCTGCGAATCCGACGCCTGTTGAAATCTTATTGTTGATCATCTGATCGACCCTTGACTTTCACTTTCGAGAAAAGGCCCGGTTGGCCAGCGGTTACAAAGTCGGAGGATGAGTTTGCGTATGAGCTTTTATGCAATATGGATCACTATCACAACGACGAGGGCACCGGTGGATCCACAGAATCCAGGAATATCGGTCACTTAGAACACGCTATGTCGTATTCTGACTAAGAAATGAGCATAAGGCACAACATATAGATGTGATAGACGTGAGGTAGTCGGAGGGTCTCTTTGAATACCTCGAGCAGTTCGAGTCGGCCTTTCTTGCCACACGAACCTTGGCATATTGCCCGATGGTTAATAAACATGGCAATAAGACACTCACGATACTAGGCGAAATTTACAAGCGACTTCCACTGTATGTTTATAGTTTGCTGCGATATTAATGTTAACACCATGATAACAAAAGCGTATGGTCTTTCGTGGGATCATACTTTGGAACCAATAAATAGTGTGGTATAGTTGGCGATTTCGAGGTTGTAGAATGCAACATTCTTGCCAAAAGAACAGTTATCAAAAATCCCGTGTCCGAATTACCGTGCGTCTGCTCAAAAGAGAGGAGATAGTATTTGCTAGTTAGCCCAAATGATGTATGGAAATACCATGTATCTTGTCCTAAAACTAGTGTTTACATTCAAATCTTTCCCACTTCGTCTACACTACTCCCCTTTAATAAAGTGCAAGGTCATTGGCGCTTTGCTCTGATAAGTCGCTGCTAGGCAGCAAATTGATATTATTTTGATCTCAAATATGAATGAATGGCACCTCCACAAAAAAAACTGCGGTTACATACTGTCTGATCAAGCTAAAATCGCATGTAACGATTAAAAATGACGTTTGACAGGGAGAAAATCCGGTACAGAGGTTAAGTAGAATCACCCTTGTTTGTGCTTGCAACATCAAACGAAATATCAACATATTTCCTAATGAAATTTGCTAGAAGACTAGTAGCAAAGTCGTAACTGTCAACTTGTACAATGCCATAAAAGTAGATCGCATAATTCACCTAGTTATCGCGCCAAAGTATCAGAGTTAATCATCACCAATCAAATGAACCTAAACTAACTTTACATCTATATTAGAACCTTGTCAACATGATAGAACCCTTCACATCCTTCACAGAACCATCCCTATCCTCTTAGCTTCCCCTCCTGAAGCTGGCCCCCGGGATGCCGAGCCCAGATATTTAGGAGATCGTGCCCGACAGTGCCTCACCTTTCGCGACCACAGTATCGGGCGACGATGATGATACACTGCCATTCCCAGAGGTAAGAATCGAACGTATGTCGAGGGTGGAGAGGGTAAGTTTACATCTGCTTGTTTATATTCCGCTTCGTTGAAAGCTTGGAGATGTTGAAGTTAGTTCTAAATGGGTACTAACAATTGAACAGAACCACCACAATGCACAATAACAAACTGGTGATGCAACGATAATCATGCCCCTAGCTTTGAATATTCACACAACAGTGCCTGGCACGTCATTCGAGCTATCCTCGTTTTCTTAGGAAGTTTTTGCATACTGTTGGCGCTAGTGTTTAGTGGTCTATATCTGGCAGGGGGAGGAAAGATCTGAAGAAATAGATGGAAGGTTATGGATCAGGTAGGATGTTGAGGTAACGAAACGTCCATTGCGTTCGATAGGATTGCTAAGCGTAGGTACGGAATCCGGTTTGTCTATAAAAAGGTACTCGAAGCCAATGCAAGGAAGAAAGACTTGATGTTTGGACTGAGGCTTAATAGAGAGGTTGAAAAGCTAATCAAATTGATTGAACATACTTGTCTGCGCCTTTCATCCGAGCTAACTGAAGACATATTTCTAGCTTTCCGAATAGTTTTCCTCCCGCCTATATGCGACATCTTCGAGTAAGCTATGGAATGGGCCGCTTACGATACAATCGTCGTTATCTTAGCTAGCGGTGTAGGTTGGAAGAAATATTTCAGTTAACACAGCAACAAATCAAGTGAGACCTTCCGAACTGCCAGATAGGTAGTTTTATCGTTTCATGCACCTCTCATGGCCAGTTCTTGTTCGGATGTCTAGTATTTATCGCCTTCGTGATTTCGAGGGGGTTGATTTCAAAAGCGGTTAAGGTGGCTTCAGGAGCCTTACAACCGGAGGGTGGGCTTGATGAGAATGGCCCACCAACCACATACGAGGAGCTCATTTTTATTGAGGAATATCTTTAGCGGGGCACTAAGGGAAAGGGTATTTCTCACTATAAACGAGCTCCTCGTGTACCATTGGGCTGCGGTGTCAATAAGTACGCGGTAGAGACTTGGCAGCTGAGAAAACCTTGGAGATCACCGGCTCACAACAGGCATAACATTGCAATTCGATACAAATAACAAGCTATTTTCAGAACTTTCAAAAAAATATCTAAGCTTTACACGTAGCCATTGGACCCAATCTTGAAGAATGAACGGTCTTCCAGCTTCAGTGGAGCGACACCTATGTGAAAGATGCAGGTCTGCACTTTACGGAGATACGCAAACTCTAGGTCAACATTACTTCAAGGCAAATGAGCCATGGAGTGGATTCTATGACCCTGGGGAAGAGAAGGTGGATCTGGAAATCCAGCATCATCGGAGCATCACCGCTTTCAGGATGGCAGTCGAGTCTGGATGTCCACTCTGCGTACGAGTATACAGCCGCCTCCGAAAAAAACTTGGTCAACTATCCGAGGAGCTTGATAGCGAAACTCTGCTTCTGAGAATGCAATGGAGCATAAATTTCGGATCATCTCAAAGACAAAGCGGAAAACCGATGATGGGCGGGCGGCTTGAATGGGATACGAATTGGACATCACAGGGCATCCAAAACAAACTGAGAGTCGAATTCCAAGTACGGGAAATCAGAGGTGAAATTGAAGGTCGAAGGAATCCATTTGAGCCAATCCTGCATCCAGACGAGGATCCAACCACAACGGAGTCTATAAATCTGGGGCTTTGGCTCCAAAAGTGCGTGCACCACCATTCCTGTTCGAGCAGAATCAGGCCATACATCCCTCCTCGTCTTCTGGACTGCGGGTCTCGGCTTCGGCTTGTGGAACGACACCAATTACAAGAGAAGACAGTTGACTACATCACATTAAGTCATTGTTGGGGTAAAGTCCCTATCGAAGCAGTGTTGTCGAGTAACAATATGAATGCATATTTTACCGCAGTCTCACTGTCAAATTTGCCAAAGACGTTCCAAGACGCAATCAAAATCGTTAGGAAATTAGGCCTTCGTTATCTCTGGATTGACTCACTATGTATCATCCAAAAAGGACCGTTACACGGTCAAGATTGGCAGCAACATGTTTCCGAAATGTCATTCATATATGCTAATTGCATGTTGAATATCGCGGCTGCTCATTCGCCTGATTCAAGAGGAGGATGCTTCTCGAGAAGACGTCTCACACAAGCATATTCATGCATTTTGAAACAGCCTTGGCCAGACCATCCAGATTACGGGAACTCCAAGGACACCCATCGCCTGTTATCATTCGAAAATCTGCGTTTCGAGGACCTGTACTTCTCGACACTGCATCAGAGAGCTTGGGTGTATCAAGAACGTATTCTATCGCCAAGAGTTGTCCACTTCGAGCAGGATGAGGTGTATTGGGAATGCAATGAGTTGACAGCTTGTAGCACTTTCCCTAATTTAGATGGTGGTCTACTTGCTCCGCATCTGGGTTTATGGGCTCCGCCAGATTTCCATTCCAATATGGCAAGCCCTCGACACGCTCTCCTCGCGGCTGCTGCAGTGCCAAATCACATCGAACCGAACAATCACCATCTCCAATCTTCACCAGCTACTGGAAAAAATAGCTTTCTGCATTGTTGGGAGCACTTAATCGAGGATTTTGCCCGCCTACAAATTACGAATCCAGCCGACACGCTACCAGCCATTGGAGCTATTGCTCAAAATCTTAACGAAGAACACTTTCACGATGATTACATTTCGGGCTTCTTCAAGAGTAACCTACCTAGTAGTCTTCTCTGGAAGGGGGCTGACTCAAAGCCACTTCAACTTCGGGGACCGCAATATGTTGCACCATCATGGTCTTGGGCATGCATGGCGGGAAACATCGATGTCCACAGTCCAAAAGACAACCACAACCCAATTCAACTGGAGAAGTTTGCACAGTTGGTCGATGTCCAGCTTGACCTTGAGGATAAAAACAATCCTTATGGGCGCTTGAAGTCTGCCAGGATGATACTCAATGGCTGGATTCATAACACTTCTTATCGAGATGCTTTCGAAACAAATCTGGAGGACACGGCAGAAAAAGGCACTGATGTGCAGTTCCGACTGTTTTATGCAGAGTATGAATCAGTACGGCTCAAAGCCGGGAGACTAAAGATTTCGTGGGACTTAGGAGCGGCAGTGCAAGAACCTCTTTCACTATTATGTATCTTTAATAACAGCAGTCCAGGTCTTGACTGGAGCCATGGTCTCGTTCTAGTGCAGACCGAGGTAGATGAGATAGGGTGTGATAGTGGGTATTTTCAGAGCGTGCAACATTTCAAGCGAGTAGGAGTCTACGAGGCACATGTGCGAGCTCCTTTCGACCACATTGATGTTTGGGATCATCATAGAGTTATAATCATTGTATAGTTAAGTTTAGTCTTCATGTGAAGGGGTGATTTTGCAGACGTGAGCTTAATCTCTTTTCGTTCTCGACCTGTCGATAGATGGTTCAGACCAAAGCAAAGACATCTATCTTTTCCCCATATGCAGAACAGCCATGCAACTCAAACCACTGATAGAATAGAAGAAAAATCTACTCCCCTCTCCATTTTAGAAACCTTCTTCCTTCCCATTCTTGCACATCAAGTGTCCCTACAAGCCTGCTCGCTCCCCAAAACATACTTCAACTGCCAAGCTCTCCCCACCCTTTTCCCTCAACTTTGGCACCACCTCCTCCCACCACACCCTTCTATTCGGCTTTGGAACGCTTACAACAACTGTCGGTCTGCACTGACCCCTCGACTTCCCCAACCCCCTGTAGTAGAAATCCATAGACCCAACCTCCCCACACTCTCTCAACACCTGCACAATGCCGTGTTTCTACTTCTTGATGAAGGCTGTAAGTGACTTCTCGGTTGCCAGGATGGGAAGGGTTTAGATACCGGAGAAGGCGTCGGCATCAATTAGTTCGACGCGGAGGGTAAGGGAGCTGACGAGAATGCAGGTACGGAGGGTGTGGAGGGCCTTTAGGGCGTTTGAGTCGGAGTTGATATGCTAGATCTTGCTGGAGGTAGAGCTTACAGTAACTGTGACAAGGACGCAGAGTGTGAGTGTTAATTTTGAGAGTTGGGTACCAGTGTTTGCGCGGTGCGCTACAAGCATTTTGTCGACAGGGACTGTGTGGGTCTGGAGAATGGTACAGAACTCGGTGAGGTGATGGCTATGAGGAGAGAGGATCTTAGGCACGTTACCATAGGTAATGCGCACGGGCAGGATTGGAAGAAGAGGCCAGCCGAGGCGGTACATGAGATGGTTTTCGATATCGTCAGGAAGCGTGAGCTTACTGTCAGGAGAATTGTCCGAGTTGGAAGGCGAGTGGTCTTCGGAGGCGGACGGCAACAGCGATTGTTCGTTCCCTACAAGTGTTTTCTCCAACTTGGCGAGTGACGGTAACCCGTCTTCGTTCACCATAGCGTCAAGCTCCCCGTCGGTATGGCTATGTCTATTCATACCTGTTTCCCCAAGCTCCTCAACCCCCTTCTTCCTAAACAACATATCCCGCAACACTCACTTCTTCAACCCATGCACCAATTTCTCCTTCTCAGTCTACGGTATTCCCAGCGTAGCAACAAGCCGCTCGAACTCCTCTTCTTTCTCCCGCTGCACCGAAGTCGCATCAGCAGCAACATTATTCTAAAGCCCATAAGGCTGCGAGAGGACATCTAACGAATCATCCATTGAGAACTCCTCGTGCGATGAGCTGGGCGGGTGAGTTATCTGTGCTGGGATAGGTATGCAGCGAGTAAGTTGGAGATTGAGAGAGAAAGAGACGGGGACTGCGGTCTTATATAACGTAAGAGATGCTGTGCAAACAGACAAACTAGTTATTTTAGCAAACTATTAACAGTCAGTGGATTCAAGTCTAGAAGGAAGGCGTGCGACTATGTGCTTGGAGAGCAACTCCAGGTGCACATGAAGGCGGGTGAGCAAGTGGAGCCCAGCAGATTAGGATTTCTAGTATCCTTATATCCCATACCGATTCTTTCATGACATGGGGTGGTGATTCTTCCTGCATGTACTCGTGGTGCATGTTTGCCATACCATATTTTGTCTGATAGTCAAAACTGTGTGTTAATGTTCCCTCCTAGAAACGAGAGCTTTCCTTGTGGAGAGAAATGATAGGATCACTCCGCCCATAGTGCCTGGCGATATGCAGAGGTACTGATTTGCGGTCAGATGGTAACAGTCAAGACCAGAAGAAAAACGGATGCAAGTCAGCGTAGCTTTTGTAGGCATGGAAATAGAAAAGTGATGGATAATAAATACGAGAACAGTAAATTCTAAGCCATTAAGATGGTATATGCGTAGCTTCATGGTGCCAAGTAGTAACCGTACAAAACTCCACAATCAATGCAATACTCCAAAGTTCCCATATCTACAATACCACTTCCTTTTAGAACCCAAAACTCTCCGTATGAAGATAGATGCCTTGCGCTCCAGTCCCTTTATGCACCGCACGCTCATCGCTAAGCGAACACACATCGTTTTTGACGTCCGAGATAAGACTTCGTGGTCCACAGACCACGACTGATGACTCTCCAAGGGCTTGCTCTAGTGACCTGCGAATGATCTCTCGCGGGTTTGGTCGGCCTGAAAAGACCTGTATCGACGGGTGAAGGAGTGGCTTCCCCTGTGAGCTGGTAGACGGGGCCGACGATGAGCGTGAGATGCGTTGGGCGGGTTTGTTCTCGGCTTTGCTTGGGCCACAACAGCACGGAGGGGATATGGTGTCTGGAGACAAGGTCTCGTCGACTGTAATTTTGCAACAACACGCTCCGTACGGCTCGCACGAATCTCCAAGTTCTTTGACCTCTTCCTTCGAATCATCGGTCTTCCGCTTTTCATTCAGAGATGGCGTCCGACTTCTAAACTCAACAACACCGTGTTGAGAATCTTTCGGTGTCTTTGATGTAAAGTTAGGATCGGGAGCTAAAATCTTTGACAGGAGTGTTTTGTGCTCTTCGGTAAATGATTCGTCGCAAGTCAGGTAGACAGTGAGTTCAAGTTTTATATGTTTGAGATCATCTTGCAGAGTTTTAAAGTCTGAGCTAACAGCGGCGAGTTGCTCTGAGAAGAACTCGAGCTGTCCCCGGCTCTTGATAATCCATACAAATCGGACATGACGAGTGACAGCTCCAGTTTGTGGTCTGAACAGCGAGGCCGTGTTACGCTGTGGACTTGCATTCTCTTTCCAGCCTTGGAGGATATCCCGAAGCAGTGGAACTGTGAAGGTAGCGCCGGTGCTACCCGCAAGCAAAACGACGCTATCAAACTGGCGCAGCGGTCGTATACATCCATACGGGCCTTCGATCGCGACCGTTCTAGTGCATGATCTGGGCGATGACGCGAGGGGTCCGTGTGTTTTCTCGGCATGTCTGAAGAAGCGTTTGGTCCCTCCTGTTTCAGCCTTGACCAAAAACTCCATCTTCCCATCTGCTGGAATCGATGCGACTGTAAAAGGATGATTTTGCAATGGAACAACTGATTGACAGGATAGGAAAACATGCTGGCCGGGCGACCAGCTAATAGGAGGATTCTGAATTACGATTCGGGTCGTCTTGTTCGAGAGGGGCGTAAACTCGGCTTTGCAAGCCCAGAGACCCGACATCTCACCAGCTCTCCTCTGTTTTGGATGGAAGAAGGAGATGTTTGCGTACAACACTCGCAACAGTCGCACGAAGCGGTCGAAGAAAAAGAGTGCGACAGATACCCAGACATAAACATGTACCTCGGCCGGCGTGTGAATGTAGACGAAACCAATCAAGACGGCAAAGGAGACGAGATGTTGCAGAACAAATACTTCATACGACCATCCCCGGATTGGCGTCATGGAACTAAAAACTATCCAGACCAGGACCGCCCATGCGACAACACCTTTCCAAACAAGTGTATTCTCCTTTAGTTGGACTCCGATGTAGTCGTATGGTGCCCAGTCCGCGAAGAAGTAGCCCATGTGAATGGTCGTGGTAAGAAGTAGACATCTAGCACACCAGCGGTGTAGCCAGTTGATGCGTTCGTAGCTAATGCCGGTTAAGTACCCGACGATGTTGTTCTTCCCCGCAAGAAGAAAGATGAGTGGCAGCTGGGCGATGGCCACAAACCCACACCGGTACCCGATATCTTCTCTTGACCACCGATCACTGACATCGAAGCCGTATAAGCAGAGTACTACTATGACAATGATGTTTCCTATTATCAAACTGGCACGGCCCACTGTTGGCAATGAGAATATGCGCCCTTTGACAGGTATCCGAATGGAGAAGTGCGATGCTTCTCGCACTACGGCGAACAGGGTTGCAATTCCTACAAAAAAGAGCGACTTGGGTTTCGCTGGCTTCGATAGCCCCGCCCTTGCCGCTGATAGTCTATGGCCTCGTCAGCTGATATCCATGGTATTGGAGCAATGCCACCAACCTCTGCCTGTAAAGCGCATAGTTGTAAATATTGACAAGTGTTGCGACTGCAACTGCGCTGGCTACTACAGCCCAGTAGTACTTGGCGAAACTGATGAGAGGGGGCATTCCCCCCATGGACATGGAGCCCATCGCCATCCCGCTCATGGTGTCCTAGAGCAGAGAACCCCCGCCACCGATTGGTTTCGTCCGGTGTTGCTTTGTTGAATGCTGTCCGCTCTTGATGGACAGTTAATATGGCTGTTTGTTATAGACTACGCGGAGTGATTTGAGTGTGTCATATATTGTCCGCCCAGAACTATCTCATTTTGTGCGCAGGTTCTGGAGGGAAGTGCAGTGTGGCGAGCGACAGCAACCGTCTCAGGTCATGAATTAGCGGAATGTGAGGTCGAGGACTGAAGGGGAAGAGTGAGAGTGAGAAGAAGGCGCTCACAGGCGGTGCAGGTTACACACTTGGCAACTGGTAGCTTGGGTCATGGTAGACATGCCGCATGCCTGCCGTGATCCCGGTACTCGCGCCCATGGAATTACCCCCCACTACTGCAAGCCCACCAGCTCTTGCCCAGCGCGGTGCGTGGAGTTGAGGGCATCTTTTGTTGCCGGGGTGGCGCTACCACTATTGCAAGCTTCTAGCCAATCAAAACTTGCTCAAACAATCGCACCTTCCCACCTCAACCCTCACCACATAGAGCCACAGAGAAGAAAATGCCCGCCCAGGCCCAGGCCTGAGGCCTGTCCCTGTCCCTGTCCCCGGACACAGACACAGACGTAGTCATCTATCATCGCCTTGAGGAAATAGCTTGCATTCTGTCGTCTCTTCTTGACGCTGCCTGCATTCCGGAACACCTTGCGCTTCACCTCGCTCTTGTCGCTCTTGTCACTTCTTGGTCTGCCGATCATACTGTCCCAGAAACCTTCTCACGGCCCCAGACTCGCCCCCAATGCGTCAATGCTAAGGCTTCGTCCAATTTCAGATCCACAAGCCAAGTCTTACATTGTACTCGGCATAAAACCTTTAAACCCGCTGTGCCTGTCACCTGTTGAACGGCAGTCTGGTACTCACATCTTATCATCTCTCCAACCTACGATCCCGCCAAATTAACCCACCAACTACCCAGCTACTCAACTACCCAACCTCATCCTTTACCATGGTCGCCCACGAAGGCCACGAAATGACGATGGATTCTATGGATGGGATGGATATGGACTCGAGCTCGACCATGACCATGACCATGTCATTCTTTACTGCGACAAACACACCTCTCTACTCTACCTCATGGACTCCAACGAGCGCTGGCGCCTATGCCGGAACCTGCATATTCCTCATTATTCTCGCCATCACCCTCCGCGCAATCTTCACACTGAAATCTTTCCTCGAAGCGAAGTCTCTGGAAACAGCATTGAAGCGTAGATACGTTGTTGTTGCAGATGAGCAGTTCCCAACCGATAAGGCCGCCAATGATTCCAGCTCAATGACCGGTATTCTTACTACCAACGGCCTTCAAGAGAACGTACGAATCGTGTCTGCCCCAGTGAAGCACATCCAGCCATGGCGATTTAGCACGGATCTCCCTCGAGCGGCTTTGATGACGGTTGCTGCGGGTGTTGGTTATCTTCTGTGAGTCCCTAGATGATTCGCTCGATCCATCCACATAAACTAATGTTTCGTGCAGTATGCTAGCGGTTATGACCTACAATGTCGGATACTTCCTCTCCGTGCTCGCTGGTTCATTTATTGGAGAGCTGGCGCTCGGCAGATTCAACCAAGGGATAATGAGCATGTAGAAGATACCACGTTTGGCGACCATCTACGATCGGGCGAAGGGCTTCTGGGGCGTTTTGAATTATAGCATATGTGCTTGGCGTCGTTTTTGGAGTTTGCGGAGAGGTCTTGGTGTGGTTCGATTAGAGTATCTGCGGGGCCCTGCATGCATATGTAAAACCAAGACAATCTGTCTGCCACTTCCGTTAGCCAAAGCTTGACTGTAAACCATTCTCGAACTGTTCTTCTAAAGGCCATATTCATGGTTCGCATCTCGCGTTTTGGAGCACAGAGCAAGATCTGATTCCCGGTGGGGATGGTGGCGTTTGGGGAAAGGCTCGTGCGCTAGCGCTAGCGCCCGTGAATGGACCCTGCTGATGCGCCACTAAGCGACCATGGCGCTGCACCTCAATTAACTTGCTCATTTGTTCTCAAATCTAGTCGGATCTGCCAGCACCCTAATGTTCTCCTCCCGTATTGCGTCTAGACGCCATCAGCTAACAGCGCTCTGATAAGCTCATTTGGGGTGCATGCGAAGCGACGGAATGCACGGCAGGCGGGGATAAGGGCAGCTTGGAGAGCTCCTGCTGTGCAATAAGTAAGGTACAGCTGCCCAGACTTTATTGTTATTCACGGTCTTCATATTCTGCAAACTTCATCTAAATCTCCATTTCATCTGTAACCTCCAATTCATTCACAGCAACTATCAAAATGCTGAACACGCTATCCCTCTTCTCCCTCCTGCCTCTTGCAACCGCCCACTTCCTCCTCGACTGGCCTACAGCCCGCGGCTTCGACGATGACAAAGCGTCCAACTTCGCCTGCGGCGGCTTCGACAGCGTGAAAACTCCTCGCACTTCATGGCCATTGACTGGCGCACCCATTCAATTGGACATGCACCACACACAAACGAACCTCGCGGTCTACATGTCCATTGGAGAGAACCCAGGCACCAACTTCAACATTACTCTAGTTCCTCAATTTGCTATGGATGGCCCTGGGGATTTCTGCATAGGGATGGTTAGTGTGCCTGCGGGACTGAACATCTCGGATGGAACGCTAGCGACTATTCAAGTTGTCAGTAATGGAGACCCTACTGGCGGTCTTTACCAGGTAAGTTAATCCCACCACTGCCTAAAATCTCAAAATCTCGAGTACCTCTCTTGTCAAGAAATGCTTCATCAAGTTATCGAAACCCCTGGTTGACCGCCACTAACATCCCCACAGTGTGCAGACGTCATACTCACCAGCACCGCCCTCTCATCCTCCGACTACGATTCACACTGCAAGAATAACACCGGCAGCAAAGTCACTCAGCAGAACATCTCAGGTAACCCCAATGAAACCACATCCGAGGCAACCCCCAGCTCAAGTACCTCCCCAAGCAAATCCGGAGCCACTGTGGCTTCGACTGGTCTTGCAGCTCAAGCTACAGCCGTGTCGTGGATTATGGGAGCAGTGGGTATCGCTGGTCTTGTAATGCTATGAGGAGACCACCTGGAGGGAATGTGTATAAATAAATAATAAGAATACCCCATCACTTGACGTTAAAATGACTTTAAACATGTGACAACTAGAAGCACACCTCAGCATGTAGTCACCGCACATAGCCAGTTCGGAAAGATGGGTTTTAAAACAAGCACGTAAGTACTTAGAAAACTCATCACCAAGCTCTGTTATGAGATTCAAGACAACAGTCAATGCTTCTTGAAGCTTAGTTTGCAAACCATCTTGCTTGCTTGTGATTGGCCAGTACGCCAATTGCTTGAAATGCAGTGAGATGCAATTCGAAGGAACATGAATGCCACAAGAATATCATTTGGCAATAAATTCTACAGTTTATTCTCTCCTACAATGTACCATATCATGTGCAATTTGAACTCATAAAAGGTGTTGGAAAGTGACCTCCAAATTTCGAACTTCGACAAGCGAGCCACACAATGCCGAGGCCGCAGTTTCTCCGAATCGAGAAGCCTCGATCAACTCCATCTCCAAACACGACCGAGCCTCTGCCTTACAGCGTCAAATCAGGTACGTCGTCACCTCTTCAATACACACTCTTCCTCGATTGCGTCTTCGCCATCCTTCTTGACCACCAGCTAACATTTCTTCGCGCTGCAGCCTCTCCTCTATCTAGCCTCACATCCCCCCTCCACCGCAAATATGGATCACGCAAAGCTGGCGCGCATGCAGGCGGCAACGCGTCTCGGTATGTTCTTTTACCTTTGCGTGCTACTACCAGAGCATTGTCTATATATTCAGGCGCTTTCTGTGCGAGAGGACAGTTCGCTAACAACATAATTAGGGTGAGTCTACTTTGTCCATGTCCGCCGAAACTCGCACCCCTCCACATACCACCCCGCATGCGTCTCACCTACACACAACCCAAAAAATTGCAACGCGAAAGTTCTATATCATGAAGGAGATTCGCTAATGATATGATATAGAGGCAAAGGCACACCCCGCAGGAAGGTCAAGAAGGTGCACAAGAGCTCCGGAACCGACGACAAGAAGCTGCAGGGAGCCCTTAAGAAGCTCAACGTCCAGCCCATCCAAGCCATTGAGGAGGTGAACATGTTCAAGAGCGATGGAAACGTCATCCACTTCTCCGCACCAAAAGGCAAGTGAAGCTCTCGTTATATGCTACACGTTATCTTGCTTGCCGCAGCCTGTCCTTTGCTTTGGCGGAGCTGCCGGTATTTGTGCTGCAGTCGCTTCGAAGATCAGGCTAGACGTGTGGTTTGAACAAAGACACACAACCACAAAACACATGCTAATATAACTCTCCTAGTCCACGCCTCAGTACCCTCCAACACCTTCGCCATCTACGGAAACGGCGAGGACAAGGAGCTGACCGAGCTCGTCCCGGGCATTCTCAACCAACTCGGCCCCGACTCACTCGCCTCGCTGCGCAAGCTCGCCGAGAGCTACCAGAGCATGCAGAAGGAGAAGGGCGAGGGCGCGGAAGGCAAGGACGACGAGGACGATGACGATGAGGACGACATCCCAGAACTCGTCGCGGGAGAGACCTTCGAGACAAAGCCCGAAGTTGAGTAAGTTCACCGCTGAACTGTACTGCAACGGACAAGGGGTTGGAATCTGTAGAGCCATGGCGAGCTGGAATGGAGGACGGCCGAAACTTATGTATTCCAATACGGAGAATCGAGCTTTACGCATTCTGTCTGTGTGGGTTGCAGAGCGGCGGAACACTTTCTGGCTTGCGCGCACCGGACTGGCGTTAATTATCTGCTTGAAAAGATAAGGAAATGGAAAAGTCCTAGCACCAACATGGTCGATATTTGGTGATGGCTGCTATTGACTGATATAACGGAAATCTGGGGAATGAGAAAAGACTGACAATTGCAGAAAGCTGCGCGATAAATATTAGAAGCGGATGAGTCCGCCATATGGAAGCTCACAATTAATCTAGGGTATCCGAACTCAACGCATCCTACAACAAATGAAACCCAGCCAACCTAATAATACAAAACAAAGTCACACTTTTCCAACGCTTCGAACCCTAAGTTTGCCCTGTTCACGCACTCGACAAAGCCACCTGCCCAGCCTCAGGCTTCCACTTCCCCTCCTTCTTCCAGCTATCTCCATTCAATGTCGGCAGCGCCATCATCCCCACCATATAATCCCTACCTTTAAGGTACCATACCATCATACTCGGTACCCTCCAGCCACCGAACGCGCCCACGCCCTTCGCCGTCCCAATCGGCGCAATCTGCTGCTCCTTCAGATTCGCCATGTAGAACCGATCAGGCCCAGCTGGATTCCCTGAGATATGCGCCGTGAGGTCTGTCTTGAGATTCGTAAGAGCAACTGGCACCGCATCCGCGAGATCCATGACGCCGCCGCGAGTGTAGGAAGCCACATCGCCGAGCACGTAGACGAAGGGGCCTGCGACATCGACTCGCAGCGTGCGTGGGTTGCAAGCTACCTTGCTCCTGATATCTAGCATCTCCTTGGGCACGAAGCCAGTGTTGGGCCGTACGCCCGTGGCGTCGATGTAGAGATCTGCGCCTATCTTCTTTCCGTCGGCGAGCTGGACCAGCACTTGCCCTTCCTCTCCGTCTTCTCCGTTATCGGACGACGACACGACTTTGGTGTTGTAGAGGACCTCGGCTCCGAGTCTCTTCAGGTACTTCTCTGCGGTTTTCGAGATGCTTTCGCGGAGCATGGGGAGCAGTTTCGAGTCGGCGCATATTAGCGTGATCTTTGCGTTTGGGTTCTTCGGACTGGACGAGGGGAAGAAGCCCGGTTTCCCGTTCAAGAACTCTGCGATCTCGCCCGCTGTCTCCACGCCCACGGGTCCGCCGCCGCTGATCACCACGTGTTTGGCGGTGGAAAGTGTCTTCTGGAAAGCGTCGTATGTGCTCTCTAGATCATCACCGTTGGTCGTTTGTGTGAAGAGTGGTGAGGGTGTGCTAACGCCGGTGGCGATGATCAGCGCCGCGTATCGAATCTCGCGCAGTCCTTCGGGTGTGGTAACAGAGACGGTGCGGCCGGTGGTGTCGATATGCGTCGCGCTGCCTTCTACAAACTCGAACGTTCCCTCAGGTCCTGTAGCGTAAGAGAAGGCGGGTTCTATGGGGTAAAGGTATTTGCTGCGCGGCATGAGGGTTTTCGATACTGCGGCGCGGGGGCCGGCGATTCGCCAGTAGAAGTCTTTGGACGGGTTCACCAGCGTGACTGTGTATTTGACTCCTTCTTTCTCGGGCAGCTGGGGTATCGTGTGTCGTAGAGCATAATGAGCGGCGCCGAGACCAGCAAAGCTGCCTCCTAATATGAGAATTGTTTCTGTAGACATTGTGGTGGAGAGGGATTGGGATAGGGATATCGAGATATCGAGAACTGTGGATATAGAAAAAGAGCGTAAGAGTTGAAGAAGATATAGAGGAGAGTTGAATTGAATATATAAAGCCAATACTGGACGCGAAACTTTATTGCGGATTTGTGCAAAGCCTAGGTCTTCAGGGAGGGATCCGCGCTGTTCGCTGTCGATCAAAGAGACGAGGATAGTTGATCCTTATCAAACATGCCCCTATCTTGATCTATATAGTATTAAGTCTCAAAGCACAATTGTGGCCACCAAGACTCACATCATCGTCAGCACTTCACGATGATGCTGAGAAATGGTCGTCGGAACTGATGGTCGGAACCCTAGATCTAACTATGTTAGCCCTAGCGGGCATTTCCGGTTCGGTAGCCAGAAATCCGGCCATCCGTTCCGCTGACAATTGTACCTCAGCGTCACAGACGTACCATTTTCAATCAGTGTTTTTTTTTGTAAGACGCTGAGGGTTCGGCGGTTCTCATGACCAAAAAAGACGGAATCGAACCGCTGGGGACGAATTCGGTCGAAAGACAAGGATTCATGTGCTCTGAGGTTTGGAATTTGCTATGAGTCTACGGCCGTTTTGTTCGTTTGTCGTCTTGGAACCTAAGCATGTTTTAGGAGCATGCCAAAGTAATCAATACAGCCTTGCGCTATACTGTTATCATTTTCTATGTACATCATACAATCTATGATGAACAATAAGTCTGCAACTTGTAACCCTAATATGGAGAAGAGCAAGAGTTTCGATTTTGGAACAACGAATTAATGGACGGTTGTGGGTCTTGACGTGTGGGGGGTAATGAGTCCCAGTGTGTATGGATTCAAGATAAACAGAGAGTGTGGAAGTATAACAGAGTGCTTGGTCAAGGGAATCTAGGTTGAAGAATGAACTATGGAAAAGGGTATATTCGTACCTGAGTACCACACGCTATATGCTCCTTCGAGAGCGTACCCTGAACAGCCTTCACTGACCGGATGTGCCGACCACATATGTTCGTGAATATTTTTCATTGCTCTTTTTCCTTCCCCACATAATACCCGCCAAGGCAACGTAACTTGTAGTTCCTCATCTGCGAATCTCTTAGGCTTTCCTTAACACCTCTTCCCAAACACCCCACCGCTCCTCACTCCTCTTAACCAGCCCCTTCATCAGCTCCCTGCCGACCACTCCTCCACCACTCTTCTCAATCTTCCTCATCATGCCCTGATCCACAACCACCGTGACACTCTCTCTGCAGACCGCCTCTTCAAACGCATCAGGATCACTGAGCACCCACTCCCACTTCCCTTGCCCTTCCTCTTCTACATCCTCCTTCTTGCCCTCAAAGACCGCGAAAGTACACGGCACTGGCAGTCCTCTAAGCTTCAGCGACCGAGCGGCGGATGGATTGTCGTCACATAGTATCATCTCTAACTCCTCGTCGAAATACGCGCTAGGCAGTCGGGTATTACGCAACGCAGAAACGATGGCGAGCCATGCGGTGTCAAACGAATTTCCGTCTAGACTGATGAAGAAGATGTCGATGTACAACACCCAGTACCCTTTCAACACTTTCTCGGCGGGCGTATCAGGATCTTCTGCGTTTATGCTCGGGGTGTGCGTGATCCTTAGATCCGCGGCGCGCAGTAGACGTGTTGAGAGGAGGAGAGAGTGGAGACGTGTTATGAGTGTTTGAGCGACTGACGAAGGTGCATTGCCGGGGAGATTTTGCGGCGTGGAGCCCGTAGAGAGTTCGAGGTTTGGGACCAGTAATCTCAGTGTCTCGATCTCTTCCCTATCGTCTTCTTCTTCTGAGTCTTCCTCGTCACCCATCGCCTCATCCCCATCCGAGGTGGTAGTAGTAGGATATTCCGCTGTCCCAGGTATGTCTTCCTCTTTCAATATCTCGGCGCGCACACCACACACTACACTCGTATTTCCACTCCTCACAACCGCAGATCCATTACAATGTGTCAAACTGCCTGGGTTCACGCCCAGGTGCCTGAACTCGTGAGCTTGTCGTCCATTGGCACGAAGGGATGTTTTCGTAGAGCTGCGGAGATGCGCTTGGAGGAATGGGTGAGGTGAGAGCGCGGCAAAGATGGGGCGGGGAAAAGTGAGGGGTTGCGGTATAGATGTAGTTGCGGTCGCCATTGTGTATATATGTGTTGTGTCTGAAAAGAGGGGGTGCTCTGGTCCGTTCGGGTTCAAAGTCGTTTGGAAACTTAGAGCTCCGAACTTTTAGGCCCAGGCGCTAGCGTTTAAGCTTAAATTGGTGGGGTGGTGATGATCGTTTGAATACAAACCTCTGTGCTCATTTTGATTTTGATCTCAGATCTAATCTTTCAGCAGACCTGCAGCTAAGATCAAGACATCAACCCGAAAGAATAAATTGAACAGTCATATTGTAATTAGAAATACCATGTGATACATCCAAAGCAAGACTCCGCTTGGAACGCCGTTTTCCCAAGATATCGCCGGAAAGATGCTCCGCAAAGATGCTAAGATACCGAGAGGAAACGTGACAAGGAACAAATGGAAGGGATAAATGGGCAGGACGAGGCAACACACTGTCGCTCCAACACCAGACTCCAACACCTCTCAGACACCTTTCCCAAACCACCAACCATTCCATCGTCCAACCAACTGGCTAAACATCAACCAACCGAACATCCAGTCATCGCCAGCCATGCCATACCATCCAAAACATAATCATTTTCAACATCAACCTCCTACATTATCATCCTCTTACTCCGCTGAATAAACGGGCTAGGCATATCGGGCTCGACCTCCGGGTCCCACACTGCGGGCTCATGAATGCCCTGACTTCTCGATTTCATTGGACTCCGGGCTCCGGCTCGCAGTCCACGCTTGCCTTCGTCCTCACTAAGGGCTTGTATAGGTATACCACGAGCTTGTTGTAGCTCAACCAGCGTTCGGCCTTGAACAGCCCCATTGCGCATGGCTTGGATTCTGATCTGCTCTGCGCCTTTCTTACTCCTGAACCCTGTGTTCTCGACCTTAACGGGAGGTTTGCGCTGGGGCGATAGAAGCTCAGCAGAGCGGGACTTCTGGCGGCTAGGAGAGGTCGCAACGATGGGGACTACGCTTGCTAGTCTTGCCTTTGTGCCGGTAGGCACCAAGCTTGGGGCGCTGGCCAGACGCTGTGTAGGTTTAAGATTCGGACGCTGGCCCATAGCCAAAACCTTGAATGGATCCTCGTTTCCGCTTCGTGCACTAGAAGCACTTCTTGCACGTGTTGGCGAAGGAAGGGCAGGGAGATCATCCAAGTCATCCAGGTCATCAAAGTTGCCATTCCATTCATCTTCCGTAGGTGAGGGAGGGACATCTGCTTCCCACTTCTTCGCGCTCTCTTTCGCGGCTGTGAAGATGTTCTGTCGGGGTGCGGTGCGTCGAGGGGAGAGAGAGAGGCCTGCGAGAGAGGCAGGTGCTGGCGAGGGATCCGCCATTTGGATGTCCATTGGGGAGGGAGGTGCATGTGAAGGGGCGGCAAACATGGTGCGGGCGCGGGATAGTGGCGCACGTGTTGAACGCTTTGCGGGTGCTGGCTTAGGCGCCGGTGCGAGTTCGGCTTTGACAGTGGGCTCTTCGGGGGAAGAATCGGTAAGGGAAAGGGACGATAGATCGGTGCCGCTGGTGAAGTTGGAGCCCGTCCCGAGAGTGCTAAATGAACTGCCGCCGTTGAGGGTCGGAGTTGGCTCGACAGGTTCAGCGGAGAAGAGGAGTTGTTGTTCGGCGGGCATTGTGGGTGTACTTGAACGGGGCGCGAGCTTTGGTGATGTGCTTGGGTTTGTGGGGTGGTTCTCGAGAGCCTTTGCAACGGCAGCGGCTACAGCTTCGTCGAATCGCTTTTGGAGGATCGTCAACTCGATCTGGTGTCGTCGTCCTACCTCGAGCTCGACTTGTTTGTTGATCTCCAAACGGGCCTTTACTTCCCACTCTCGACGCAGCTGGCTGTCAATCTCCTGCCGCATCTGTGCCAGCTGTTCATTTTGTCGGGCTATTATCTCTTGAGCTTCTTTCATCTGACGCGCCGCCTTTTCTGTCTTCTCTTTCAGCTCTTGTCCGAGCCTCACCACTTCCTGTTCCTTGCGCATCAACTTCACAACTGGGAGGTTCAACAGCTGTGCAGTATCGGGTCGGCTGGTGGGGAACGTCTGAAGGCAGCTAGCAATTACCTTGCGTAGTTCTGCAGAGTAGCACGAGGGTATTTCTGGGAATCGTCCAAGTTTGATCTTTTGGATGAGCTCAAAGTGCGTTTTAGCGTTGAACGGCGGCGCCTTTGCACACAGCTCATAAATGATGCACCCCAGTGCCCAGATATCGGAGTGCGGGCCGTATTGTTCTGCTTTGCATATCTCGGGCGACATGTAGAATGGGGTACCGACGTAGGTCGAGGCGAAGTCGTGGGATTGGAGGATTTTAGAGAGACCAAAGTCTCCAAGTTTGACCGAGTTGTCATCACCGAGGAAGACTGCTTGGTTAGTATGCACCTATAATATAGTAAAGAAAGTGCTCACTGTTTTCAGGCTTCAAATCCCGATGCAGGATCATAGGCCGTCCAGTGTTGCCCCGCGGCTTCGCATTTGCGCCAAGACCCATAACATTTTGTCCAGCAGCCGGCGGATCCTCCCCATAGTGACAGCGATACAGTGCGCTAACAATCTGCGAGAACATGCTCCAGACGAACTCCTCGTCCGCCAATTGATTCTTGCGCTGCAAATCTTTGATAACACGTCCGAGGTCGCCATTTCCGCAGTACTCCATGTATAGATGCAGATCCTGCGTTGCCTTGATGTGGTCTCGTTCGAAATAGGCAACGATATTGGGGTGGCGGAGTTCTTTGAGGATGGAAAGTTCGGCTTGCAGCTGCTCGCGCTCCTTCTGGGACATCTTCGAGTAGCTGATCTCTTTACGGCACAGGATCTTGACGGTGTTAGCGATTGCGTGGAGGTGAATTGGGAGGGTAGTGTCATACGTAGCCATCCGACTTCCGCTTGACCTTACGGATGACACCAAAAGAGCCATGGCCTGTGGTGGTATAGTTAGCCTACAGTCGAGACGGTATGGAAGGCAGTGTTTGCGCACCAATCTTCTCCAGGACGTAGTATTTCTCGTCCTCAATCATTGTATGTGATAGGAGATGCAAATATCATGCAACTAAACGTATTGTGTGAGGCTGTTATGCTGTTATGCTGTTATGTTAGTAGTCTCGAGGTGGTGGGAGAAGAGCAGGCCGGTGCACGTGTGCTAAAGCTCCGACGGGGCCAGAGCTTTCAGTGTTGACAAGCTACGCGTCGGCCGGGAAACGAAGCAGGGTCCATCCACAAGCCACACTTCAGCCACAAGGCGCTATGACTTATCGCCGGACGCCGCCACTTCGAGATTCACGTTTGAACTTTTGCCTCCTCATCTTTGGCGATTTCTTTGCTCACACTTTACTTGTTGTTGTTGGAAACATGGTAATGAAGCACGAGATCGAGGCGGCTCTTGCCCAGGAAGCGCAAGCCATATCTTCTGGCAAGCTGAAAGAGGACAATCCTCTCGATACTTCAGACAACTTCAGGACGTTCTGTGAAGCATGTAGGCGGGGTGACCAAAAAGTGTGCCAGGAAATGATCTCGCTGGGTGTGAATATCAACGCGAGAGACCGGTTCGACTACACACCCCTCATTCTGGTGAGCAACCTTCTCACATCCACAAGTACTTCTTCTCGCACCTCCGTCTTCCAGTACGCCCAACTGACCATTGTATAACAAGGCTAGTCTGTGTGGACATTTTGACGTAATTCGGTTGCTACTTGAACACGGCGCACTCTGCGAGCGAGATACTTTCCAGGGCGAGCGATGCTTATACAATGCCCTCAACGACCGCATACGCAACCTCCTCCTCTCGTATGACTATGCAAAGTCGACAAATCCTTTGCAACCGCTTGCTGCACACATAACCTCTCTCCTATCACGGCCTACGCCCAAGACGGCTGATATCACGATCACAACGCACGATGAGACCTTCCATCTTCACAAGTTCATACTCGCAGCACGATCGCCGTACTTTGCAAGAAAGCTGGCTGCAGCACCGAACACAGCATTATGGAAGCTACCCCACAGCATACCTTCTGCATCACTGGGTGTGGCATTGCAGTACTTGTACCTTGCTGAGTTATCACTAAGATCCGCTACGTACGGCATGAATGATGAAGAAGAATTTGTCGTGCTGAATGGCATAGAGAAGATCAGCCGACAGCTCGAGATTGAGAGACTTTTCGAGACTGTCACTGAGGTCTCGGACAGACGATTACTGCGACAACAACGTACAGATGAGCTAGATCGCGGAAGGGATCAGCTGGACACCTGGTTCAAGGACAACGTAGTGAAGAACAAGATGGTCGTAGACACAGAGAAGGTAGAGAATGTGCAATGGGATCGCGAGAACTCGATCTTCGCCGACATCCTTCTACAAGCAGACGACCATGAAGATCCGTTTGATGTAGATATCCCATCAGGAATCTCCACACCTCGCGCACGAAATACTTTGGCGCCCCTGAACGCTATTCCAGTCGGCCCCATAAAATCTCGGTCACCTTCCCGAAATCGGGTACCCCGAAAATCCACACTCTACCCAGCTCATCGCGCCATGCTGCTCCGTTCTGAGTATTTCCTAACCATGTTCAGCTCCTCGTTTCGAGAAGCCCAGGAAACGCCCCATTTACAGATCGTTAAACTGGACTGTTCGCCTGCTGTTTTAGAGACGATACTCATCTTTCTTTACACCGAAAAAGCGGATTTCGGCCTCGACATCGCAATCGATGTCCTCTTTGCCGCAGACCAACTCTTTATCGAGAAACTCAAACAACGTGCTGCTCTCATTATATCCTCTTTGGGTAACGGTGCATCTACGCAGGTTACGTCAACCAATTCACGAGGGGAGACAGATGCAGAAGAAACGGTAGATATTTATGAGGTCGTACGCGCGGCGTGGGATACGAGGGTTCAGAGACTGGAAGAGTTCGGCGCACGGTACATTGCATACAGACTGGAAAGCTTTATCGATGAGCCAGAGTTTGCGGAGTTGGTGGAAGAGTCGGCGAAGAGAGTGAAGGCGAGGCAAGAAACGGATACCGTAGAACTGGTCGACGACATTCGCTACTACCTTAGCGAGAGATTCAGGCTGCGATTCGAGGACAGTGGACTAGACGAGATGATGGACGAGAACCCTGAACAGAACAGGCGCCGGGAAGGTGATGAAGAGGTCGAGGTCAAGGGAAACGATATGTTTGCTCAGGATATCGAAAGCCAGTTCGCATCAGGCGCGATCCGAGATTTGAATGGCGAGATCGTGGGCGATGAGTTTGCTCAGGACGCGATCAACTATCAGATCCTTTTGGGCAAGATCGATAATTTACTTGAAAATCTCAAGTTGGATGCTTAGATGGCATTCTCCTGCGTGAGCCACTTTGGGGAGCGTCTGAAAAAACATTGCAGTATTGAATTCCCTGGATTGCACCTAAGCTAGTATATAATGACTAAAGCATTTAGACAACGGTAGATTTTGGGTATTCCCCTTATTAGATTATGACTTTCACTCCCTTGGAACTTCGGGTTCTGTTGTGCTATCTCTTGCTATCGGAACCGAACCCATACTCCAATCAAGCTACCCCGCCTATGACATAATGCTCCCTCATCAACCCCGCCAACCGTAAATAGAGTAGAGGAGCGCATTCCCACAGCAGAGCATGAGCTTTTCCCGTTTACTTATACCTCTCCTACGCCCGTTTACTTCGCGCCCAACACTCTTAGTACCGAGACATTCACCTACAATCCTCTCAACATTTAGGACACTGCCAATTGGCCCCCGACCACATATTACGAGTCAAGTGAGGAGGCTTAACATCATGTCGACCGAATCCACCCAATCAAAAGCATGTTGCAATCTTCCGGCGATTGTTAGCAAGGGATACAAGGAGAAGGGAGAGTACATCACCGTCGACGGCATGAAAACATGTAATTGCCTCTTCCCCTCCTGTCTCTCCCCTCAAGCTCCTTATATTCTAGTCGAAGAACCGATTGGCTAACACGTAAATATAGATGCAACCGGGCCCAAAGACGCAAAACGCGCCATCCTAATCATCTACGACATCTTTGGTTTCTTCCCTCAAACCATCCAAGGCGCAGACATTCTCGCATACTCAGACTCTGAGCACCCCTACCAGGTCTTCATGCCCGACTTCTTTGAGGGCACCGCCGCAGACATCTCCTGGTATCCCCCGGACGACAAAGAGAAGGAGAGGAAGCTTAAAGAATTCTTCTCCAGCGCTGCTGCGCCTCCAAAGTCGGTACCTCGCGTGCCGAAGGTGGTGAAGGAGATTGGGGAACAGAGGGGGATTGAAAGCTGGGCTGTTGTTGGGTTTTGCTGGGGCGGCAAGATCGTCAATCTTAATTCGCTGGAAAACTCGCCGTTCAAGGCTGCTGCCGCTTGTCACCCAGCTATGATCGCTGTTGACGATGCGCGCAACACTACTATCCCTTACATCATGCTTCCCAGCAAGGATGAGAGCAAGGATGAAGTGGAGGAGTGGGAGAAGGGTCTGACGGTACCGCATTTGGTGGAGTGGTTCCCGAGCCAGATTCATGGGTGGATGGCTGCGAGGGGGGATTTGGAGGATGAGGAGGTGAAGAAGGAGTATGAGAGGGGGTACAAGATTTTGCTGGACTTCTTCCACAAGTACATGTGAGTGGGATATTTTATATGGGGTGGGAGTCGGATGGCACCAGAGGTGAGCTGGGGGTGTTTTTGGGAGAGGATGGTGTACTAAGTGCTTTCAGGTACTCGAGCTCGAAGCTCTAGATGCGAACATGTATGGAATGGAACGACTACTTGTATATCACATATGCTTTGACAGTGTTCTCTACATCATCATGCCAGTTTCGAATTTGTTGTCCAAACTCACTCAGCTCCCTCCTTCTTTTTCTCTCTGTCACCCCTCGCACATGTCCTTCTATGTGTCTCTAAAATTGCCCCATTTTTAGTACATGGAGCACCTTCGATCCTACCCCGCTCGTTCCAAAATCTTTTATTCTTTATTTTCATGCAAACACCTCTCCAAAAAAATTCAGTGCGCGCGTATGTTCTGTTTCGTCGATCAATACCCTTGAAGCCGTAATATATGGCGGGAAAGGCCTTTGGACTCTAAAAACTTGATCCTTGCCTATGCTTCTGTTCTCCAAGATATTCACAAGAAGACTCGTATCTGGTAGATTCGGTCAGGGTTTTTGATCGTATGCTCCGAGCTCATGGTCATCCCGACCCTCTCCGATGCCTTCTCTATCTATAAACCCCGCCCTCTTCTCCTCTCCAATCTGCACCCTCCACTTTGATTCTTCTCAAAAAGAATTAATACCCTGGACACATGTCCAAAAAATATAGGCTGCTGAGCAATGGAGCACTGGACCCGTGCTGTAAGCTCAAAAAGTGGCTTTCAAATATGGCATGCTACTGTCTGTCTATATGCACCAGGTGCGAGTAAATGTCTTGTGCTCTAGACTGGGTTTTTTTTTGTTAGCGCTGCATGGTCGAGGAGAGTTTGTGAACATCTAGAACCTCTTTCTCGCCTTGCTGTGTGTGCGTCCTACTGGAGAAGAGGAGTACTTAATGTGCGGTCCCCATTCATAACCGTGAGCGGATATGCCTCATGCCTCCTAAGTTGTCATCCGCCATCCTCTTGAAAGGCTGTTTCACTGCTCAGTCCATCTATATAAACCTCCTTCTTCACCTCTTCAACCTGCACATGTTTACCTCTGTACTCCTCTAGAAGAACTTTCAGAGACATCTCATATCTAAAAACATAAATTTTGCGAATTATGCGTGTCGTCGGAGTCTGGCTACAGTTCCCAAAAATGGAAAACAAAAGTATAGGTCTCTGTCTTTTTGAAAGATCGTAGGGTCAAGGAGACATCCCGTGGCTTAGACTAAATTACCCTAGGCTATAATACATGGTTGAAAGAGCTTGTAGATTCGAAAATCCTTCTCGTTGCCATAATTTGTGTGGTCTTTTCCAAAAAGACAAGACACCATGTTCATGTTCCCGTCTTAGTTTAAAATAAAATTAGGGGACTTTCAATGACGGAGAGCGGATACAGGTTCCACATTGCTATTATCCATCCTATATGAGCCAGCTCTGCGCCATCTTTTACATATAACCACCGCGTTCGAAAAAATTCTGCTTCTCGCCATATGCGTATTCTTGTGGGCGACTTGCGAATATAACCCCCTTACCTTTAGTGCCATGTTATCGTCTGTCCAAATTACTAGACTCAGAAACATGCTGTATGTCTCAGGCCAATATAACCACATTCATCATGAATGTGGAGAAGGCTTTTTAGACTGTGAAAAGGTTCTCAGCTTCTCCATGTTTGGAACTGAAAATGCTGCACAGAATGCGCATGGCTGCTATCTCATACAAAAAGCATTTCATCCCAAACATAGAGTTGATTCTACCACTTTTTGTCCACATAGTACCGTTTGTCTCCTATGTTGGACTGGATCTTTACATAACGCTTATAAGGTGTTTTCTAAAATAGAAGACGAAGTGTGAATAAATTACCTTAGATCCTGTCTGTGGGCTCTGGAAACATTACTCTTTGGGTTGCATATTATATGCCTCATCACTTTTATATGTTTGCCTAAAGGAACGATACAGGAATCGCACGAAGTCATTACCAACCGAGCTACAGATGCGTATATGGGCAGAATCATGCGTCCAAGATTGTGGTGTGTATCAAAACTCGTCCCTAATACAACGCATGCCTGTCTATTCTAGATAAGAAGAATAGATAGTACAACAAGTAAATCACACAAAATCCCATGCTATTATGTCTATACTATATTTGCTATTTTTGTTATTAATCTAATGATTTATCTACCCTATAAGGTCGATTCTTAGCATCTTGGGTTTATTAAAGAAGAGAGTTATGATACTTCTCAACGACGGGGTTAGGCTTTAGAATGCGCTACTAAAAAAGACATCTCAAGACGAGGAAGATGGAGATAAGGTAATGGAGGTTATTTAAAGTGCAAGTGATTTTAGTAGAACAGGGAGATATCATGCTCTCGTGGGCAGAATTCATACTCCGATAGCATATGTGCACATGTAAGTGGACTTGCACGCGGCCTTTAAGTTTGGTATCATGATTTCAATTTAGCGCGGCGGTGAACTCATTATAAATTGCACTTGTCTTTCTTCTCTCTCTTTCTTTTTCAAAACCACTGCCTTCTCTCCTTCCTATGGCGCATCCCGTTATCTCACCCATTTATGACCGAGCGTTGATGCTGTCTTTGGGCATGGCCCCGCTTAATGGAATCCAAACTCTGTACCTCACCAGCCAAGTATCTGAAGACTGTAGCCCATCCCACTGGTAGAGCCCAATTTGGTGCGGGAGCACGCTGTCTGACCCTTTTTTTTTCTAACCGGAATTGCAACTACACTAACACTGTGTTGCAACGCAAAACGGAACATGCACTTTCCAGTATCTAAGTCTATCATTAGACGAGTAAAAGTTACATCAACCGAGACCAGCGTAGCACCTGCTAGCGAAGCAGTGAGTCTTATATGCGCATTTCTCGCAAGAAAACAGTACTTCGTACTCAGTGAAACTTCAGGAGGGCAATGTTTTCGTGTCTCTCCGATTAATAAACCTTACGGTTCCGCAATGTGACCATTCTAATTTCGGGCCTAGTTCATTCACTCTCGCTGCGCACGATCTAACCTCATCATATATAAGCAATTTCGCCTGTCCTCCACGAAGCTTCTCGACCACTATACCACCCAACTTTCGAATCTTAACATCAACCATCGACAATAGTCATGCACCTCGTTCGTAAGTCCACTGGCGGCAAAGCTCCGCGTCGTCGACTAGCAGGGCGTGCGTACCTCCCAGGAGAGCCCATCTTCATAAAGCGTCCACGTATCTGGAACCCTGTCAGTACCTGTCCCTTCTTTACATACCTAAACTCATCCGTTTCTGCGCAGATTCTTCGATATTAACCTATTCATCAAATAGAGAAGCATGGCAACCAACGCCACCTTAGCTCACAAGAAGTGGCAAGAAGACATCTCGGACCTCATCTCGGACCTTGAAGACACGCAGGATTATCTCGAGGAGAAAGATGATGAGGTATCCAGGCTTCAAACTAAGGTCGAGTCCACAAAAGGAGATTTCAAGAACCTCGAGGAATCGTACAAGGAACTCGCGAACAAGCACGGAAAACTAGAAGATGAGTTCGAAGAGTACAAGCACAACTTCGAAGTCGTCTTGTCGCAAGACCCCGCCGAGATGCAGAAGTTGAAGACTGAGAATGCGTAGTTGAGGACTGAGCTGGAGCAGGCGAAGGATCGAAATGGGGAGGGAAAGAAGGCGATCGAGCAACTGGCTCAGATAAAGGCACAGTGGTCGGGTATTACAGACTTGATGAGCGGCGGCGCTTAAGATGGTCAGAAACGTCCTCGACATGATTCATGTCCACAATCAATTTCATCGTGGAATCGATTGACAATCGAAGATACGGAAGCGGGTCTATATAACTAGCTGTAGATGAGACTTCGGTGCTATGACAGAATAGATTAACCACCTTTTCGTGATCATCATATCTGCAAAGAATATGACTGCAATCTTGAAAGGGATCGGTGTATCGAATACTAAAGATCTTGAATTGACCGTTCTTGGTACTTCGAGTCTGATTCTGTTCTCTCACCTTCATTTCTCCGCCAACTAATGTCAGATGCAGACTCCTCACCTTCAAGTCTCTCTCTCTTCTTCTGGCTCCTTTTTTTACCACTCCTCCCGTTTAACTCCACCTTTTAGTACTAATTCATCATCCCGAACCCAACCGTAGCCTGTACCAAACTAAAACAGACGCCGAAGCACCAACTCCTCCTCTTCTAGTCTTGCCTCCCCCCTCGGTATTTGACCTCTCAACCCACAAACCTAGTTTCCAATCCAATTGCGGCCCCTCCTACACGCTCAGTTTCTAAAGTTGCAAGTTCCCGCCAATGTCTCAATTCACTGTTGCCTACCGCCCTCTCCGCTTCGTCTAGGCTGAGTGACAAATATAAAAATGCGTCCTTCAATCCTCGAGACTCGCGCACACGAAGTTTGTCAAGAATATCAAGGGCCCCGTTACGCAAAGTCTGAAGATGACGGACGCCAGATACTGGAAGTTAATGGCAGTGATGGGTTGAATAATATGCTGTGTTTCCGAAGATAAAGAGATTGAGCAGCTGCAGAACGATAGAGATGAATTATCTACGCTTGTCAAGGACAAGAATGAGAAGACCGAAAAGTTGAAAGATGAAGCAGAGAGTTGAGCAGGACTTTGCTGAGAAGGCCAAGAGTATGAAGAGCGAGGGTTCAGGCAAACTGTGCGCTAGAGTCGAACAACTTTAGAGGGAATTGACTGAGGAGAAGGCTGGGAAGTAGCGGAGAAGGAGGGAGCCAGAGGTCTTGAGGAGGAAGTAGGTCCATATTTCAAAGCACTTTGGTGCAGGGTTAGTGCAGACTGGAAAGTTGATGCCGGTTAAAAAGGAGGAAGCATGATGAGCTTCCTTATGAACTATGAATATGAATTTAAGTTTCTAATGAGAAAAGCTACTCTAAATATGCGATCGGGCTTGGCAGGGTTGAGTTCATTGTTTTGCTGACTGTATATATTTGCTTAAAGTACGGTGTGAGTTCAGCGGTGGGTACGATTGCTAGAGAACATCCTGGTTTCTGTGTGCTTACAGTCAGTTGATAAAATTTTATGTGTAGTACCGCTTTTATACGCAAATCCTAGGATTGTGCATCGTAATATCTCTACCTCTATATATCCAAATCTTTTATATTAGGTAAAAATAATATATACATACTACAAGACAATTCGTTTAATTATTTGTATCTTATTTTATGTAAAAGCGCAAAAGCTGTCCAGGTTCAAAATTAGAATAGAAATTGCTGAATTATTTGTTAGTAGCGTACATGACGTAGCTGACAAGTGAGTCACGAACCCCAAAATACACTAAAAAATCGATATTTTACATCTCAAGATCTCATCAACTACGCGATGAAAAACGATAAAACTAAAGATAAAGAATTTTACATATATCCTACTGCCGTTCTCTAGGTTTATAGTGATTAAGCATGTAGAAATTAAGAAAATATAATTTAGTGTCGAGAATAAGGATAATTAAGGGTTTATTGTAATATCTTAACAATGCTGCAAATAGGTACACTATGAATAAAACAAAACTCATAGAATATATAAGTTCTTGTGCCCACAGGCTTTTGTCAAAGACTATAACAGCTTGTCTCTCACATCAATTATCCTGAAGTTTCGGATGAACCTCTACCTTCACCTCTAAACTTTGACTAGTCAACGATAAGGATATACCGGCTCTAAACAAACTTCTTTCCTCGTTGTCCTTACTACTCTATCGACCTCCAATCCAATTATCCGCCCAGACCAGCTTCAACAACCATGTCGCCTGTCAGGAAACCTGCATCGAAGCGCAAAATTCTGAGCAGCACAGATGGTGTAAGCAAAGTGGTGAGTTTCTTTCAGTTGTATCTTTACCCATAATCAGTTGTGATTCTCATAGATTTAGAAACAAACTGCCCGCGCCGCCCTTGATTCTCAAGACCTCTCCAAATCGGCCATCAAGCGCCTCATCAAGGGTCTTGAAAAGTTAGAGAAGGATGTCAAGGACAAGGACAAGGACAAGGCGCTTGAAGATAAGGGAAAAGAGATCGATGAACTTCGAGGAAGGCTTGACGATAAGGAACAAGAGATCGAGGAACTTCAGGGAATGCTTGACGACAAGGATGTAGAGATCGAGGGATTGGAGGAAGATGATGAGCATAACCAAGGCGTTATCCTTGAACTGGAATCAGAGCTCATGGAATTCAATGCGGATAACTTCAAATTCGTTCTCGAGTGTGAGTTAGAGGAAGAGAAGGAGCGCACTTTACACTTGGAACAGACAAAAGCAGGACTGGAAACCGAGGTCGCTCGATACAAGTTGCAGTATGAGATTGCTGCTGAGGCTGCCAGCGAACAAGAGGGTAAGGTTCATCATTTGGAATTGGCGCTGGTTGAAGAGAAGTCCCTACACGCGGGGAGCAAGGATGCGAAGAAGAAGTTAGATAGGTTCGAGAAGCAGTGGGCTAGCGTGAAGAGGCTCATGGACGAAAAGCCAGAGGAAGTATTCGTGAAGGTGGAGGTGGAGGTGAAGCGGGAGGAGAATTGAGGATATAATATGACCATGGGAAGTCGTGGACACTTCCCGACATGATTGATTTGAGTGTGCTCGGCCCCTCTATCTGTAACGAATCGAAATTTTACATCAAATCCACCCTCAAAATACCTAATGATTATGTTTAAAAGGTCCTTCTGCCCTATGCGATAGAAGTTAGTCAAGCTTAGTTCATCTCTTGACTTTTCGCTCTTTGGTAATTATTGTAGCTACATGTCTGTTCTCCGTCGCGTGTTATATGTCCTATAGGTGACGATATTTGCTGAAACCCACTTTTTACCTTAACTTCCACACCACTGCTTGTCATACATATCTTTGTGACTTGCAAATTATCTGAACTTTACTTCGACTTTGGACTTTAGACTTTACTTATCCATCTTCCTCTCAAACCCACCACCCGTCTCAAAATTGAAAATGGGGTCGTCATTGGAAGGATTGAACCAGTTTCGGCTCAACAGTCCATATAACCATACACTCACTGCGGCTCAGAGAGTCATTCTCATGAGAGTGAGATCTGATTGAATGAGCAAAGCCGAAGGCAAAATTATGAGTTACTTACTGACTTACGTTTGACCTGTGTGCTAACAAATCGTATCGAAGGTTGAAAGCCGCACCTCTCCTGCCGCTTAAGAGAAGTACCAAACATGTCTCGAGATACTCAGTGACTTCGATTGCCTGCATAAAAGTGTCAAAGACTCGGGCAAGAAGTTCAAGGACGAGGACAGGAAGACCAAGAATATGTCAGATTTACTCTTCCGCCTTGCATGGACGCATCTACACATCCCAACCTCATGCTCACGCAGCGCAATCATGTCGTCTATCAAGAAGTCAGGTCTGCAGCACAAATCGATCATGTTGCATTTCCGCATGCCCCAGAGCAAAGAAGAATGACCTCAGCGTGTGAGCAATTCTGCACGTCTCCATGTCCAATTTGTGTCCATGCGCTGAACTATGCTGACAGTAAAAATAGAGAGACTCGATCCGCACCTCTCTTACCGCCTGAGACAAGTTCCGCAACGAAACGGAAGCGTTTCTCTAAGATATTGAGGATAAGAGAAGGAACTCGAGGACAATGAGCAAGAAGTTGAGACTCTAAAGTCGGAGCTCAATGGCAAGGATCAAGAGGCGGAGACACTTCAGACGCAACATAAAGCATTGGATCAAGTGCGTGAGACTAACAGTGCACGACTAAAAAGTATCAAACGGCTGAGCGAGAAGGCCAATCCTTTTGAGGATATCTTCCCCCAAGAATGGTCGCACACTGAGACTCTGAAGAAAGGGAAGGAGGACTTCAAGACAGAGATCGCTTAGTTGAAGCGTGAAATTGCCGAAGGGGCTAAGCTGCGGGCTGACAGTCTTACGCAAGAGAACGAGGCCAAGCAAGCTGTAGAAGTAGTGGGCTGCATGTTGAAGAGCATGACTAGGGGAGAGGAATGCGGTACTATGGAATTGCATGTCAAGAACAAGAACAAGAACAAGAACAAGAACAAGAACAGCTGATCGACTACTCTATAGCAAGGCCATGTGGAGAGAGACTAAGAGATTCATGAGTGAGAACGCGCAATTCGATAAAGACGAAGTCTTGCAGATGGGAGAAGGGGGGAATGCGGTGATCAGCAAGGAGTACAAGGACGATCAAAGATATGCGTAGGCAATTGCTCAAATACACGAGATAGTCTCGAACATGCATACACTACTCAAAAAGACTTATGCCGAACGCCACGCTTATGCGACATCAAAGTTTTCCATCCCATTTTCAACGCCCATACCATGCCCGTGCCCCTCATCACATGCCCTTTCTTGCGAACCTTTCTAGCGCCGGCCCATACTCTTTCTTGAGTTTTCTAACCTTCTCAATTTCCCGCTTGTCTCGCCCCTTCAACGCCTCCTGCGCCCTAACCTTCGTCTCATCGATGATATTCTTCTGCCCATTCTTCCTCAAATGTCTCCTCAGCGCACTATTCCTTCCTCGGCCCTTCTTCTTCATCTCCGCCACCCTATCCTCGGGCCGCATTTGTTCCGCCTTCTCCCTCTTCCTCTGTTCTTCAGAGGCTAAATCCAGATTACCCACAAAGTTGGGGTTGATGTTGATCATTTCGGGTTGTATTTTCTCGAGAAGGGAGTGGATCTCGGTTTCGCGGCGTTGTTTGCTCGTTTCGAAGGGGTTGGTACCGGATTCGAGACTATCGGGGTTGGGCTCTCCGGAGCCGGGGACGAGGATACTGCTAAAGCCCTTGTTGTGCGAGATTCCTAAGATGTCCTCAAATGGACAGAATTTCACCTTGGAGATGGTCTGCCCGTCGCCGCCCCAATTCATGTATGGTTCTGGAATCGTGAGAACGGAGCTGTCAAAATCTTCAACAGCGCGTGTGAAGAGGTCAGATTTGAAGACTGAGACTTGGGTGCCCCAACCTACGGCTGTGAGGTTACGGTCTGAGATGGAAATGGTGGAGCCAGGAAGGCGGAGGTGGTGTCTGTGGAGTTCTTTATTCATGCGGATGTCCCATACGGACATACGGCGGTCTTGGCCTGTGGACACCATGTAATGTCCTGATCGATTGACAGCAAGTGCTCGGACGGGTCCATGATGGGGAAGGAGTTGGACGAGGGGCGTGCCTGAATTGGGTGACCAAAGTGTGACTTTGCCTTTTTGGTGGCCGATGTGAAGGATAGCATTGTAAGGGTTCTGACATAGTGCTGTGGGCTGTCCTAGATGTGTGGGGATGCTCGAGAGTGATTGACCCGTCGAAGTATCTGTGTATCGAAGAACTCCTGCTGTCGAGACTGATGCGAGTAGGAAATGGTATGGTAGGAATTCGAGATGAGTAGCTTCGATGTGGTTCTTCAGCTGGTGTATCTCAACACCGTCGCGTCCATATATGTACACGCTCTTCTTCTGCGCCACCGCGAACGTCTGATTGTTGTGTAGCCACTTTGCGTCCCGTATCGTCTCGTTGAGCTGTAGTTCGCAACCAAGCTTTCCATCCCTCCAGTCCATACACGCCACATGACCTTTCCGCCCCGCAATCAGCAGCTCCCGTCCATTCCTTGTATACTCGCACACATCATACGGACCAAAGCTCTCGAGCTTCAACTCGAATCCCTTCTTTGCTGTCTCAATGGCCACATCCTGGCGTATCTCGTCCTGGCGTACTTTGTATGTCCTCTCCAGCGCATGTTCTGGTTCTAGCAGTCCAGCATTGTTCTCGAGTAATATTTCCGCGTTCTTGGCTCTTATGGTTGCTTCTTTTGTTTTGGCTTCTAAAGACCGCAGGTTTGCGCGCAGCTTCTTGTCCCTGACACTTTTGATCCTGATCTTGTCGCCTCGGCCATATGTTGCAACGGCGGCCGCCGCATGCTGGCGGACTGCAACCGTGTCTGCGTCCGCTATTGGAGCTGTGTTCGACCTCGACGTTACGAGCGGGGCTCTGGGAGAATTGGTCGCATCCATGATATCGGCTGGCGCATGCGCTGATACGCTATAATTTCGAGTCTATTCAGATCGGCGGTGTTTAATGCAGCTAGACTTGGTAGTAGGCAATTGGAATGTCGAGGATTTGCGCGAAAAAGGTGCTGGTGTTGGAAGTTCAAAAACGCGAAGTTTAGAAATTTTGGGGATTCTGCCACCGCCTGCAGTGTTTAGCGCGAATTAGTCATCGCACGTCCATTCACCTGTATCGTCGAATAGTTCAGTCCTCGAAATTCTATCCTATGGGTCAAAATTGCATCGCCTCCATCTGGGATTCGGGAACTGAAGAATTCAATCACCCCTGTCTGCTATCAGCAAATTCAACATATATCCTAGGTATCAGCATAGACCTACGAAACTGTCCTGTCTCTCAAGGTTGCCAGGAGCACCACGATCTGACACCTCGGAATACAGAAAGGTAACATGGATGAGCTAGTCATTTTTAGAAGTGATTATCACAATTTAGGCCTTGACGACAAATATCTCGAGCCTCGATGAAACGAGATAGCACGGTATGGAACTGAACTTTAGCCTTGTCAGTAGATGTGCCGCTTTCGATGGCTACGCAGAACGCCACGTGGGTAAATTGTAATCCTCTCAATGCCTCTCCTTTATGTTTGCAAGAGTCGGCACGAAAGAGAGAAGAAGTTGATGACAACTGAATAGGCCCTCGAGCCGTGATAGGTTCGAAATATGAGATGTACAGTTTTCAATGCAGTGGGTATCATTCCAACAACACAACGGCCGCGCCCCAATCTCTTTCCATGTTTCACCCACACGTCCCCTCTGCCTCGTTCTCCTCCCTATCCTTCACCATAGTTCCCCCCAACCAAAATCCACCCATCCACATAACCCCCCAACTCGGCTGCGCAACACTCCTTAACACGGCCGGCCCAGGACACGTTCCCGTCAGCCCCCATCCGATTCCAAACGCCGCCGCCCCTACTACAAACTTCCAATCTACATCCTTCCATCCCTTATTTGGCAGCGCAAACTTCTCATTGAACGAAGGCGGAGAGCTGAATCCTCGCATTTGGATCTCGATCAGAGAAGGCAGGATACCGAAAAGTATCACGAGCATCATGGAAGGGTCCCAGACTTCGAAGTTGGGGAACGAGAGGAAGGATAGAACCTTGGAGGGGGAAGACATCTGGGTTATGTGGAGGCCGAGGGCGAATTCGAGACCGGCGGCGAACTGGGTGGCTAGGGAGGCTGCGCTGTTTAGACTACCTTTCTCTGCGCTCTTCGTCGGTGTCATGCTTGCCACGAAACGGGGGAACAGCTGACAAGCTGTCATCGTTGCGGCGGCGAAGAGTACTAGTGAGATGGTAGTTTCTCGGGATGGATAGATGGGTGTATAGCAGGGTAATCCAGAGGGACAGACTTCGGTTCGAAGAGACGGATGGACTAGATGATGCGTTATCATCGCAACAGGAAAGAATGTTGCAACCGCAACCGCAGACCATGCGTTCAGCCTCGAGAGTCCGCAGAGCATGTGTCCGGAGGTACATCCCATCGACAACTATCCCCTATCAGCCTCCACTCTCGCCAGTCCCAAATCTCGAGCAAGAAAACTCACTTTCGTCCCCCACCCCACGAAGATACCAACCCCCACCGTAGCCAACGTTGCCAACAACGTACCCGGCACCTGCGGATACACCGTCACAGATTCCGGAAGAAACACCTTCAACGGTAAGATGCTAGCAGCCATCCCAGCAACGAAGGCTAGTGTTCCTCGAGAAGGGGAGGTAAAGAGCTGTCGCATGTATCCGGATGCTCCCAAGACAGTGCCATTTTGGAAGAGCAGGATGCTCGTTGCTTGGTGAAGCAGTAAGGCCCCAATACTTGTTTCGATAGGCGTAAACATGCTAGAGAGTTCGATGTTAGATATTCACATGGTAAGTTAGCGCTTGTGAGAGAGAAAAGTGTGGTGTTGGGGACAGCAGCAACATGAAGTTAGGAAGATTTCCCCTTACACACCTCCAGTAATCCAAAAAGAGATTCTCGCTATTAAGCCGTCGCGCCACGGCGGGTCTCTGAACAAAAAGCACCAGACGCTGGGCTGGGAATACAAATCAAGGCTAGGTCGGCGACTGCAAGACGTAATTTTAGCCGTGCCATGACCTCAGTTCCTCGCGGGCAGATTTCCGTGGCGTCTGATATGCACAGCCATTTCCCGATTGGGTATAGTAAAGAAGCGAGCCGAACGTGGTCAACACGAGGGTCCCGTACTTACACCTTGGCGCTTTGCGGACCAAAGATGCCTCTTTTTCGCTGAACACTACGGATTGCACAATCATGAGGATGTGCTAATAAAGCTCTTGAGTACGCGCGTCGCAATTCTGATTTGTTCCAAGATGACAATTGTAAGAGGTATATGCCAGGGGATGGTAGAAGTGGTCGCCGACCACGCAAAACGCGAAATGATCCTGCGGACAGGAAGACGGCGACACCGATGCGCTGCACTTTCCGAACACAACGCTGGCTCACTTCATGCCACGCTGCCGGGCTGCAGGCTGCAGGTTCCGAAAAGTCTTCCTTGGTCAGTCCCTCTAAAAAGATAGATTGCTAATGAGCTTGCACGGAGATATGAACCCTTCTAGAAAAGCGCACGCCAAACACAAGGATCAACATCGATTTATGGCGATATATATCCAATCAAAGCCTAGAAATAAGGAAAAGAGTGTGCAGCTGCGGTTATCGTGGAAGTTTTGCTCGGTTCGAATTGCGCTCTTGCAGGGCTGAACCTCACCTCGCCGACCTCAATCAAAACACCGAATGAGATACGGAAGCGTGCGTTTGATCCGTCCGTATTTTCCATGCACTAACTCCCTTTAATTCCTCATTTAAATCTTTCGACAAGGCGTCAGGTCATGCGTTGTTGCCGTCATCAACGGCGTGGGGTTCGTTTGGGTTTTATGTGCGAACGAAGGACGAACTTATTAATGGGACTAGCTTCGGCGTCCAATGATCCCATACACCTGGCTGTCGGAGTCTGATAGGACGTTGAGATTTGGAAGCTGGGACGAAGGTCGTCCCGAAACCTTGGAAGCATACACAGCTTTGAGCTATTCACGTGATCGCTATTGGGCGGCATGTTCACTTGTCACATTATTTTGGGAAGAAAGGGTCTGCACGATATTTTGAAACTTAGGTTACGCCGTTCCTAGTACTTACATTAATAATCTAGATGACCACCTCATCAATATGTATCCGCTCAATCCTATATGATTATTGCGATTTAGTTTCAGGAAGCCATTCGTGGATGTAGATCGCGTAAAATTAGTAAGCTCGTTTTAACGCTGGAGATCAGGTCAAATGTATCGTCACCCTGCAGCACTTCCCGTCGGGAAGGATGCAGCTCGCATCCACGTCGCGAAAAGAAGGAGTAGAAGTCCCGCCGCAGTGGCTCTGGTGCAAACTAAATGAGGCTTGTGCAGTGCCCCAAATGAAACATGGTGACATTTCGGTGAATAGCAGATGAACTTACTGGAATTCTGACGCCATCTATAATTGAAGGTTGTAAGTCAGTCTGCTTAGTCGTGGAGGTTCGTGCGGATTCGAAGGCTAGCATTCGCGACTAAAAGGGAAGAGCTGAACTTTGCGAAACAATATGCGAAACCTTCAATAGTAGATTACCAGCACACAAACAAACACTGGCTGACATCAGGCAAGATCTGCAATGTCCACGCTACGCCGACACGAGTGATGTTTTCTCGTATTCTGATGCCGATCATCATCGCTTTAGACTCAATTGTGCATCCACAAACTGTACCAATATTGATCCGACAATTTTTGAAAGGCAAACTCAGACGGTCAAGACCAGACTCAAGCACACGTCGGTAATTACGCGATCGCACTTGTCAGTTTCGATGTGAGTCCGAATTAATCATGGACTTCCTTCATTTCTTCAGCTGCCTCAAACGTCGGTTGATGTCTTCTTTCGGTCAATTTCTGCACGTTGTCTTCTTTCAGTTCATTCTCACGTTGCCGTTTCCTTAGGTCCATGTTTATTTTATTTCTTCAGATGGAGAGAAGAAACTCGAGTCAGAAATCATCAATATAAGAACGTCCGGAAGGGCACCTTTCAGGTTGTTGCCGTGAGTTGCGCAACACACAAGTAGAGACAAAGTCGATGCAATTGAGGGCGCATCCTATGTCAGGTTTGAGCGCTCAAATACCTAGAAATAGTACTTACTGACTAATGAGCATCTCTTCAATATATTCCTTGACTCTAGAATAATATCCTTTACTTCGATTTTGCGCTTCCTATCCCTAGCTCACGGTTCCTTAGTCCCTTACATATGTTCTTCAGGAAATTAAAATCTGTATCATAAGTCAACCGATCATCCCACCCCTCATTGTAACCCTATATTCCTTTTTGAGCTCTGCCAGCCTCTTTCCTATCAAGGTTCACACTTCTTACAATAATGTGACACGTCTAGGCGCCTTATCGTCGGAAACTAGTCTCTTGCAGAGATCTTCTTGCCGCCCAAGCCACCGAAAGACTATGGACCAGCAGTGATCCGGACACGCCTGCTTCCAGTCACTAAGCTGGTAGCAGCATCGTTAGCATAGAAGGAGGCTACACACATCCTTTAAGAGTATGCATCCAATAACGATGCAAGTCTCTAACCAAGAACAGACTCCGTCAACAAACAGTCTTGACTTTGAATACCAACAAGGGCACATACAATGTCTCTAAACTTGTATGTCATTTCTAGCTCTGATGTATACAGCAGTATAGCGCAAGCGTTTACTCGGAAGCTTCTTATATAGAACCATCCTCATCCGAAATACGCGCAGAAAAAATCCGACATTGGCCATAACCTATTTTGACACTTATGGCGTGAATGAGCGGTCGCGTTTTATCCCTCTAACATCTTATCACGAATTGCCACAATTGTCCAGCTAGTGTATGTAGGGGTAGAGCCTGCTGAGCGACCGCGGCCGCGATTAGAATAACATATACGTGGAAGATCGTCACTGGAGTACTAGATTTTTTGCTTCTTGGTAGCACAAGTTGAGCGCCCTCTCTACAGCCTAGATTTTATTCAGCAGGGCTTCCTCGTCATAAAGGACTCTACAGCCACAGCATTTCCGAATAGAGTACCACTATCCTTTGCTTATACTCCCTTGTTCTTAGTTATGATGATTGATTGAGGTTTGCGATCAAAGATATCGTTCAGGACGCTGAAGATTCAAACTTCATTTGCGAGGTTTATGATATACAGTTGTACTTTTGAAGTCCATCTTGTTGTGCAATACATGTCAGCCATAACTCCCTCTGGCAGTCACAGTAGGACTAAACAGACTCGCACTATCTTTCTAAAATACTGACATGTTGTTGCGTAAGGGATTGAAAACCGACCGAGGTGGTGCATGTTTCCTGATATGATAGAGATCTAGTAGGCGACTTGAACTGCCTGCGAATCCCATCCAGTTTTGAGTCGCTTACCTGTATACAATGCTTCCCTCGCATGACATACTATGATAGATACAGTGAAGCCAAACAGAGGTCAATGCTCCCCTTACTAGTTAGCTTGTTCTCGGATATAGGCACAAAGAGATTGACTGCGGGAGTGGGGATATCTCAAGGTATAGGATTTTCTGGGATGACCTACGATGCTGCGGCCCTCTGACCTCGTCCCAAGTTTTTCTGCAGTGAACGGTGCGTTCTAGTCATAGAACATGGTAACAGATAAAGCAGAACTGCATGAATGTGGATGTTTCTCTTTTGAGCTGGTCTGCTCTTACATAATCGGGCAAAAAAGTCGCTGCGGAAGTGAATTTTCGTAGGCGTGGTGAAGACTTCGATACTAGATTCTTCCATATTATTAACCTAGCCTTGTTTTTCAAGTTTCTTCGATGCACAGCCCCTCCTACTCATCGCTTAGACTGATAGATATGGCGGTACGGAATAGACACGAATGTCTTGTGGGAGTATCACCGTATATTTGACTAGATAGGAGATATGACTGCTACGACGCTAGAATTTATTGGCGATGTGAAGAAGCTCGATGCATGCTACGATACTATTTATCTTTTACCGCGTTTTAAAGGATTACTGCCCTTCGTGGCCATTACCTAGGCCAACAGATACAGACTCCACACGACGCTGCCGGTTTACTCAATCAGGTAGGCAAATTATTGAAACAGCCTTGATGGCATGTCGGCGATGTTGAGCGTTTTGTGGACAGGTTCTAAAAGAAGCCTCAGACCAGGAAGCGGGGCACGATGACAGTAGATCAGTGTGATCAGGTATTGACAGGCACTGAGATTCTTAATCACCCTAATTACAATAGGATCAGAGAGATTAA
>BLYF01000046.1:977105-1029597 GCA_014905255.1 Herpotrichia juniperi | reverse complement strand
GATCTCTCTGTTACTGTCTTTCTTTGTAGTTATCTTACTATAGCAAGTCAACGCTTAGATCTTATTATCTAAATTAAATTGTTGTTCTTTCACAGAATTGGCTGAGCTTCCCTAACCGATCAAAAGTGTAACGAATTATTGCTTAAGTTAAACATCGAGCTACAGAAGCCAACCGTCGCCCTCACTCCTGCCTACCCAGGATCCTTCTTTGTGAATCTTCCATTCACCCTCGAATCAAGTATCAGTCCTATTGGTTGTGTGATCAATAGACCTACTGAACCATAGAGAAATATAAGAGACATAGGCCGATAACAAGGTACTAATGTTTCTAAGGTTTTACTAAGGCAAATTGCAGATTCAAATGTTCTATTGCATTAGTTGCGGTATTTTCCTATTATCCTAAAGGTCTCCTATATATAGTCCCCACAGCAGGTATTAGAATATATTCCCAGTGCCTTTCTCAATGCCTTTATGCCAGCAGGGCAATAAGCCTTCCTCTTCTACTTCTCTCTATTTATAACACTAGATAATACAATTCGCATCCATGATAACTAAGCCTAGTTAGGTCTAGGTTTGTGAGCCCAGAGGATCGATAGGGTTTCCAACAATAAACTAATTCAAGCCAGCTACATGTACGAATGGGGATCTACACCAACAATGCTTCTATACAAATTGATAATTTTCTGTACAAATTTTTTCTATTTGCATATGCACCCCTCTTGTAACTTGCTTCACTTGCATTTGTGCATGCGGGCAGCTGGTGCGGAGTCATCGGCAGCCTACCCCCCGCAAGCACAAGAGGTGCATGTGCGGATACACCCCCTCTCATGAACGGACTGATAGCGCGCGCCACTGCAAAGACAAAATTTGTACGAAAAAACATCGATTTGTATATAGAAGATCTCTCCGTGACGTGTGCGTAGTGGTGCGCTACCCATCCGCACATGCCCCACCCTTGTAAAACTGAGGGACGGCACGATCCGCTCTAGTCCCATGTGCCTACATCTACGAGCGGTGTACATGTGAGGATGGCGACTTACACCCATGAGGATTCTATACAAATTGATAGTTTTCCATACAAACTTTGTCCGTGAACTAGTGTGGGTCCCCAACTACTTATGCATACCCCTTAGGGCGGCATACTGTACGACATCAGAACCAAGGTGCGCCGGATTGCTGCTAAGTGCATTGCCTAATGTGTGAACGCAATTCTTACCATGAAAGCGGATCTTGCCCCCGCACTCTCCATCCCACAGCTTTACCAAATGTTTGAGACTACAGGGTTTGTTCACCTAGACGCAGATCTATAGTCGTGATTTTGCACTTAGGCGTACTAAATATGTTTATCAGGATCGGATGATGAAAAGCAGGGTGGATGTAGTATATTCTGTTGGGGACTCTGGTTAAGCTTTAAGCCGTGTTTGTCATGAGATCTCCACATGGATCAACAAACCTACACGCTTACCCTATGGAGCATGTCCGGGCTCGGTAACCCCAGAAATCAGGAATCTGGGGTCGTTAGACCCATGTAAATATGTATAGGTTTAACAACCCCAGATTCCCAAGCTGTTAGGGCTCGACGAACCAAGATTCTACTCGCTATGTTTGACAAATATCCCCCGCACGCGCAATAAATATATCGTGCCATTTTAGCAATTATTGTTTAATTTGCATGTGGTCATGATGTGATCGTGATGACCTGGTTTAGTCCACCTCAACAGCAAGTAGATAATTAGTAAAGTGGCTGGCTGTAGCCAAGATAAACATGTGAACTTAGATGAAATATGAACGGATGAAATCCAATTGGATGTATGAACTTTTAAAGTTTTTAGGCTCATACACCCCGGAGAAAATTAGGGAAATGTGTTAAGAATTTGGGCTCATTGACTATAACTATTAATTGTACCTAAGCCTAAATTTAGAGTAATTATTATAGAAATCAAAACTCAGTGATCTATCAACATTGGGGCTAACGAGCCAGTACGTCCTAGATCAATGGCCCTGTATTAGATGGGGTTGGTGGACCAGGACAATACTTCATAGGGTAGGTCTATAAGTTCTGTAGATAATCTGTACATACTACATATTTGTGAGTTGGGAGGAGAGATGGAACGGTGACTAGGGCGTTTTCGTGAGGCAGAAGTGTTGGGTAACAGGAGTCAAATCCATGGACTACTCCCCCTAGCTCCACAACTATCGGAACAACCTCTCACAATCTATACTACCTACACTTAGATCTAGCAGGTGCGTAGAAATGAAGACGACCGCAACCTTGTTATAAAAAACGCATGGCAAGACTGCTAATGCAGATTGTACCCTTAGGCCTTCAAGAGCATGCCTGAACTGAGACACACATGCAGAAAGCCACGCAGTAAGCATACATTTAATTAAAGTAGCGAAGTTCTGATGCTTTTTCAGCTGCAATGGATTGCGTGCTCGGCATCTAATACAAGGGGGGTGCATGCGCGGATGGGGGCCCACAGCAGCTTACGGACAAAGTTTGTATAGGAAATTATCAATTTGTATGTAAATTTTATTGGTGTGGGCCCCTCTCTACACATTCACCCCTCTTTCATGTGCTATAATCGGTCTTGGTCACAGAGATAGGGTGAGGAACAGTGTACCCCAAGCCTCGAATTCACTATTTAAACCCCTTCACTTCCGCTGTCCAGACGAAATTATTCCTCACCTTTATTATCATTCTCACATCTTTGACATCTGTCGCAGCTACATTCAAACTTATTGACGAAGACTACTTTTCACGAGACCATCAAAATGTCTGACTACACTGGCCCAGGGATCTACGAGATCGTCCCATACCATGTACAGACTTTGAGTCTGAACGTCTGGAACGGAGACAAACATGCTGGCACTGAGGTGAAGTTATAGTACGTTGTTATTTCCACTCAAAATAGTTTTTCTTTTGTACCTTACGCAGAGCATGGCGTATATATTACCCTGGGTTTGTGGTCATTGCTAATTTGTAACGTTCAAAAGCCAGCGAGATCCGACTGCAGAAAATACGCAATTCGAAATTGTAGCGGCAGGAGGCACGAAGGGTAAGCCTGAGCTAGGCGATCGCGAATATCACATCATAGCCGTGAACTCCGGGCTTTATGTGGCTACAAACAGTAAGTTGAATATACTCCTTTTGCCAGAGCGACACCAGCATGCTAATGAAAATGTGTAACAGCCGCTGAGAAAATAACCACGGAACTTCGTTCTCCAAGACACGCCAGCATCCGCTGGAAGATCGTGTATGCTGGAAATGGAGCATACTAGTAAGTTCTGACGTCACCTTCCACTGAATGATCATGCATTGATGTGTGCAATGACAGTATCAACAACATCGACGGCCAGAAACAGCTCAACGTGCGGGGTTCTGGCAAAGAGTCGGGAACCGATGTTATTGGGTATAATATTTCCCAGACATCAAACGCCCAATTCTTGCTCAAGTCAGTCTAATCCATGTGACGGGCATCTCAATTTCAGGGTGCTACAAGGGATTGTGTGAAAGTTGAGGCTCAGTCTGTTGAGTCTTGTGAACTGGATGTGACTGGTTCTCGTACGTCACTCATTTTGTATGAGAAACAGGGCCAAGGTGGGAAAATAAGTTATTATGATGGAATTCGTTCTGTTACATAAAGCAGGCCTTCTGCTGTCTCAATGAATTTATCAATTAGTGACTTACAAACCTTCCAAAAATGTTAGAGTTAGTCTACAACAAGAGCTAGGAAGATAAAGAATATGATTGCGCTTACAGACTCTATTTGCATCTTATATTTAAATTTTTAACTTATTAAAGTGTTTAGCATAAGCTTTCCTTTCTTAGTTTAACATTGTTGCCTAGTGTAAGGACGCAGCTCAACACCACTACGCCATCACAACTAAAAAGGTGCGAATATTCAGAACATGAGCATTCCTGGTGTTGAACAGCATATATACGACAAATCACAATGTGGCTACCACTCACTCATGGCCTGCACAGCGTGCAGCCTTACAAACAATAGAAAATCACTTACTTGAATATTAGGTAAGAAACATAGGTTAATTAGATCTAACATTTTCTTAAGCTCTGGAATGACTAGCTTACATGCTTCTATTTTAGCGGTAAAAATTGTAAGATACAGAGGCATGCAAACCATCCTAGAATCAATCGTTTAGTACCTCCACTGAAGCACTACTTCTCCTTCTGGGGTCCTCAATGCCGAAAAATATTCTTACAAATATAGCAGTACTGTAAAAAGGCTTAATGCGGCCTTCTACGCTAATTTTTTTGGGGTAGATAGCTAGAAGAATCGAGACTTATCCCATAAACTCACCCCAAGCAGGCTCGACTCGGCGTCCACGGTACATCGCACATACTAGCGGCAACACTATCTTGTATAAAGAACCATCGACCAACAACTTCAACTTCTCGGACTCACAATCTCACTTCATCTGACTCACTCTCAACCTCCAACACGCCGTTTCTTCACAGTCTTACTTCAGTGGTCTTGATTTAGTCACTCTAAGAGGCTTATTTCTTCTTTCTCGTTGACTCTACTTCTTTATTTATACAAAAACTTCATGGCAGGCCCCAAAATGGTACGACGCCCTCCTCAGAATCGTCGCGAGTGCGCTTTACCCGGCTGCGACGGCGTCATCCTCTTCGGCAAGGACGAATACAACCGACACATGCTGAATCACAGCACAAACCCGCCTCCAGGCCAATTCAAGTGTGAGACGTGCAACTGGCCGTTTGACGACTCTCTGGCTCTTGAGCTGCACCAGCGCGATAGTGGCCACGTCCCTCACGAGTGTGACAAGTGCCAATCAGTTTTCGGGACTGCATCTCTTCTCGGCAAGCACAAACAATTTCCGTCTCCCTGCTCAGACGCTTTCGGTAGCAGGAGCCCTAAATACCATTGCAACGTCTGCAAGAAGTCGTTTTCTAGCATGGCGTCTTTCAACGGTCACCTCCTGATGTGCACGCCCGTCCAGTCTGTCCAGCAGCCGCAGCTGCAATCCCTTTCACAGGCGTTGATGCCTATCCTGCCTGTCCTGAAGCCACGGTTAGCCGATTCTCCTTCCCACCTACCCAAATCTACAATCGCGGCTACCCAGCAAGCTCCGGCTTTGCAAACACCGGCTGGACAACTACCATCGCCCTTAGCAATAGTCGCACCTTCCCAGCCACCTTTAGCCACGGCTACGATATCAGGACCTATTACTATTCCAACTGCTACTCGGGTGTGTGGTATTGATGACTGCAAAATGTTCTTCAAAAGTGAAGCCGAGCTGGAGATTCATAAGCAGGGTAATCATGGTATTGGTAGTAAACGCCTTGATACCGCCGGGAAGGACTCTTGGATGCTTTCATCATCTAGTATTCAACAGCTCAAAGATGCAGGCGTTCTTAGGTCTGCAGGAGGTCTGTCTGCGCCATCTCGTGGCCCTCCCAACGGCCCAGCTGCTTCCATGAACCGAACTCCTCCTCCTTCTCGAACAGCTATGAACCGAGTGCCCCCTCCTCCATCTCTTGCGCCCACGGCTCGAGCCCCTGGATCCACTTCTCTATACAAACATATAGCCCCAGTCTCTCATCCTCAAGGTGTGCCAATTGCCCCTCTTGCTGGCTTGGAAGAGATGAAACAGGCGCGCCAGGTTTGCGAAAAGGTCATGCGCCTCGTCCTACAGTCAGACGTCTTCATCCACCATACCGGAAAGATGACTTGTAGCGATATCGACTGGACGCGTATTCCTTCCGCCAAGCAAGATGAGGTTGTCGACATGTTCTCTAGCCTCTGCCATCTTCCACCTAAATTTAAGACTGAGTTTGTTCCGGCACCGACAACCTACAAAGACGAGTATGTGTCGACCTATCCCGCTACCGAATTACAGCTGTCTCCAGAGCTATCGGTCTCGACCCGTGCTCTGCCCGTTGTAGCCATTTCCTGCAGCAAGGTCATTCTCAGCAATGGCCTTCAAGAAGCAGTCAAGATCGCAGCGGTCGACGTCGTTTCCTGTCGCATTTTGATGAGCCACCTCATTTGCACCGACCCCAAAGATCCTGTCAAGCAGTGGAACAGCAACACCACCGGACTGAGCGACTACCACGACATCGAGGCTGCCCGTCAAGATGGCTACAAAGTCCTTAAAGGCTGGGCAGCTGCTCGTGCCGCTCTCTGGAAGTTCATCAGCCGCGACACCGTTCTCGTAGGCTGGAATATCCGTGCCGATCTCGATGCACTACGAATGATCCACGGCCGAGCCGTCGACGTCGCCAAGATCTTCGAGAAGGCTGCCGGTGGTCCACTGTCTAAACCGCAGGTCAGTCTGGAAAGCCTGTGTCGCGATCTTCCAGCTATCAAGCTCACCAAGCACTCCATCTACGGCCGCGATGCTTTGCAGAACGCGTTTGCAGCTCGTGAGGTTGGTCTTTGGATGCTCAAGAACAACGACAAGCTCACGAAGATTGCCAAACAGAAGGCACTCGACTACTCACGACTTGCTTAAAGCTTATGCGAGCCAGGAGGCTACCAATGGCTCAGAGACAATGGTGCGTCTCGCGTGATTGGAACGAGATACAAAAGCTACGGATAATAACTTATGACTGTAGACACGAAAAGTAAAAAATCTAACAAGCAAGGAATTGACGACCAGGATATGACCAAGGAAGATACCCCCGACTGAATGAAAATGAACGAGCTATGACAAAGGAAAAGGAAAGCGTTGTGTTATGGGAACAATGAATTTTAATGATTGTGTACATCGATAGGGAAGATTCGAACCCGAATTCGACGTTATCACAAATATATGTGTGTTTATGAAGTGATGCATGGTGCTTCTGACCAGTGATCCTAGTCGAGGAATAGGGTAGGAGAACCATTGGAGGTCTGCATTGTACCATTATATATGGCACAAGGGCTTACGCATAACCTAGCCTATGCATCTCGGTTTGCATCAGCGTGGCACTAGTCATGAAGGAGGATGAATCTCATCACGCAATTGGGAAGTTCTAATGACTAAATGCGGTAGGTGTCCGCTATGGTCCTAGTACTAAGGCCGAGAGGATGCATGGAGCACGACGTATTGTCATCGTGTACGGCACAAGCTATTGTACCTTTGTCAATCAGTGCCACAGTTTTCAACTCAAAATTGCAGAGCAGTGAATGATCTGAGAGTTGAGGTGTGGGTGGTATGATGTTGCATTAGTCCACGTGCTACGAGATCCTATGACGTTCAGCTCTTCGTCTGCTCCTCCAACTTCTCTTCAACCTCGACGACGAAAGCTCCGCCTAGTAATATCGCCGGCTCATCGATACTGTGGTGTTCGTAACTGCGTGCAGAAGTTAGCACTGCATTGCCTCCAGCCCAGACTGTTCCGTCTGCCCCTTCGAAACAACCAAGCACATAAAAGAACATGGAAACGTACCTCAACGTCCCCACACCCCCAGCCTCCAGGATCAAACTCGGATTATCCTCCAACTTCTTCCCCACCCACCTCGCCGCAAAACTCCTCAAGATGTGCCCATGAGCCACGATCAAAACATCATTCGGCACCCCCGCCTTCCCCTTCCATCCGCTCCCCTTCCCAAACCGCCCTTTGTGCCACTTCTCCCTAATATCCTTGATCAGCTCATCCAACCTCGCCGCCACATCTTCGGGCGATTCCCCGCCTTCGCAGCCGTCGCGCCAGATGTCCCAGTTCTCGGATAATCCGCGTTCTTTGCGGGACTGTCTGATCTGGGGCGAGGTGAGGCCTTCGTAGTTGCCGTAGTCCCATTCGGCTATGGAAGGGGTGATTTGGATCTCGGCTCTTGTGGTGCGCTTCGCGTCGGAGCCGTCTTGTGCTGCTTCGGAGTCGTTTGGGGGCGCCCACTCGTTGTTGTCGCTGTCTTTGTGCCAGGGGTACCGTTCTTGACAGCCTAGGTTGAGGAGTTCAAGGGTGCGTTGGGCGCGGTGGCGGGGGGATACATATCTGCACCGAAGGTTGTCAGCTGGCATCCGTTTCATGGCTGCAGCTTCAACTTGCTAAGGTATGGAATTTGAGAGTGAGTGGAGGAGAATGTACATATGCGCCAGATTTCCAGGAACGATCAGTCTATCATCTCCGACTAAGGCTCTCCCAGTAGCTTTTATGCGTTTTTCTCCCGCCGCTGTGAGAGGTAGCTCAGTAGTTCCTGTATGTCTGCCATTGAGTGACCATTCTGTCTCGCCGTGCCGAATTATGAAGACGCGGGGATCTGGCATTGCGTTTGAAGGTGAGGGGTGCGGATGGACGGCCTGTACGTTCAGAAGTGCAAGGATCTGGTGACAATGAACGTGGATTCAGAGTATTGAGGGAAAGAAAGAAGTTGATGTGGAATTAAAAATCGTCGGAGGTCGTCGGAGCTATCAGACATGTTATACGGTGGGATAACGATGTCATCCTTGTCGCTTGGTGGGGTAGCGGGGGAGCTCGATCTTGTGTTGGAAAGACTTCAAAGCAACAGTAAGCATTGACGATGTCTTGCTCAGCGATTTCGGCTCTCAGAAGAAGAATGTCATCTTAATGCATTTTCATTCGACTAAAAACCTGAAACATGGATTGATGTTTCCTCAGGGACCTGCGTTGTCGGCGGTGAGAAGCTGAAAGCTGAAAGAGGCTGCTGCGCGCCGAAAGTGCGCATATACCAGGTACACCGCTTCACGACCATCTTCGAACGAGCTGAATATGTACGGCACACCAGCGCTGCGACAACTTCGCCGACCGTCGTGCTCTACTTCGCCGACCAGCCTCTTCTGCCTCGATGAATGGCCGTGTAATTGACCTAACTAGGAACCTGAGTCCGCGATGGCCGCAATTTACCACCGTAGTCGATGGTATAAAGTCTCTATACAATGCACATAGAACAACATAAACATTCATCTCAGACATCCAGCGCTTCCAATCGATCATACCAATCCACCACAGTTTCCAGATACCCCATTCAAACACTTCACCGAAACTTTTCGTCGAAATCAAAATGCAGCTCATTACAATTGCCGCCCTGTTCGCAACAATTACAACCATCCATGCCTCTTCAGGCGCGGCGTACCCTTCACTCTGCGGCTACTATCTCGTGAACCAAGGCGGTAATTCACCCCTCTCTCTTCCCCAACACTCTGCATACTGACACCTCGAAGTGAAATCCCAAGCCGAAATCGCCCAAATAAAGTGCGGTAGATCCGACACCTGCAATGGAGAAGAATGGAACACTGTATTCAGCATGAGTTTGGCGGGGAAGTGGTATGCTCAGCAGTTCTGCAGCAAGGGATGCTATGTGTATGAGGGTTCTGGGACGCAGTTGGCGTCTTGCCACTAAGCGAGCGGCCGTCGAGGGGACGCTGTAAAAGTTCAACGAGCTAAGCTTGGGATTGGAATTGGAATTGGAATTGGGAGGCTGAGGGGAGTCGCAACGTGATGGATGGTGTATAGAAAAAATGTAAATAGATTGTAAATCAAAGAGAAATGCAAGAGTTGTCAATTTTTGGGCGGTATATACACAAAACCCTACACGTCCGCAACACACTGCATGTAGTAATCTTCACCAGTCAGCATTTTGCTCACTCTCAAATCTTTAGAAAGATTAAACTTACCGTTCTGCCAAACACAGTTTGCCCCCGGCACACACACCTCACATCCCGTCCACGGTTCCCCGTCCCAATATCCTCCGCATTGATAGTACAGCGGTACGGGGCACTTGGTGCTGCTCGGTCCGGCGGGCTCGCCTGTCGTCTTTGTGGGTTTCGCTGTAGACTTGACCGTAGTCTTCTTTACTGTTAGCACGTAGTCCGAGAAAATCACACACTTGAAAGTCCTGCGGGTTACACAGTAGAATAGTCCTCAGAATCCCATAGAAAACGTACCTTCGTCGGCGGTGGAGTATACTTGCTAGTCGAAATTGGTGGCGGAGTGTACTTGCTCGTCTCGGCCGGTGGTGTATACTTGCTCGTCGTCGTCGTCTTCTTGGTTGTTGGCGCTGCGGTGGTCGGTGCTGCGGTGGTCTTCGGTGTACTCTTGATCGTTGACGTCGGTTTGGGGTCAGGGTTGCCAGGAAATGAGGGGATGGAGATAGAGGTAGGGAGGCGAACGGTCGTAGGCGGGTAGTCAGTGCAAAGTGGCCCAAGACATGTTATCGTATATGTCTTGTCCTTTTGGCGCTCTTCGAGGTGCGCATTGTGTGGAGCCTGGGAAGATGAGCGGATGAGGTTTGAGGAATGTGAGGGTGGATGGATTCTTACCGCCAGGCAGAGCGTGAGCAAAGATGAGAGCACGAGGGAGGATGTGGTGAGCTTCATGGCAATGGATAGTGAGGTGCTGACTCTGCGCGAAGAAAGTACGCAAGACAATACAAGAAGGTTGAAAGATGAAATATGCTGAGGCCATATCTTGCATCTTATACATGAAATATTTTGTGCTAGTAGCTCCAAGACAATGGCCCGTTGCTATCGAACACGAGCGTATGCAGCCTTCTACGTCGTTGACATGTTCCCCTGCTTGCTTGGGGCTCGTATAGATCCTCTGCAATATATTGAGGACGACAATTTAGTTCCAGCTTGTCAGTGGTAAGTCTTTGCTTTGCACTGCACCGGATGCCGGCTAGGTGATGCCGGCACCGGATTCAAAAAGGCAATGGTACGACTTTTCAATGTGTAATATTGTCTTTGAAGTAGGATACTGTTCCAAGACTTTAATCGGTGTTGCATGAAAGATACTGATAAAGTATGAAAACAACGCTTCGGTCGCTTCGTGGCTTGAATACCCAAGTAATTGCTCCCAGTAGTAGTCGAATTTCACATTCACAAACCATAATAAAGAGTGCCACGATCTGTAGAGATCTAGGTCCCGGATCTCGAGCCTCGTTGTAGTACCGACAACCAAGGGTTCGTCGTGGCGTGTTGGTGACTGCTTTACCCGCAGATTAAATATCGACCATACCCTTGTTATATGTGCAGTGGAAGGTGCCGAACTCGCATATCTCATTTGGAGCGCGTTCCCCAGCTGTTTTCCATGGTGGTACGTTCCGCTGCCACCATGTTCGTCCCAGGCTTTGACCGACCGTCTCCTACTACCGGCAGGGGCGTGACCTGGGCCTGGGCCTATCCGCGCAAAGAATGTAAACAACGCGCAGTATCGATAACGGAGTGGGGCTGATGTAACCGTTTTCTCAAGACCGCCGTCATGGCTCGGATCAAAGGAAAGACGCTGTGTCGATGGTCTAAGTTTAGAAATTGTACAACGATCAGCTCGACCTGACGTATAAAATTGCTGAACTGGTGTTCAAAGTCGGGTATTGCGAGCGTTCTAGTCGCCATTCCAGCCACCTAATAGGTGGTATGCGGCACGCTCCCGCCATTGCGTACATGATAACCAGAGCACAGTCTGACCAGTGCAGCAGCTTCTTGTAGGACCAGTTTGATCCTTGTATCCATGGGCCAGAATTGCTTCTGTGGTTAACTTTGCGAAAACTGGCCCCGATGTATTTTCTAGACGTATGTAAATGCGCCCAGTAATTTCGTACCTTGCTTTGCGACCGCGTTTACATCCCTGTATAATGGTATGGGAACCATCTAGGTGCTTTGACATAGAGTTTTCCAGCTCCGTCCTCTTCATCCCGCAAGGGCAATTGGTGTTTCTGTATCACACAGCAGATCCGCGACTCCAATCCACTTCCTCACCAGCACCGCTCCTTGTGGTTTCAGCTTCCTATAATAGCCATCCTCTTTCCCAATGATCTCGAACCCTCGCTTCTTATACCACTCTAGCCCATCATCGTTCGCCTCCCAGACATGTGCCGTCACGCTCTTCACATTGTGTTCCCTAGACGCCTTGACTATTATTCTCTGTAGCAGATGTGTGGCTATGCCGTGGGATCGATAAGGCGAGAGCAGACCGAGGGTAGAAATGTACAGAGTAGAGGCAGGGAGGATGCGGCATCGAATAGCGCCTATCAGTCGCGGTTTCTCGGCAGAGGACGGAATGGTGCCGTTTGGTGGTTCGACGTGCCATAGTGCCATAAGGGTTATGCCATGGCAGGGCTCTTCCATCGACTCGCGGAAGAAGACCGGAGGGTATGCGATAGGGAGTGTGAGAGATATCAGACGCATGAAGCCAGGTATGAGATCCTCTGTGAGTGGAACAAGTTGGACATTGGCAGGGAGGGGTGGAAGAGTATATGGTTTCGTAGCAGGTGCATGCTGCTGTTCGGTGGGTGAGGGAGCCTCGTTGGGTACGCGTCCAGAGAGCACAGGGGCTTCTTCTGATTTTGGCGCAAGAGGAATGATTGTCTGAGCTTGGGGGGCAACAGGAACATCTGCTTTAGTGACAGCTCTGGGCTTGTTCAGCCATGCTGTGATTGAGGATTGACCCTTCGCTGCTGCCTTTGGAGGAACTGATGGCATCCTGGGAGTAGATATAGAAGGTCCAGGTGGCCAACACGTAGACCGGAAACTCCAGGCTCTACTGTATGCTGAGCAGTATACAAATGGACACCTACCTTTCACTGAATATAAGTTGCAATGTGTTGACGGGCGAAAGCAGAAGTCGTTATCGAGGTTTGGTGTTGATGAACGCGCCGCCAGTCCTTGCTAGCACTAGCGCGGTCGGGAGTGCCAAGGCGTTCTGCCAGCTTCATCATCAACAGCTCACGCATCCCGCAACTCGCGCGCATCAACCATGGGGGCAGAAAACTCCAAGCCCGCCAACGGCGTCTCTCAGCACGTCTTCTCCTCGTAGGTAGCCTTGAATCACACCAATTGGCGCCCCACCGCGATTGTACGGTGCTAATCAGCTTTTCTGCGCAGAGATTCCCCCGTCAAGTTCTCGAATGAACTGGTCGACGCCCTACAGAAGACCACACAAGTACGTTTCGGAAAACAATTCGCGCAAGAAGAGCCAGGACTAACACCAATTGCCCTTCAGAATGACTCCACCCGATCAAGACAACAAGAACTAGCCTACCAGCAACGGCTGACCGCCGAGCTCGAGAAAGTCCGCCAGCAAGAAGTCCAGAGCCTGGCCAAGCTCTCCGAGACCCTTTCTGACGACCTCGACAAACCTTCAGAACCTTCACTGGTCGAGAAGCTCGCTGACGTCACAACCTTGTCCTCCGCGCTCGCCGAAAAGCAAAAGCAGAAAGATATGAGCCGTGACATTGTGACCAAGGAGATCGAGGCTCTCAAGAAGAAGCTGGACGGCAGGAAGAAAATTGAGCAGCTGGATCCGGAGCTCCAAAAAGCTAAGACAGAGGTTGTTGCGTGTTTGAGGACGAATGATAGGCGGCCGCTAGATTGCTGGCAAGAGATCGCAAAGTTTAAGCAAGAGGTTGGAAGGCTGGAGAAAGACTTTGTGGAGAAGACGATTAAGTAGTAGGGATTCGGCGAGCCGGAGATAGGCTATAGTGGGATTGTGTATAGATAGCGCCGACGTGTGCAAGTATCCTCAAAAAGACTTCTAGTGCAAATATTCCACCAGTCTTCTTACGTCATTATCTCTATTCCATTCTTGAGGCTAGTATCTTTCAGAGGATTGCAACATACCTCATTAGGATCTAGAGTATATGTCTGCCGTTTCTTGTCATCCTCATTTGGCCTCTATGTCCTTGAAATTTGATATATGTCTTTTCTTTTTCAATCGCGTCTACACTCCCCTGCAACTCTTGTGTAACCCCGCACTACCAAGTTTGTTTAGGATCTTCTGTCCATCTTCCTCCAAACATCTCCATTGGTTGCACATCTACATCGCACTTTCCAGCATTTACTATCTTTTGAATATATTTCCTAAAGCTGTTCCGTACGCAATTTCTAGACCGCCCATCTGCTACGTGCTTGGGCTCAATGAAGTCAAAGATGGTTTTATCGCCATGTTTGTTGCGCTCTCAAGATGCCGTTCTTCACTTCGCCGCAGCGGAGATTTCTTGGCTTGCCGCCTTTCTACTCTCTCTCTTCTCTTCACTACTTCACCTCATTCTGAAGGTGAAGTGGGCTGCTGGCGTATAAGTACAAGGCTCGCCCACCTTTCTTACCTGCTCATCTCCTCTCCTCTCCTCTACACAAACAGGCAAACTAAAGCAGCGAGTCTAAATCTCCACGTAAGTTTGGCGCCTCCTTTCTTTTCTTGTCTCTCTCTTCGTGACTAATGACCTGTCTCACAGAAACTCACGTACCTTCTCGACAAGATGCCTAAGCAGTACGTCATGCTCAACGACGACAACTTTTCAGACATAGAAACGGGGGACGGGGATGTTCATATCGACAATTTTGATCTCCTCAGTCTAGGTATTTCATCTCAGCTAATGCATTTTCGACTCATCGCTGATAAACATACTACAGCTGACTCTGAATCTTCTGATGTCGAGATCATTACGATTGAAGATGAAGCCTCTAACGCTTCGTCTCACCCAGGATTGCGTCGCCCGTCTTCGTTCAGGAAAAGCACCTCCATTATAGCGCCTGATATCGAACGTCGCTCATTCCGACTTGACGTATCGACGAAGATCAAACCTGGAGACACGGTCGAACTGAAGGACACCTTAGACCGCAATCCCGAAGAAATGCACTCTGGCGATTTCCTTCGGGTACTGTTCATCATCCAAAATCTTCAGACAGATGAGATCAGGCTGCGTGGCTATCGTCTTCGACGCACCAAATACCATCATCAATATTTCGATTGTGGGTCTTTCTTTATATGAAGATTCATTGTAGCCTGACACTAACCCTAAGTATAGGGAAGATGAACGAACTGGCAATGGTGCTCCACGTAACGAAAGGTGACCCACGACCTGCCTTTGTCCAAGGAATGGAGGATGTTTCCGTCGACCAAGTGCTTGGAATACGGGACTGCATCATCACCTCCAAACCATATCCTATGATGAGCTTTCGCGATGCTGGATACCCTCGTCTATCAACCTTGCCTGGTTTGACTCTAGAAGAGCACAAGCAGATATTGTTTGCGCAAAGTCGACTTGTGTGCCGGTGTGTACACATCTCTATTGTTGAAGCAAGCGGGAAAGCCTATGATGGTGAGGTTCGGAGCATCTATGCTCGCGAATCTGATACTCCCACGCCGAACTCCTCAAGCGAAGGTTCGATCTGCATCGATAGCGACAACGATGACGATGTGATTGTTGTCAGAACTAAAAATCGAAAACGTCGATCGGAATCAGCCCAAGAAAAAAAGCCAAAGTCTTCCCAGCAGCAGACTAGATTGCCCGCAAAAACGGCCAAGTACACTTTTGGTGATGCATTTTGTGGTGCCGGCGGTGCCTCCCAGGGTGCAGTACAAGCGGGTTTACATGTGCTCTGGGGGCTCGATAAAGACCATGCAGCTATCGAGGCATACAACCGCAATCACACTGGTGCCGAAATCTTTCTTCTTGATGCGCACGAATTCCCACCTCCGGACATGGTGAAGTTGCTGAGGGTGGATATTCTCCATCTTTCTCCTCCTTGTTGCTACTGGAGCCCGGCACAGTAAGTCACTATGGTCACTTCAACTCAAATATACGCTGACAATTTGCAGCACCAATCCAGGTCAAAACGATCAAGCCAACTATGAAGCAATCTATACCGTCGGACCAATTTTGAAAAAGCTCAAACCACGAATCGCCACGCTCGAGCAAACATTTGGTCTCCTCACGCATGAACAGCACAAAAAAAACTTTCGGCTGCTCATCAACGACATGCACAAGGCCGGCTATAATGTTCGGTGGAAAATTCAGGACTTATCCGAGTTTGGAGTTCCCCAGCGCCGCAAACGCCTGCTAATCATCGCTGCGCGGTAGGATATGCAGATAGCCCCTAATATCCTGTCCTGCGCTAATTTATCACAGATGGGGAACGCCCCTCCCTCCATTCCCCAAACCCACCCATGGTACCCCAGGCAGCGGCCTGGAGCGCTTTGTTTCTGTCGCTGATGCTCTCGAACCACTCAATCGACTGAGCACACATGTCCGTTTTGAGGATGAATATCACCAACCAGGGTCGATGAAGATCTTGAACAAGACCCCTTATAATCCAAATAACACCTTCCTCAAGGGCTGCGTGACTACTGGCGGGGGCGATAACCACCACTTCTCTGGGAAACGCCGCTACACTCCACGCGAAATGTCATTGTTCCAGAGCTTCCCTTACAATTACAAATTCACAGGCAGAAACACCGAAGCTAATAAACAGATCGGCAATGCCCTACCGCCATGTATGGCGGAAGCGATGTTCCGATCTTGCGCCCAAACTTTGGAAGCGTTCGACAATGGCCTCATCGATGCTGATGCTGACATCCAAGATCTTGATCAATACCTCGCTGCTAGGGGCATTGAGATACCGCAGCAACGTGTGTCGACACCGCAGACTCTATTCTCTTCTATCACGCCATCTTCACAGTCCAGTTCACTCGAGTCACCGTATCGCTATCTTCGCCGCCCGGAAGTTGGGAGCGCGGCTTCGTGTGCACCTTATTCGCTGTCGAGGAGAGAAGCCTTGTTTCGAGTCGGAACAAACATTGAGCCCCGTTCTCAGATCGAAAAGAAGAAGCCTACTTCATTCTCCAACTTCTTGAGCCGAGATGCGGAGTCTGCAGAAGGCAGATCGAAGAAGAGTAGGACAGACAAGAAAGAGCTCGAGCGCGCGAAGGAGAATGGAGATTTCATTGAGCTGGATAGTGACTGAAAGTCCCTTTCTCTCTTTATGGCGAAGAGAAAAGAAACTTCAGTTCATAAGCCTTGATTACGAATCTCGCACACGACAAGCTTTTGGTTTTTGCTTCGCTGTCAAAAGAAGAGCAGACTATCACTGGATCCTGGACTTGTTCACAATTTCAACCGGCAGCTCCGGCGCTGGATTCTGGATCACGTCCTTCCAGATATTGACAGAATATTTCTCCGACCCCTTCTGTCGTGCTGAACCCCAGGTCTCTCTTTTCCTTCGGCTTGCGATCATTTGGATCTCTGTCTTTCGGCCATCTTCTAAATCACTTTCTTCCTTATCCGCGATCCAAATTTCTGGATCACGATATAGACTACTTTCATCAGCATTTCTCGAATTTCCTCCGATTTCTTCGTATTATTTGTATTCACGGGCACATGGGGAACACAAGCAGAGCGACATCCTGCACTCTCTTCCTTGTTTGCTTGCCCTTTACTACCCCCTTTTCACTCTTGCATTCTACACCCTTCCGTTTAGCATAATATGCGGAAAACATTCTGCACATAGCAGAACATACCTAAGAAAATGCGTCTGAGCATATCTTCCTAGTAGGAAAAATGCCTCTGTTTAATTAAGAGGAGGAGGGAAATGCATGGGCACAAATGCAGAGAAGGGCGCCTGCTTAACGAGGACTGTAACACAACACATACACATTAGCAGAGCATAACTAGCAATATATCTACATAACATCTTAAATGCGTGTCTAGTATTACGTGCTATATATCTTTCTTTTGCTTACAGGCCCCCATCCTCTTCGCTCTTCTTGTGAAGCTAACTTGTCGCATGTGCTCACCCAATGAATTCAGAAGGTAACATGTGATAACTGAATGTATTCTCTATTATCGTCTGCGGCCTTCTATACCATATATTCCTCTAAATATATCTCGCTAAATCTATATGAAAGTACCTATATTCCATCCCAAATGCAAAATAACGCCGAAATGACGCAAATGAAAAGAAGTGCTGTGAGCACCGTGTGTATGCAGAGTCTACATTGCTAAAGTTCTGGTGATAGTCATTTTTCTTGTTCCGAAGGAAACGGGTCGGGGGAAAGGAAAAGCAAAAAAGGCAGAAAAAAGGAAAGAAGAAAAACCTGTCTTGCGCTGTACCATGCCATGCCGTCATCTTCTCGTCTAGGAGGATGTATCCCGGAAGATGAGAACTGAAAGAAGAAGGAAAGACTACTCTAACATGCGCCGCACCATGCTTGGGCTTCGAGAAGCAAGAAATGCAGAAGAGGAGGAAGAAAGCAAGCCCAGATCCACTACAACAATACGCCATTCATACACCAACTCCGTTCTCTCCTCTCTCCTGTTTCTGCCCCTTACAGTATATCTACATCCCCTCCCCTCTCCTCAAGCCACTTCGCCCCCACCAGCGGCCCCAAATCCGTCTTCTTCTCCTCCCTCAACACCTGCATCCCCTCCTCAACCTTCTCCTTCTCAAACTCCCCCAACAACCTCGTAATCCGCACCTGGCTCTGACAAAACATGACCTGGCACGCCAGGAGCAGGATACTTTTCTTTGCAAACACGTCCGGCTTGATTGACATCCTCATGAAACAGTCTGCGAATTCGAAGTCCAGGGACACCATCTTCAGCGCCCCTTCTCCTCCATATTCTTTGACGCCTAGATTTGCGAGGGCGAAGGAGAATGAAGTGTTGGCGTCGCACATGAAGAATGAGACGAGGCACTTTTTCGCGTCGAAATCTGTCGGCACATCCGCAACTAGCTTTAAGCTCTGAAGTTTGGACGTACAGCTTTTCATGATAGATACCAGAAGGGAGATGTAGGCGGTGGCTCCGGGGTCGATGGGCTTCCATCCTATACCATTCGCACCAGGCTCTGAGACGAGGGTTGCGGGCAAATACAGCATATTGATCGTGAGATGTCGTATAAGTGACCAGTGACTGCGAGGAAGCGGTGGGTCGAATGTTACAAGCGGCCCCAGTTCCAATTGCTGCTCTGGAGCTGACATCCGTGTATGCGAATGAGGCGAGTCCGGAATACTAGAGATATAGAATGTGTTCTTGCCGTAGAAGAGCGGGAGTGCTTCTGTGTGAATTTTCTGGCTGACACGTAGGATGGTGAGACTCAGGCCAGTTTTCTCGTTTTCTTTTCGGGCGGTCTTGCCCTTCAATGGTGACGGGGAGATGACGAGATGCTTGTAAATGGAGAGACGAAGTTCTGGGGGAAGCTTGTCGAGAAAAGAGCATTTCTTGGGTATTTTTACTTCGGGAATCGAGATGATGCTCTGAAATCTTGTCTTGCTGTCGCGCTGAGAAGACGGCGGCGGTGAGTCCGCTTTCCGTTTGAGCATGGTGGGCGTGAGGTGAGAGTGATGCTGAAGGTTTGTCGGGCTCACTGGAATGCTCAGCCGGGGAATGATATTGTTTTGATAACAAACTGACTTGTTGTGTACGTTAGCAATTATCGTCGATGAAGTCGGTGTGATTGTGGGGCACAGATTGTGGGGCAGCTGCTCGTGGTAGGCGTCGTGCAACCGTGAGGAAGGAGCTCGGAGTTTAAGCGAGAGGTTTGTTCCAGGGTTAACCAGCTTCACCTTTCAAGATATATCTTAGTGCACAACGGCAATTGAAGTTGACTATGAGTAAAGAGGATTCATATTTCTACTCAATTCAAGAGAAATGGGGCGCTCTTGTACCAGCTACCCCATCTGTCTCTTGACTCGTCACAGACGGTAAACGCTCATTCCACACATTCCACTACTGTTTGACCAGCCCTGCCATACTTTCCGATCACCCGACCTGGCTGATATGTTCGGTGCTACCGTTAGACCATCCGTTCCAGAATAGTGAACAAGGTTTGGACGTCCTTCTCGAAGGCGGGACGATGCTTCTGAAGCACGTTGATCTATTTTAGCTCAACGATCGACATCTCCCCAAACGGGTCCCTAGAATCGGTACCTGTGTTCCTAGTACGCCTCTCCGATTCGCTGGAGACTATTCTGCTATTCCTACAAACGGCTTAGACGCAGACCCTTGGAATTTTCTACGGTACCTTCCATAGCCGCTAGAGCCGGGAAGGAAATTAATACATCACATGAGGCTCGTTGGCGTACCCTGGTGTGCAAAATCTCGGCCAAATCTTCATTTATGCGCTATAGTGTACAGTAGTTTCCAATGGCCCGAAGATATCCCTTTACCGACTCGGGTTCACAAATTAAATGCACCTGGATCTGGCTTATCCAAGACATGATGTTGGCCGACAAGTCATCGGAGACTGCTCCGGTACGATGGAGAACTAGCAAGATAACAAGGTTGAAAATACATCTTTCTGCATCTATCAAGCCTGTCTCCATGTATTTGTTTCAGAAAACCCTGTCGCCACATGAATCAAGGCTATCTAGCTAGGAGGAGAGAAACACGCAAAGAGACCGCCACTGCCGCGCCACTGATAATGCACCAGTCCTAGCGATTGTACTTCGCGCCTTGTAGCCATGATCGTGATAGTCGTAAGTCGTTCCGTCGTTATGTATGCAAGAAAGTCTCAGAAAGGAAAGCAAGCCACCGTCAGGGTAGTGAAGAAGTTGAAACGCCAATGCCCCCATTCATCATCATTCATCTGACACTACCGCTTAACGATCGTCGTCATGCCTGCTGTGGGAACCACGCCTTCTTCTGACGGCCCGGTGATGACCATTGGAATCGGAATCGGAATCGGAACTGGATCTATTCTCGTAACGGTCACTCTTCCGCCTGTCTCGAGACGGGGACCTAGAGTAGTCTCGTCTGCCGCTAGTGTGGCGGCTTTGACTCTTTTCTCGTGATTGTGTCGCCAAAGAGCTCTCACGCATGCTCTTTTTCCTATTCACACAAAAGGAAAGAATTAGTAAAACTCAAGGAAAGTGCACCAACGAATCCAATACATGCATTTCCCTTAACCACGACCTCGCTCGCATCATCACAACTTACTTCTCGTGCCTCTTCTCGAACTCTCTTCCGCCGAGTCCGCCGATCGCAGCCCCTACAATAGTACTTAGCGTCCCCTTTCCAATCGCATTGCCCGCTAGCCCTCCAGCTAACGCACCTCCCACCGAAGCCGCCAAGTTCTTCTCTTGCATGTCAAGGTTTTCAAACCTGTCGCGCAATCGATCAGTAACACGGCTACTAGAACGGCCATGGTGACCAGCAGACCTTGTCCTGTGATGCTTTCCATCGCCATGACGGCGATGATGCGAGGACGAGGTGCTACTATGGCGGTTCGGTGGTTCAAGGTACGCAAGATGGTCGTTTGGATATGGGTGTTGAGGCAATGATGGCTGAGAGCGCGATTCCTGTCTGTAGAACGGTGGTGGGGTTGGGTGATACCCTGTTGGGGCTCTCATAGTAGGGCTTGGGGACGCATAGTCGGCGGGATTGTAGGGAGCATAGTCGGTAGTCGGTGGTGCTGTAACAGCAGTCACAGGTGCCTGTGCGTATACAGCTGCAGGAGTGTACCGTGCTGCAGATGAAGACACTGAGGTGCGCGTGTTCATGGGCTGAGGCTGAGGAGAGTCAGTGGTTGAGCGATAGAGTAGAGCCGCCAAAGGCGGCTCGTAGGATGGCGAGAACGCTCGTTGAAAAGGAGAGCTACATGAAGAGAGAGCGTAACGAGTAGGGGAGTTTAACAGAAGGGGCGAAGACGAATAGTTGGTAGGAGAGCTGCTCATCAATATCGGCGGGAACAAATTCGCACACGGACTCGGGCTCGAATTTGTGCTCGCTGGAGTCAATAGAGTAGGTACCGCACCAACCGTCGCACTTCGAAAACGAGGAGAGGCACTATTTACCTGAGGACTATAGCCGTACTCGGGTCTGATGGATGGCGAACCCCGATAATCATATTGATCGTAGTTCTGGTTCGTGGCTGATGATCCTGTTGCGGGGGCATAGTCTTGTGGGTTGTACGGTCTGTACTCTGAAGTAGGAGGGGGAAGGAACTCAGACCCACGCTCTGCGCGATCCATCTCTCCGTCCAAGTCAGTGCCAGTACGTTCTTGGCGTCTTCCGCGGCTCAGACTGCGACTGCGACTGCGACTGTAGCTTCGTCCCAAGCTCTTAGCTCGCCGGCGTGATTGCTTCTTCCTGTATTCCCTCTCGTAGTCGGTGTCGTCGTAGCCACTGTGGTCGGAATAGTCGGTCGGAGGGGTGCGGTCTCGGTGGGATCGGTGTCGTCTGCGGTCACTGTGCCTCTGTTCGCTCCTGCGCCTGTCGTCGTCCCGATTCTTCTTGATCTTTTTATTTTCTGCTGGCGTAAAGAAGCCACCCGGTATCTTCTCAAAGAGTCTGTCAGGAATCTTCTCGGCGCCGTAGCCGATGGCTTTGAGTGCGAGAGCAGCCATCGTTTAGTCAGGTCTGCAGGGCTGAAATCCGGTTCGTGTTGGACAGTTGACGTCGAGGTACAGCGGAGGATAGACGACCGCGAGTGATGATTGGAGAACCAGAACCACTCCCTGCTGGAGGCGCAAGAAGCTTGATGAGGGATAGCGCGTAAAAAGTCGACCGTGGAGAGCTTGTAGATCTGGGGATTGAGGTGCCGATGTTGTAAACAATAAATTTTGAAGGTGAGTGGTATGTGTTGGGTAGAGGTTTCTGTGGAGGCAAAGTAGGCAGTCTTAAGCAGGTCGCCCCTCACTGCGCAGACACGTGTGGAAGGGAATGGTGATGCGCAAGGGCAGAAGCGACATTGTCACACTCCCAAAGCTACGTCATCGTGCACGGGCTGCGAAGACAACCGAGAGCCTCAGTAAACTTCCCCACGACGATCTTTTAACATCGCCAACGACAAGTCGATCACATCCAGCAAAAGCACCTCTATCTTAGCGATCTTTACGTTTTTCCTTCGCATTCAACATCAGAGTTCTTGCTCTTTGTCTTCATCGCCAGCATCTGAAACCCGAGATAGCTGCAGACGCCCAAGGTCTGATCTCGTGGACACTTGCATTTACTCATGGTACCCCCACCAGTCGGACGTTCATTTCGCCCTTATTGCCGAAGGGGCAGTCTTACTAGGAGCTAGGATCCTCCCAAGGTCGATGTTTTAGTGCTCCTATCGTGAACATTCTCCTCTGTGAATTCTCAGCTTCACCATGCCTATTTTGCAGGGACAGGGGACTATTTGCCATGCGGGATGACGAGACACCGAAATCTGAGCTTCACCGCCTATTACAAAAGCTATATCCACAGCCAATATCAATCCAATCATATCGAAAATGTGCTTTTATGCATCTACGAGACATCTAAGCTCGCAAAAGTCATAATGTCGTCACCTTACACACCAATGGTCTCAGATAGATACCCTCTCTCCGATTATTTTTTTCATCGCCCTCGTTTCATGGTCACTTCAAAACTTGCTGCTGTCCATCGTACGACAAGACGTCGTCTCTGTGAAACATCTGTCTTTGAGAAACACGCGCAGAGACTGGAGATCGAACCATCACACGATGTGCTGACCAGAGTCAAGTAACTCGTTGTTGATTGTCCCGACGTCCAATCACAACGACAACCCCCACACCGCCTAGCAGACGCGATTGGTTTCGAGAAAGGTCTTATTGGTAGTGTTCTACCAAGCGAGCGTGGCAAGCGGGCGGCAATTCCAGCGCCGAGATATTCTCTACTACACAATTCGTGTGCTTCACTGTATATATTCTCTAGTATGAAATAAAGCTCTGCGATTACACGGTACTAAAATGCTCGGTAATTTTTATTCTATAGAGTTTGCATGTTTATATTCTGTGCTTATTCAGTCCACGATACCATATATAAGCCTCTGCCTTTCGGGTATTTATGCCAATCGCTTCCACGCACTATAAACCTGACTGCAAACTTTTCGATATAAACTCATTTCTACACAACTGGCTTGACAATGAACTCTAGGTCAACTTCAATGTTCAGTTTCTCGAAGACCAAGATATATGTTACTCTACGAAGAACCCTGTTCCTAGTGAGAAACATTCTCTAGCAATTTTGTCCCGATGCCAAATGGATCACACTAGACTTGCTTAGAATCATAGTTGCCAGTGTAAATTTTACGTTATTGGTTGGCATGCAGGAACTATTCTTTGCTAGGGACAAGCCCTTTCGTAACATAGCAACTATAGTTCGCGCTCGTATCACTTCTGTTCATACAAGTGAAAAGGAAACTTCTCGGTGTTTCAATTCTACATGAGATAGATAAAATTAATCCGGGTATTTACGTATATATACATCAGAAGCGAGAAATAACTCCATCGCTAACCTGCAGACTATTTCTAACGCCCTACACAGTCTCTGTCCCCTGCTCGGGCACGTGCCTAACCTCTCCAGACGGCCTGCCAGCACTATCCTCAACCTCCACCATCTCCTCGACCATGCTAAGGAATCTAGTCCTGTACTCATCACTCTCCGTCGTGATACTCATTGGCCCATGCCCTTCCCCTGCTTGCAACGCGTTCCACGTATTCACCAACGCTGTCAGCGCCTTAGCCTGCAGTGCATCTTTTGCCCAGAAAAAGTCAAGAAGGACTGCACGATAAATCCAGCGTTTGTCGCGGGACTGGATGCCGTTGCGCCAGACAGAAGGTTTGCCTGCTGGCGTGGGCACATTACCATTCTCGGCTGAGGTCAAGAAAGCGGGATACCGTACAAGGAAGAGGGAGTAGTCGACGGCATTGGCTTCTTGTAAAATCTTGGTATCGCGTGCTAGTTGGGCGACAAGCTCTTCTTTCTCGTCGATCGTGACGCGTATCTTATCCGGGAACTCATCGATTAACCTCTCTTTCACACTCTCAGGTGCCAAATGTCCGCCTGCGATATCCCTTTCCGGGAAGAAGTAGTCATTGGGTTTCAGGTCGTATGTCTCCCAGAGATCTTGATCTGCTTTTGCGCAGCTTTTCTGTCCATAGAGGATGTTCTCCATGACTATATGATGGGAGGGTGCAAGGCCGAGGATAGCGCCTAGTGTGGTTGTAGGGCAGTACAGAAGGTCGGTTATGCGGACGAGGAGGGAGGTGGGGTATAATTCCATGTGCGCGGCGTAGGGGTCAAGGAGAATGTCGCGAAAGAAGTTCTGCTCGAAAGCGCGTGGGAGAGACTTGAGGAGGTATTTCGAGTTGGGGGTTGTGAAGAATGTCTACGTTATTATCAGATACTATCTCGTTGGTGTATGAGTATAAGGTATTAGTGTATACGTACAGATCCTGAATATCCCAGATCACCTACTGCTACTAAATCGGTCCGCTTGCCTGCAGACGGCGAGCGGAATGACTCAGTGTATTCTTCTTCTTCGATATCCCATATCTCATTCCTGAGTTTCTTGAAGAGTTTCCCGCGGTATCGGGTAAGTCCTAATGAAAAAAAGGAAAAGAAGGCGATGATGCGCGCGAGGAGGCCTGGAGGTTTACCTGCGTCTGGCTTGACTTTAAAGATTGCGCGCAAGATGGAGGTGCTGACGAGGCGTTGACGGCGACCCATTTCGGAAGAAGGCTCAGGGTAGAGGAATGAGAATAGGAAGTGAAAAGTCTAAGTCGCGTTATTTGCTGACCATGTGAGGTCGCGATGTTTTGTTAGTGTTGAGCTGCAAGTCCGTTAGCAGTGACGTCATTGCCTAGCCTGAAACCTAGCTATTTTCACGTTGCAGCCAATTCATCCTTTTGGATTCATCTTCACCTCTCTGTGCATTAATGCCAACGCCGCTTTTTAAGAGTTCCGACATATCTGTCTCTTCAAAGGTGATCCACATGCTTCCCAAAAGAGCATTTGTCACATTGGAAATTCTCGTTGCGGTTGAGTGCATGGGTACTACATGCATATTCCAAATATCTACATTTTATTATGCTATTATTCATTAGCTAAGGGAGCCACTTTCCATCCTCGTTACTTCCTCATTCCTCTTTTTCGACGCTCTCAATTCATTATTCTTTTATCTTTGCTCGTGCACCACGATCTAATATTGCCCCGTAGTCTAAACCTCAGTGGGCTGGATAGGGGTAGGGTTGTGGCCCGCAGCCAGTCCCCAGTAGCAGACACCTGTCAGGTATAAGTGGAGATCTTAGGGAAAGAGCTGAGTAAATTTCAGGAGGCTTACCACTTCCACCACATTGTCCACCAAGTTCCTGTCCAACCTGGAAGTGTTGCGTGCCAGTAAACGTCTTCTTGAACTCAACACCATGGTAAGTCGTATCCGCGACTCTAGTGATCTTGATATCGATATTAGTCAAGCTCCAGCCCGGGGTATCGACGATCTCGAGACCCCAGTACCCGTCACCTTCGCCAGAGGCATCACATGGCCAGATGTGGTTGGTGGGCTCGGTACCAACAAGCCACTTGGCCTGGCAGTTGTAGGCCTTAGCGCCGGCGGGAAGAGAGACTACGGTGCCATCTGATGCGGTACCAAGAATGATCTCGTTTGGATCGGTCACGTTGACTGTGAGGGTCGACCAAGGGTCTGTAGGTGGGGAAACAAGTCATTAAAAGTTCAAGGTATTAGTTCAGAGAAAGGGCTTTGCTTACTGCAAAGAAGTTAGCATAAGTTCGGGATAGAAGGGGCAGATACAAGATTCGCGAAAATCTGAACAGTTCAGTGTTTCAGAAAATCGATGGCTTGAATCTCGAAATACGGACCAAGAGCCGGGGCGGCCAGAGGGAGTGTTGATGGCGACGCCGAAGACTTCCCAGGGCGAAAGGGCAGTCTGGCGCTCAACGAGAGGTGCGGCAGTCGCGGCGGCGCTGAAAGCCAGGATAGAGGCAAGCATGGTGGTATACATTATGTTGGTACCTTTGGGTTGATTAAACAAAAGATCAGAAATAGTAACCTGGAAGCGACAGTGGATTGGAGCGAGTGGATTGTTCGTTTGATGCTTGAAGAGTTGATGAAGCTGTAGCGAGTTATTCACCCCGTCCCTCCGTCGTCTCTTTATACTTCCAGTAATCAGGTGCCTTTTTCTCATGCATCACGTTTGAATCCCAGAATGCCGGCCCCGAGATCACATACGGTAGGCCTACCCCAGATCCAATACCGGTTAGATCCTATATTTAGAATGATCGACATCCCGCTGCCTCTTCACGATGTTACCTTGCGACATTCTCGCTCGCAACTCATGAGAACCAATTTGCTTAGGAAGGAACATGTCATGGAATTGTTGATACGATACTACTAGAGGCATGTACGCTGCTTATGCATCAGGGGCATGTGGCGAGTGGAGTGATGTCAACAACCACACGTGTTCGGGACGTCGAACCATAACCCCATGTAGTCAAAGCCATCACGGCAAAATGACGGGTTCCTGCCTCGAAACAGACAGCATCTCTTCGTATTGAGTACTGTTTCCAGAAACGTGAAGACGTGTTCGTGAAAGCTAGCGAGTAAGCACGGTAGGCACCACTACCGCATGCGCCACTTTGGGGGCCGTTAAGCCATTCCCGGGTACTGATAAATGCTCCGAAGCTCAGAGAAGAAAGAGGAGATCTTAAAAAGACATGAGAAATGTTCAGGAAGAAGTCACATAGACGAGAGAATGAGTGGGGTCCAGATTCTGCCTAATGGATGGAAGGTCAATTTCGGCTGCATGTACTCTGTACTCGTAATGTGTTGTGAAGGTTGATAGCCGAGGAAGACGCGATGCCTTGCTACTGACCGCTTGCAGACTCCTTAGTATTTTGCTACGCCAACGGTGAACTCTCGGAACGGCGACCTGTCTTGACTTTTCTCTCCTCGTCTTCCTTCCTGAATCATGGACACGTCCAGAGAGGAATAATACACCAAAACTCTTAGACGTGCAAACTAGGGAGGCGAACTCGAGAGACGGATTACTCAACTCAATCCAAAAATACTTCTATTTCAATCAATAGATTATAGATTTATCCCAGTCCCCATCATTCAAGTTTCTTTCTCTTGCCCAAGCTTGGATCGCCTCGAAATTGCGGCACACATGCGTGGATCCCATATCGATGAAGTTGATTCCCAGTTTCCCTTCAGGCACCACCACGGAGGCGAGCTGAGAAGCGTCTTTCCAATTCCAGTGAAGGGTCGCCACGTCGGCATGGCATTGTATGCCTTGGCGAATACGATCAATACAATGCTCTATCGTCGTTAACGGAAATTCTCACAGCAAACTTACACTGAGCCGTTGCCTACCGAAGTGAAGAACAGCGGCTTGGATGACTTTCCCACTTGCATCGGTAACACTATCGTCGGGAAATCGATCTGGATATAAGCTTTTTCGAAGCCCATTCTGTTGTGTGTTATTACTATTGAAGCAACTCGGTCACGCACGCAAACGTACAAGGCAATGCAGTTGGTGGAAAACCTCGAGCTGGACCATGTACTTCCCCGCATGTTGTCCAGTTTCTAGCCTCACTGTTTTATTGGGAAGCTTTGAGGCCATGGTCTCGTCAATGAGCGTTCTCCCCGTTCCAGAATATAGGTCGTCCCACATCTGATCCAGCTCATCCGTTGGCGTTCCTTGGTAGGGTGCAAAGTTCCACTGACCGTCGTAGAAAGCCTTTGCTGAGTGTTCTAGGATTTCATTCGCAGGGGCTGTGTACACGGTCAACAATGATCGCTAACACGACAAGAAATGGACTCACAGTATATCATGTGCACAACATCTTGACCTCGTTTGAAGGAAGAAAAAATGAAAAATAACAGGAAGAAGACGTTGAGAAGATAAGAAAAGACGTTTCCTATAACGATCAGTTTCCCTCGCCTGGCTTCTCTCACTACATCATCGTGAGCATCAATGCCGTTCAGTAAACCCACTCGACTCTCGTCGTTCTTGAAGACATCTTCATTATTCCCCATCTTTCCAGTACAATTTCGATAATGTGAAAGAAGAGAGGAGGTTGCGAGGTATCTCACTCTACGATCTGCAGCCTGCCAAGGACGCCAGATACCCAATGCCCTTGTTCGTAGGTGAGACTATAGCTCCGGAAGTGGCGCGATAGATTGCATATTTAGGATCAACACTGCAATACTGACCAAGAAAACTAACTTATGGTCTGCTCTGCCATTGGTGTCAGCATCCTTCCACATAAGCGAGAATCCTACATTTTCTAAGTCAGGCATGTTCTCCGAGATGCCTTTGCTAAACTGTCAAGCAGCCAAGTACGTCTTTTTGGAAGGTGGTTAATGCCCGTTTCTTGTGCATTTTCGACTTGGGTCGAGTTTTCGTTTTCTCAAAAGTTGGACTTCAAAACTGTTCACTATGACCTTACTTCCTTTCAAGTCAAGCCAAAGATATGGCCAGCTATCGCAGCTTGAAGCCGATGAAGAGAATGAGCAATACAAGAATTTAGACAGGCAACTTATACCCCGTCGAGCATGGCTTGCCCATGGCATTTTGCTCTTGATCTCGTCGACCCTCTTTGTTTCAAGTCTTTTCGGCCATCAATTGTTATCGACTTACTCTAGCGACATAGATGCTGCGTTCTGGTGTAAGTATAATCCAACTTCACTCGCTTCAATTGCCTAATAAGAACCAGCAAAAGAGCTCTCCTCCATCCCAACCCTCGCCAAAAGATTCAACGGCTCCTTCCTCTTCCCCTCAAAATTTCGAGGTTCTTCACCCGAGGCAAACAAAGCATGGGAAAGCTTCACCCTCAGTCCTATCATCGACGGTACAGCGGTTGTGCTAGGCGTTACTGAAGCAGACATCCGCGCGAATAACAAGATGCATGACAAAGACTGGTTCAACTCTACAGTTGTATTGAAGGAGGGAAATGGGGAGGATAAAAGATACATGGCTACGCTAGAAGTATTTCATCAGATGCATTGTTTGGATATGCTGAGGAAAGCGACATTTGGGGACGAGTTCAAGGATGATGATGCGTGGAAACATGGTCATGTGAGACATCATTTAGGTATGTTTTTTCACTTATACCTTTCAAAACATTTGATCTACCTCACTTCAAATACTGATATATTCTTTATAGATCACTGTCTTGAGATACTCCGACAAGTAGTCATGTGTAACAGTGATCCACGCCTAATCACATTCCATTGGATAAAGGACAATCCGGTACCGTATCCTGATTTCAATACATGGCATCAGTGTCGAGATGCCGATGCTACGTTGGAGTGGGGGAAGAAAAATTCTTGGCCCCTGGAGCATACTGTTAAGAAAAAGGGGGGTGAGGTGGAGATGCCTGAAGCTCCATAAGTGAAGATAGAATAGTACGCATGATTTGAACGTCCAGATCCAAACACTCAACACGAGGACCTAAAGACATGAAGCTGTACAATCGAATTTCCACATGACATAAAGAACAAGGGAGAAAATCGTCTATCGACTGATCTTTAGCGCACTTGAGCTAAGACGTGGCCAAGAATCCGTATGTTTCAGTACCTACCTCATGGTGCAACTTTCCCGTAGAAATTTCAATCCTGTGATAGAATCGGGAAAGAGCTTTGCTATCCTGTGATAGCATCTGATAAGAGCTTTGCAATCCTTCAAATGATGACATCTAATATGTTTTTTGACACCATCGTTTGCTGATTGTGCATCAGCACTAGGATGGATAGCACGGCATGTAGCCAATGGGTATGCTCGAGAGGACTGGATTTGCTAGTCCTAATTGGGTAGGTATTAAGGATCTGCGGGCAGCAGTGAATAGCCAAGGCTAGTACATTGCCCATTATTGGTACCAAGAAAGACCAGATGATAGTCTGCAGCTACAAATACGCAAAAACCAAGATTTGCAATCCTCGCCACCTCGCAATGCATTTCTTCATGCGGAAATGAACACAATAACTTCCTTTCACAGAGTCATGGGGAAGTGCATTTTGCTATTTAGATCTACAGCACAAAACGTCTTCAAAGATATCGAATACTCACGTAATCATGCTAAATGCATCTTTTGGGGGTAACTATTAAGTTGGCATATTAAATTGACTCCCATATAAAATATGCCTGAACCCCGCTTCATCATTAACTAAGTTGAGATTTATATTCAATCCAAATCCTTCCTTACACCCTCTACCCAGTCCTCACTATGAAGCTCCAGTACAGTGCTATACTTGTGGCACTCAGCTGCATCACACTCGCTGCTCCAATCGGTAATTTCAACCATGTCTTCTCATCACAACATGCCTACTAATATGTGTCAACAGCACCTAGCAACGACGTTGATGTAATAGAGAAGAAGATTTACTACAGATCTGACACCGCTACGGAGAAGCGCTCCAACGATGTCGACGCTATAGAGCAGAAGATCTACTACAAATCCGACGCCGCTGCTGAGAAGCGTTCCAACGATGTCGATGCCATAGAGCAGAAGATCTACTACAAATCCGATGCTGCTGCTGAGAAGCGCGCTAACGATGTCGACGCCATAGAGAAGAAGATCTATTACAAATCCAACGCCGCTGCTGAAAAGCGTTCCAACGATGTCGATGCCATAGAGCCGAAGATCTACTACTAATCCGACGATGCATGATGGTCGAAGTTGGGCTGCCACACTTGATCTAGAGGATCATCAAAATGGGATAAGGGTGACAAAGAGGCCGTTAGAAGAGACCGAGGACTTGGATTCCCTCATAGTTTGAATGGAGGTACGATTCGTTGACCTTATTAAAATGTTATCAAGTCGTTATTGCACCCTTGCTCAATTGCTGCAATAATATTTACCCTGCTGCGTTTCTTATTCGGTGTACATTTCCCGTTAACACTTCCAGACCATGCAATCGTGCTGATGAATGATGTAATGAACTCTCCGTAGGATGGTAGGCCAATTAGGCCCAGATTTATTGGCGAGAAAAGTACGGGAACATCTGCAGTGTTTCGGGTGTACCGCCGGATTTGGGAAATGCTGTTTGCCAAGAGCCCACGGTGGTCGTCAAATTCTGTAGCAGTCTTACATCCATTACTTCGCAGTGCCAAGTTGGATAACATAGTCAACGCCCAATGGAAAAGCAAGAAAAAATCTTAGGAATTGGGTACACAGTACATAGCAATGAATGATTGGAAGAGAATAATGTATAACGCTATACCACAAGATTACCCATTTTTGGTTTTGGTCGAGATTTTATAGTAACTAATATGCATTCGAACAAAATATTACCAGACCTTCGGTTATCTTCTAGCGTGATTCTGAATAGGAAAATGCAGGGCATTCGAAAATTAAATCATAATAGGATGCAAGTGATAGTCAGTTTTCATCACAGTAACTGCAGTATCACAATGATGGATACTTGCTTAACATATGTCATGAGTCTTAATGCACATAAGATTACTCATAGTAAACGCTGTATCGTTGTGGAGTCGCAGCCTGAGGGAAAACCGCCTGTGAAGCAAACTTCATTAAACTGACATGCACACACTATACTATAACTCCTACTTGAAGATGTGAGAAGTTAGGATATCCACTCCAACCCTCAAATGGGAAAAATGTGTGCTTTTCTCTCGACTCGTCGTGTTAAAACGAACTCCTAGCATATTCTTACACACATTGAACTGCAGCCTTGTAAAGACGCAACGCAATCCAACACCTCTCGAATTCCGAGATGTACATTTAACGGCCTAGGCCGGCAAAAGGTATACTTGATCTCCTTCCTATCCCGGACCAATCCCCGGGCCCCAAGCCTAATCAACGCTGTATCAAAACCGACCTTCTCGTGCACTTACAGGTTAGCCCGCAGTTTCAATATACATTTGGAGCATACCTCACGATCCTTCAACATGAGATGGAAGTTCTCCCAGTCTTTTGTCATCAGCAATCCACTTCAGCGATCCCATGCCGACATCCCCTCCCCATATAAAGCCGCGTAGATAACTCTTCCCCATACCATCATCCGAAGCCATCATCAGTACTTTCTCAGCATCGTCCCCTCCGCCTCCTCGCCATGAAGCTCCAATCCACCATTCTCCTTGCGGTCCTCAGCTGCACCACTCTCGCCGCGCCCATTGGTACGCACCCCTACCCTACACTCTTCCTTTCCGCCCTACCAACTCCTTACTGACAGAAGGGCATACAGGCGCTGACGGCGCCGCCAAACGCGATACTGACGTCGATATCCTCGAATCCATCATTTACTACCTCAAATCTGCCGAGACGACCGATGATCCTGCTATCAAGAAGAGATCCCCAGATAACGACATTGATATCCTTGAATCCATTTCATATTACCTCAAATCTGCCGAGAAGACTGACGCCTCTGCTACCAAGAAGCGATCCCCAGATAACGACATTGATATCCTTGAATCTATCTCATATTACCTCAAATCCGGTGTGAAGGATGACGAGTAGGCTGTTGCGGCATAGGTTGAAGCGCGAATTTGCGTTGGACATGGTATGATGGAGTCGAAGAGAAAGAAATAGGTCAATGACGGAAAGCTTGCTAGCTAAAATAAGCGGAACATGATTGCAATGGACAGACTCATAAGGATGTGTGCAGTGAAGTGTTTCTTTGTATGCTCGGTGCGTGAATCGATAAAAAGAAGAGACCGAAACATTCACCGCCAAGAATCGAAGTGCGAATCAAAAGAACACATATATACAATCTAGTAAGCTAAATACAGATACACAAGTAGATGTTGACAAAACTCCGCCCGAGAGTAAGCACATGTATTCGTTACCTCATGGTCTCGTGATGATTATCCTCTTTCACATGCTCGGCATGCACGTGTAACCACATGCATTCTGCATTCCACCCCCTCATTCGTTCCTTTCCACGTGCGACGCATCGTGTGCCTCGGTTCGTTTATAGTTTGCTCGCAGCGACGGGAGATTGTGCCTATCAAAGAAGAAGAGTTAGCACAGATCTTATTCACATGCCACATATTGCGAGCGCAAGTAGTACGTGGTAATTAAAACAACGATCATCTTTTTAATTTCTTACAATACAGCTTGCCAATGCGCCTGCAAAGAGTTCTTTTTGATACCAAAGCACACATAACGAAAGGAAAGGAAAGGGTATTTATAGTTTGGCAGCACCCTTGGGAGTACCTACGTTTGTGATCTCGTTGTAGAGCAATCTGTCGCACGTTAGCATATGTTACCGTATGTGAGTATCTCAAGAACTTACGATGTCAAGAACTCGGCGTAGTCCTCTCCAGTGACCTGGCTCGCAAAGTACTTCTCAGCCAAGCCAAACTTGTTGCCCTTGGGGGCCTTCTCAGCCAACTTCTTTGCTTGCTCGTTAAGCAGTCTAGTCGCATAGTCCTTTGTGACCTTCTTGCCCTCAGCAGTCACGACATTATGTCTAGCCCACTGCCACAGTTGACTCCTTGATACCTCGGCGGTAGCAGCATCCTCCATGAGGTAATTGATGGGAACACATCCGACTCCCCGGATCCAGGCCTCCATGTACGCGAGACCAATGTCGAGATTCTTGCGGATACCCTCCTCGGTGACCTTTCCAGGGACGTTCATGTTGAGTAGGTCGTTAGCTGTAATGTGCACGTCCTCGCGGCGCACGTGCATCTGGTTAGGCGTTGGCATGTGCGTGTTGAAAACATCCGAGGCGATCGCGGCCAGGGCGGGGTGAGCGACCCAGGTTCCATCGTGGCCCGCACGCACTTCCCGAAGCTTGTCAGCACGGACGTTGGCCATGGCTGCGTCGTTTGCGGCAGGGTCGTTCTTGATGGGGATTTGCGCAGCCATGCCGCCCATAGCGTGCACTCCACGCTTGTGGCAGGTCTTGATTAGCAGCTTGACATATGCGTCCATGAAGGGAACTGTCATGGTCACAGCAGATCGGTCGGGAAGAATGAAATTGGGGTTCTGGCGGAAGCGCTTGATGGTGTTGAAGATGTAGTCCCAGCGACCGCAGTTGAGACCAGCAGAGTGGTCACGGAGCTCGTAGATGATCTCGTCCATCTCAAAGGCAGCTGTAATAGTCTCAATCAGAACAGTTGCGCGAATGGTACCTCTTCGCATGCCAATGTAGTCCTGGGCGAGGTTGAAGGCATCGTTCCAGAGCCTGGCCTCGAGGTGGGACTCCATCTTTGGGAGATAGAAGTATGGGCCGAATCCTCTCTTCACAAGCTCCTCCGCATTGTTGAAGAAGTACAAGCCGAAGTCGAACAGGGAGCCAGAAATAGGCTCGCCGTCAACAGTGAAGTGCTTCTCCTCCAGGTGCCAGCCTCGAGCACGCGCAATGAGTGTGGGGAGTGTTCGGTCGGTGCGCAGCTTATATTCCTTCTCGCCCTGCTTGAAGTCGACCTGCCTGCGGATGGCATCGTAGAGGTTGAGCTGGCCATTGACCATGTTGTCCCATGTGGGAGCGGTTGAGTCTAGTGCGTTGTAAGCTTTCCGTGCACATTCAATTCTTCGCGCGATGTGATCTCACCTTCGAAGTCTGCCATGTATGTCCACACGTCAGAGTTCAGAGCATTGACAACCATCTTCCTGTCTGTCGGCCCTGTGATCTCCACGCGCCTGTCCACGAGCCCGGGGGCTGGGGGAGCTCCTCTCCATGTTTCGTTCTCGCGGATGTGCTTGGTCTCGGGGAGGAAGTCGAGGAGGTTGCCCTTGTCAAGGTCTGCCTGTCGGACGACGCGTCGCTGGAGGAGAGCTTTCCGGCGCTCGTTGAATGTGCGGTGGAGGAGGGCGAGGAAGACAGCGGCGTCTTTGCTCAGAATCTTGCGGTTCTGGTCATTCAATGCGCCGAGGATGTTGACCTCGCGGAGGATATCGTCTGCTCTGGCTGCCATTATGAATGTGCAAAATGTATAGCTTGTGTTGTAGATGTGTAGAGGTGAGGAATGCTATGAGGTCAGAGTGCGGAGACGAGAGGGCGGTCGGGATATATCATTTATAAAGAGCACGTCACCCATCCTGAGCTGGGCCGAGGATCGCTTTGGTCGCATCGAGGCAGGCTAGACCGGTAATCGTGAGTGGTAGGACAGCTCCGGGCAGAGGGGAGGGTGAAGCTATGGCTATCGGCTTGTGAACGCCCAGCCCAAGTTTCATTGCGGGGATAAGGCTCCCGATCAGCACTACTTTTCCGGGAACTGGCGAAAAACAACGTTTGAGGCTCACAAACCATTGCAAATTCTTTATCAGTGCGTGTATTTCCTATTGCAGCTTGGAAATGGGCGTGGATGGCGACGGATAGCCCAGGGGAGCAGTCGTGTGTCACGTGAATGCTGGATACTGACGGATACTGGAGTGTGCCTAGGTGAGCTCACTCGGGTTATCTTCCGAAGAGCGCCGAGAACAGTCCCGGGAACTTCAATATCACCTACCGCAATTGCGTGGGCCAACATGCCCCGAAAAACTCTCTTTTGGTCTCATATGTGGGTGGTTTCTATTATTCTACTCTATTTCTATTGGCAGGAGGAACGTTTTGTATATCATTCTTTTCTCGAGGCTCAGGCGCGAAACATTTTGAGAACCCAATGTTCGACCATCTTGAACGAAATTGCAAGGGATTACAAACACCAGTGTTCGGTGCTCATTAGTTATTTCAGTTCCATGTTCCTGGTTTGAGCTGTTCCATGAGCATCCTTCCAATGCATCTTCGAGTGTTATCCACGCTCAAGGCTTGAGGAAGGTTTCTGAGTTTCGACCTTAAAACATGTAGGTAGTATCTTGTTACCTCATGTAATCAGTGGAGCATCTCTTCGCAAGACCGATATCCAATCTTCTTCTGTTGCAAGAATATACAAGGTAGCAAGTAAATCTCAAAAGTATGCATCACGTGACACGATTTCGTCAGCTCTTCCTGGAGCTCTTTCCAGGCTTCAAATGTCTCATACTGGCACACCAAGTATCTACATCACTCGTAAATTCAATCCAGGATATACAAGCACCAAGCATAACGGTATACGTGGCTGAGGCGTTATACAACGAGAAATGACGTACTTGGTGCATTTGACAGCAATGACCTCGCCTCAAGCTTCACCTTCTTCCTCTCTTCAAGCTCTCACTCCACAATTCTTCACACAGCCCTATTCAAACCACACAAAGCTACCAAGAACCACATCAATTCCACAATGGAGGCAGTCAAGAAAGCGTTCCACATCCGCAGCAGGAGCAAGGTCGAACACCAGCCGCCTCCTGCTACCGAGGCAGGTACGTTGCGCTATTCAAATACATTATTTCTAGCCCAATTGCCCCTATTAGACACGTTCACATCTCGCCGAAGTCACTCCTATCATAATCTGCCTCTCCCTTCTTTCCGATACTATTTCATGACTTTCAATTGATGTTCCCCTTCTCCGTGTCATAGCTCCTCGAGCTCCCATTACCCCACTACCCCGCCCACGCTAACTCCTAACGTAGACGCCCGCGCCAGCATTGACAGCGAAGTTGCCGCAATGTCGCCCGCCGAGCGCGACGCCTATATCAAAGACCTCGAGGAAGCCGAGAAGACTGGCGCACCGAAAAAGGGCTCTTTCTTGGAGAAGTTGATTGAGCGGGGTAATCGGAAGACGGAGGAGCAATTGGCGAGGGAGACGGAGGAGAGGCAGAGAGCGGCTGGGGTTATCCGCTGAACGAGCACTGAGATGACGAACCTGGAGGATTGAGATCAGTTGAGAATAACAAAAGATATGAGTTCACTGTTAATGGAATATTTGACTATAACCAAAAAAATGATGTACGGTTATTGAGTTGCGATATGGGTTTTCGATATTACGATGTGCTCTGCATGTTCTCTCTTCTCAACTGGGCTGCGGGTGCCCTTCAATGATCAAACCCAAAACTGAAATCTCGTCCTCCACTAGGGAATAGGTTGTTTAGTAAATTACTAAGAGTGTCCGTTTCAATGACAGCTCCAAACCCATAACACTTAACCCCCCGCCCCAACTCTTGCACCAACTCCCTTAGTCTTTTAACCTCTAGCCCCGCAAACTCCGGATGGCTTCGAATCTGCTGCCACGCCTGGACCGGCGTAAGCTCGTCCTCGAGCTCGAAATTCGCCGCCAAACTCAACAACTTCTCCAGTCCAAGATTTGGGGTTTCCCAAGGCGGGAATTTGGTGGTGGACGTATTGACGGGTTGGGTCGGGGATTGGAAGAGCAAGGGCGCAGTGGCAGTGAGAACGTGGCCGGTTGGTTCAAGGGAGGCGGTTGAGGGGTGCGTATGGTGGAGGCAGGGTGCTTCGAGGCTGTGGGTGGTCAGTAGGTAGGTTTCCAGAAACGCAAGGGACGGAGGACGCACGTTAAAACGAATTCCATGCCCAGACTAGTTTGGTCTATGTCGCGCAGGAGCTTGACGGGAGCAACGTTCGCTGATTCATCGGCTGTCATAGATTCAGTTAGTCATCTGGAAAGAACATGTGCCCTGGACTAGCTTCTTACCGTTACTGCCCTCCCTTTCCGAACTCTCAGCCCTCCCCCTCGATCTAAAAAACGAGTGCTTCTGCTTCAACTTCGTGCCCACCGCCCCCAAACTAGAATCGCTCGACGCGTCTGAGAAGAAAAACTGACTCTGGCTACCCGCACTGCTGACATGCAACTGCTGCGGATGAAATGGACTTGCCACAACGCCCACAGAAGACACAGATCCGCTTAAGGATGCCGCACTGAGGTGATCTAAACTCGAAGGCGGCAAGTTGCCCTGCGAGGCGTCATAGATCAATCCATTGCGGTCGAGGATTCTCTTTAGACGAGCTATTTCAGCAGCTAGGTTCGCTTGGTCTTGCAGAATTTTGGCTTCGGTGGTGCGGCGTTGGAGGACTTCTTTTTCGAGGGATTTGATGTAGGCTTCTTTTCGGTCGCGGTGGGTTCTTTTTGGTGTTAGTGTGAGTTTGGACGATGGGGGATGAAGGGAAGAAGATACCGTTGAGCTTTCCGAACTTGTTCGCGTCGTTTACGGTAGGCGATGCTGTCCTTATCTTTCGGGTCGCCCTCGGGTTGTTTGGCATCTGCTAAAATGTGAAGTGAGTAAAGCGTAGATTGATAGGTATGGGTTCCAAGCGGCTTGATTCAAACACCTTATCGGGTTGAAAGTCTAGGTTAAATGAATATGAGATTTTGTAAGTTTGTCCAAATCCTTCATCACTGCTTTGACACCAAGAAAACTCGAGCATATAGTTTTGATATACAGACCCGAAAGAGGCGATAACTGGAGAATATATATACCTGAGTCTGACGACCGCTGGAATTGACGGAACGAAAAATTCTTCATTATCGTGTGTGAAGCTTGTGCTGAGACGGTATTCAAGCTCGACCCTCAAAGATGCAGGCACATAAACGGTGTCCTTCGAATCTAGGGTTGTAGTGCAAAATATCGTGCGTAGAAGAGATTGCTGTGATCGATGCGTAGAAGAGATTCGACATTCAAAGTATGCATTCGCTTCGTTGAACGAGGACCTTAAAGAAACAGAACCATGCGGAGAACAATGCTTTACGTAGTTGCGTCGAGGCTTAGTCCGAACTTCTACTCTGTGTCTTTGTAGTGTTATGGAATCAAAGTTGCTGCAGCCACACAAGCAGCGGTGTAGCTTCGGGTGTTAATGCCCGCATTTCTCGGGAGCGGGGCTTATTTCAGCCTCACGGATTTTAATATGTCAAATTCACGAGTTTGGGATATTCGTAATGTATCAGAACGCGCTTAGTTCGAGAAGTCGCGAACATGCGCAAGGTTGGAGAAATAAGCATTGTAGGATCATGCGATCATCTCCACTACAGAACTTAAATGGCCCTTATTTCCATCACTTCATCTGCTGCGCCGCTCTAGTACTCAAGCCGCATGCAAACCTTACCTTCTACGCTCTGGACCTTGTCTTAGCCTCGTAGTGCCATGTATCGCGTACAGTGATGCGTCACAAGTTATGCTCCCACTACCGCCAGACCAGATCTCAGCCTATCGTGCTGATCATGCTCAGCCTATCTGAAGCCTCTCTCTCTGCTTAAGCCCCAGCTATTATTGGGTGCAGCACAGCCGAAGCTTCCAGTGCGATGTTATAGCTCGCTCACGCGATTCAATTTGGAATATGATGTGCGACTGACTTGTACCCTCAAACTGGTAAAGGCTCTTCGTGTCGTTCGCGGTAGGCAGATGCGATGGTGTTCGGAGGGCTAGATCTGGGAATGGAGCTGGATGTTGGACGAGAGGGCTGTCGTTGAGGTTGCGCGCGGCATGTTTGACGCGACGTGATGCGAAAACTTTCAAGATCGAAGTGCCAAGCATCTGGGTCGTGAAGCGGAATCAGCCCGCGATGAACATTATCCTCTTTTATATTTAGTAAGTATTTTAGGTGCTGGATAGATCAGAAATAGTGTAGGGCACAAATGATTTGCGTTTTCAACAGCGTGAATGTCGGAAAGAATTCTACGACAACCAAGAAGACTCAATCCCAAGACTGTGAATAAGAGCCCAAATAATGAATCCATAACATCTTGCCAAGAGCGTTAACATAGCTCCCTGTATCTGCCAAGGCTGTGAATGAAGTTGAATCGTAGCTACAAAAACTATCTAAGGTATTACTGTATACCATGAACAAAGTCCTTTCAAGGGGTAGCCTTTAGGCCCCATTTGAGCCCAAATGCTGTATCCAATCGCACTTATTCCCGACCCGTTTCCCATGAATATTTTACAAAACGCCGCGCTTCGTGTGAATCGTTATGCTGAACCCATTCTCAAATTATTTCCTCGTCTCCTCAACAATCTCTCCACGATTATAACAATAAGAGCACACATCCAACTATACCCATTACAACTCCCTCAACCCACTTATCTAACCCTCCACCTCTTGCTGCTTCCGCCCCTCCAGTGTTTGTGATACCGATCCCACTTGCGATAAAGTCCCCAGGCCCGCGCTCAATCGTTGTCGAACTCTCACTCGCACTTGTCGTCGAACTCTCACTCGCACTTGTCGTCGAACTCTCACTCGCACTTGTCGTCGAACTCTCACTCGCACTCGTCGTCGAACTCTCACTAATACCCGTAGAGGAACTCGAGCCTTCTCGTGTACTCTGACTCTTCGTTCCAGGCCTTGTTGTCGTCGCACTATTACTCGCCGGCAACTTCGAGATACTACTCGTCTTCCCATTGATCACGAGCACTGTCCCCTTTTCATCTAACGAATATGTCGTCCCACTGACCGTGATTGCTTCCCCTGGCTTTAGTGTCGTTCCAGGTCCCAGGACGTATTCTGTAGTTCCATCTCTAACAGTTGCTGAATAAGTTTTCCCGTTAATGGTCAGGGCCGCCGCAGTGGTTATTGGGGCTTGACCGAGTGTTGATGTCACGCCGTTGATGACTATAACCGAGCCAGAGGCCGATGCAGGCATGGAGTACGTGGTTCCTGATATGGTAATAACGCCTCCAGGGATAAGTGTCTGCCCAGGTCCAAGCACGAAAGCCGTTGTTCCTCCCAATACAGATGCGGTGACCATTTGATTATTGAGGGTCAAAACGGGGAGACCTGACGCAGAAAGGGTCGAAGTGACGCCATTGACCACGATGGTGGACCCTGAGCCATCGACAGGCATGCTGAATGTCGTTCCATCGAATGTGAGAACACCACCTTCAGTCAGCGTTTGGCCTGGTCCAAGAATAAATTGAGTAGATCCACCAACAACAGTTGCGGATATAGTTTGGCCATTGACCGTGAGGACTGGAGCGCCTGTTTCGAAGGGTGCATTTCCCAGAGTCTGTGTGATCCCATTGACTACGGCGATGGTCCCACTTGGTCCTAGACTCAATGTGCTACCATCTACGGTGATTGCAGGGCCACCAGGAGTGAGAGTCTGGGTTCCAACGACGAATTGACCTTGGGCGTTTGCAGTGACTGTACTGTCCCCAACTGTAATCACTGGTGGACCGGTCGGTACAGGATTTACAGCGATGGTGGTACCCCCTACGACGAGCGACGAGCCTCTACCACCAGTAGGAACGATTATTTCAACTCCGTTGATCGTTGTGGTTTGACCTGCAGTGAGCGTTTCAGAGCCAATTACTACGCCAGGATTCTGTGACATCGGGGTGTCCTGCTCTTTGGGGTCTTTAGGCAGAGTTGGCTGCGCTGGGTGAATTTGAATCACGCTGTCGCCGATTGTGATGCTTCGGCCTGGATCGGTAGGTTTCGGTGGGGGATTCTCATTGCGGTTGGGGTCGGTGGGCTTCGGTTTATCTTGATTAGACTTCAGGTCGTTTAATACTGATGAGATGATACCTGGTATATCTGGAGTCTGAATCGGAAGAATGTTTTTGTGGGATTCGGGTTTGTCGTTCACGGACGGTTGCGCTGGATGTGACACTGGAGGAGGGATGTAAACTGGAGTCGTATCACATCTGAGACATCCTTCCTTCGTTATATGAGTGGAGGTCGACTCAAAGGTTGTGCTCAGGTATGTACCTGTGACCACAGTGGTCGGAGGGTTTAAGGTCATCGGTTCGGACACCGGTACAGTTCTGGTCCCTTCTGGCGACTGCGATATTGACAACCAAGGGGCCGAAGGATAGACAGTTGGAAATGCACCAACTCGAGTTGTCGAATGCACAGTACATGTGGCCAGGTCAGAACCGCTAAAGATGATCTGCATATCCTTATCCAGTTTAAGGAACTCGATCATAGAGGGAGGAAGCGGCAGAGGTGTGCTGTTATCATCTTCCGGGCCACCTTCCGTATAGGTCTTAATGAAAGAACTCCAGTCCTCTGTGCGAGTGGGCTTGACGTCGTCCCACTTTATCCGGGCCACATCTGCATCACAGGTCTGCTCTGCCGGGAAATTCGTGAAAAAATCGGTGTTGGTTACTTCAGTTTCCGTGGTATTGCGTTCGAGGCCACCCCAGATCTCGGTGTACACAACGTATATAGGACCCGCGTCGCTGTATCAGTTAGCTATGATATATTTACGCAGAGGCCAAGCTTACAGAGTCAACGTAGTCCCATCCACCGGTTCAAACGTGAACACTGGAGCGCTCTGCGTGATTGTTTGGTTAGCAGTCCCGATGACAGTTGTCGTCTGGTTGAGTGTCTCCTGCGTTGTGATAACAGTGTCAATTGCAGTGCCTTGCATGTACGTAATGGTCAATATTAGCACTGTCTCCGTGACTACAATACTGGTCCATTCCGAAGACTGGGTTTCCTCAAATGAAATTGTTGCCGGCCAAATCGCTTCCAGAACGCAGCCTGTGCACAATGTAGGAGCAGGAGCCGTCGCATTTATGGTAATCGAAGACGTGTAATTCAAAACCCCAAGCGAGGTAGATGACGTATATGCAATGCTAGTGGATTCTGTATGGGCGCCTGTTGTGGTTTCAGATGATAATGAAAGTTGTGAAGATGTAGTTGATGATAAAGGTGTAGATGATGAGCTAAGCGAGTCTGTGAACTCCAACTCATCAAGTGTGAAAACAGGTATTGACCTTGTCGAAGTCGAAGTTTCTGAAAAATCTGATTCGTCTATTGTGAATACAAATATCGACGGTGTCGGGGTTGAAGTGTCTGGTTCATATGAAGAGAGACTTGTCGGTGATGCTGAGGAAGAGGAGTTGAGAGTGACTGTACGATTAGCATGGATCACACGAGTAGTTTCTGGCAACTAACGTTCTGTGTTTGTCAAATTCGTAAGCCGATATTTAAGTAGCTTTCACTGCAAGCACTTACGTCTTCGTATGTATTGTGCCTCTGAAGAAACCAACAGAAGAGCAAGGCCCAAGAGGGCAAGATCCCGCATCCCGACTATCTGGATCTGGAAATGAACGAGCGACGATGCAAGACGACTGAAAAGATAGTGCACTCAATAGAAACGAAAACCACAGGACGTCAGAAGCAGAAAGTTCGGCTGAAGTTGAACAGAAACAAACTATGTAGTTAAATCACGCAGCAGGCGTCGGGCAGACGCCCCTATGAATAGATCCATCCCCTGCGGCTGGTATTGCAGGCTGCAGCAGCCTAGTTCTGGCATCAAAGAGGGACCGCCAATCATGAATACGGCCAAGGTAGCCCCCGATTGCAGGTGTGGCCGTGCTGATCGGCTGAAGAATACATGCCACTCGACTACTCGAACATACCTTGAGGCTTATTACACCACCGATGTGTCTTTTGGCACATGAAACGTTCAAGCTGAGCCGTCATCGATCTCTCCCTCATACTCGAGGAAGATTGACTTTCGAGTGTGCTCTAAGACCAAAGCTCGGATCGCACGTATGAAAGCCTTATACCACACAATTTTTTCTGGCACGTTCCCTAATGGAATATGGCGGATCTCGAGAAGCTTAATGCGGCGAAACATAATGGGAGGAAGTTCGTGAGGTACAATGAGCCTTATGGGGAGCCGTTTCACGACAGGGGGATTGATCACCAGCATGGCTTCATCGGAAGAGCCGTTCCAAAGTCGGAGACCTGGAAGGGGCGTCGCTCGGCGAGCATGGTGGAGAGATGATTGATATTAGCGAATTCACAGTGAGGCAGGGGGCTTAGGATCTTGGCTTTGAAGCTCATTGGCCATATTTCACCTCCACCTCGCTAACGTTGCATCCCCAAGACTTCAGCCCTCAAAGCTCACCACTCACCTGCCGCTTCGTATTCAGCTGCTGGTATTGCTGCTCCACAAACCAGCCACTCCCCGTTCATGCCATGCATTGCTGCGGGCTGCGTCCCAACTAGCAGGCACGGCTCCAGATTCTCGCCCCCCAGGTGGCATCCCATATTGAAAGGGGTCCCGTCCCCGACCTTCACACATGCTGGTAACGTCGTGTTCGTGAAACCTCACTGTGAAGCCGTATTTGCTCATATTTCCATCAATGATTTTGTTCTTGTTTCCTCCCTTCGTTCTGTCGGAGCGTCCATCTACACTATAATAATTTCGATTATTAATTTTACAGCCGCTTTACGCACATTTAATACCGTTCTTCTATTGGTCTCGGTGGTATTTCTGTCGCGCGCCTCTCCACGTTATGCACGTCGCACGTCGAGCGACGACCTTCACGAATCCGGAACCTTTCATCGTGCCTCCATCGCAGGATTTCGATGGTAATGATGGTGCCTGGTCAACTTTCAAAATATCTGTGGGGACTCCAGGTCAAGATTTCAGGGTGCTAGCGTCAACAAAAAGCGGAGAGACGTACGTGGTCGTGCCCGAAGGATGTTTAGAAGGAGTCGATGGACCAAATTGCTCGAAGCTCCGCGGCGCAGAACGATTTCAGGCATCACAAAGTCCTGGCTTTCAAGTCAACGCGTCCTCCAGCTGGTCGACAATAGGACAATATAGCGTAGACTTGGAGGACAGTCTCAATTACACTGCTCAGGGATTATTTGGTTTCGACGAAGTCTCATTGGGTTCCGCAGCCGACAAGTCTGCACTGTCGCTCGACCACCAGGTCGTAGCAGGCATTGCAGACCTCGACTATTACATGGGCTACATCCCTTTGGGCGTACCAGACTCTAGCTTCTCGAGTCTGAGTCAATCAATTGACTCTTTCATCTACCAACTGCGAAATGCAACCAAGATCCCCAGCCTTTCTTTCAGCTACACTGCCGGAGCAGAGTATAAGCCAAAGCCCGTCTTTGGAAGTCTAATACTGGGTGGGTACGACTCTACACGCTTCAACCCCAATAGCCAAGACTTCTCATTCTCCTTCGCCAATGATCCCTCACGCCTCCTTACCGTAGGGGTAGAGTCCATAATGGCCATGAACACGCTGAAAGGGACTTACTCTCTTTCCTCGAGCGCTCACTTCTCATTGATCGATTCCACAGTCCCGCACCTTTGGCTCCCGCAGTCCATATGCGACAACTTCGAGCAAGCTTTCGGGCTCACATACGATCCACAAACAGACTTCTACCTTGTAAACGACACTATGCACAAGAAGCTCAAATCGCTGAATCCCAGCATAACGATTAAGCTTGTCAACTCGCTAGAAGACACGAGTACTAATTACACCAACATCGTCCTCCCATACGCCGCCTTCGACCTCCAAGCCTCTTATCCCTACTACGAAAATGCGACAAACTACTTCCCAATACGACGCGCCGCAAATGATTCGCAGTACGTGCTTGGGCGAACACTGTTACAGGAAGCATACTTGATCGTAGACTATGAGCGTGCAAACTTCAGTATCGCGCAAGCCACGTTTCCGGACCCGCTTCCCGCTGCGAAAATTGTTACTATCGAGCCCCCTTCCTCTTCCTCCTCACCCAAATCCGCAAAGAAGTCGTTAGGAACTGGCGCCATAGCAGGTATAGCGGCAGCTGGCGCCATGCTCATCCTTCTCGTGCTCATCGGCGCATTCATCATACATCGCAAGCGCCGTGGTAATCGGAGACGAAAATACGAACTCGCCAATACGCAGGTTTCTGAGACGGCCTTGGGGACCAACAATACTAACACCGCGCTCAAGAACCAGGGTCCGCAAGAGCTGGGAGGTACACCACTCACAGAACTTGCGTCGCCGCGCGATGGTCATTTCCATCACGATCAGAAACCGTTTTCCAGTCCCACGATGGTGCCCCAAGAGCTACCAACGCCGATGACATCCAGCCGTGGACAGCAAAGATGGAGGGAGGTGACGACTTATGAGATGGAGGGAAGTGCGTCGCCGAGTTGGGCTCCCAGTGAGAATGAGACTAGGAGGGTCTCGTCGCATCCTCCCTCTACAGTAATTTCGCCATTGACGGGAAGATACTAAAGGGGACTGAATCTTAAGCTGTAGGGTCCGATTTTTCTTTGTATGACTGCATAATCGATACCACCTTTTGTACATTAAATACATGTAATATTGTCATGGGGCGATCCTGGATGGTATGATTCCCAGGTTGAGGACCAATAAACGAATGACACCTTCTAGTTCTTTGTATTGTGAGACAAGCTAAATTAGGCGCGAATCGGCATTTCGTATTCCTCGCATTCAACTTTTGGAATTTTTCGACAACGGGTTGCACCGCTGCGTGCACTTCACCCCTCGATGCATAGATTTTTTATGTCAAATCGGCCCAAAAACAGGCATAAAATTTCAACACGAATGATATATTTTATAAGTAGCAGAATGATATCCTCCTTTGTAAGGAAAATAACTTTTGTTAGAAGACTATACTATTTTCTTGTGTGCAAGGGTTGAAAACTCGCTGCAAAATAGCCATTTTTGGTTAATTTTGTATGGGGTGCATCGAGCGGTGCAACCCGTCACCATGAAACAATCGAAGCAGTGCTGGTGGTGCTGCCTGGGTTCCTGCATCTTTTAGACAGCGTGTTAGGCATCTGATGCCTTTTTGGCCGGTCGATAAACATGCTAGGACGGTGATATGGTTACCAATCCGGCCAAGCGCGTCAAGGTTCAGGTCGACGTTGTCCTAAGGTAGCTTCTCATGCTCCTCGTCTACCATCCCTTTCGCAGTAGCAAGCTCGATCGGTAAACCGAAAACCTATTCTACTATGTGTTATGGTACTTGGAAACGGTGTTGGGCCATGGCAGACGCGCTTATGGCAGGCGCATTGACTGAATCGATGTCGAGTACTGATCCGAAGAGAGAGCAGTCTTTGCAGATGAAATATTGAACATCGGCCAAGAACGAGTTGTCTTACCATAATTAATGACAGCTTGACGGGCGCTCAAGTTAGGCATATCCACATGTGTGCAATGACTAATCGTGGCGCAGATAGCGGGGAAATTTCACCAAAGCACTTGCCCACGACAACAACTGCTAGAGCATCATACCCAAGGCGCACAATATTACGAAAAGAAGAGTAACCTAATTTCTTTCTACTCACATAGAACGTGTCGACAATCTACAGAGAACATCGTCCTTACTCAGAAGAGGTGAAGAAGCTAGCCATCTGTGGTTGATCATCCCTAGTACCATAATGATTCTCGCCAACCTTCTAGAGCTTTCACGTAGGTGCCAGGCTAAAGCTACTCGCTTATAGCATATGCCACTTTGGGTATAATGCCTTATTAAGACGGACAGCGTCGACTAAAACATGGGACATCACCCAGGTCGAGCTAAAGTCTCCGATGGTACGGAACTACAAGAGCTTTCTGGCTCTCCGAAACTAACGACACATAGGATAAAATATTCCCAACCTCAAGCTATATGTAATTGTCCGATAGTAACCAAGCGGCGAATATAAACCCTCATACTGTCAGATTCCTCAACAAGAGCGCCTACCCGAAACGAGCAGCAGAGCGTAGGGAGTTATTACTCCATTTCAACGTACCTCCTATGATAGCTACGGATATGTGTGATAAGTGTAACGGGTATTTCGGAAGCAAATGGGTCTATGATAAGGCTGGTCAAGTACAAAGTTACAGTATGTTTCCAATACCGTCCTCGTTCTACTCAAATATGCACCATTAATGCTGCCTTTAGACACTTGGTTTCGATGTTTAGTCAAGACTCTACATCACAATCTGCAAGATGATATGGAGTATACGTGGTATGAGATGACGTTCTTCACTCGCTGGGCGCCCGGTCACTGTACAGTTGTGTGTGTAGACACGCCAGATAACCTTCTAGCCGGCCTTAAACAGGCCATGTCAACGGGATCAGCGGAGCTTGATTTGAGTGATCCGTTCGCGTTGCATATCCCTTTGATGGATCAAATCATTATGCTCTACGATCAATCTGTATGGGGAATTTGTGACCTAATTCGCCAAGTGGAGAAGGTAGCACGATTCTCTGCCTATGTGGACATAACCAAGAATGGCTAACTGGTTGCAATACAGAATAGAGAAAAGGACCAGGGTACTGACGCCGACTTTTCGAAGCTCCATGAGATCTCTCGGCATTCAACTCACTCCTCTGAGACACTCTCTGTGACAATACAGACTATGGAGACCATGCAGCAGCAGCACAGGGACTTCTACAAAAACTCTAGTTCACAGACCGCATTAACTGGGACCGACTGGAAAATGACGCAGCAGTACATGGATTTCCAAACGCAGCTCATTCGAAACTTGAAGTTACGTTCGCAGGCAAATCAAGATAGATTGCAAAGCGAGGTCACGCTTGTAACACTGCCCTCGGTCGGATGTAGACCAAAGAAATAGGAGGGCAATCAGCTGACGGTAGATAGGGTTACAACATGATCACACAACGAGATAGCAAGGTCATGGTAGATATTGGAAAAGCAACCAAGAGCGACAGCACTGCGATGAAAACTGTGGCAGTGGTAACGATGGCGTTTTTACCGGCGACCTTCACATCGGTATGCTACAACTCTCGTGCTTGTTTTTGATGCACTAAGCAATCTGCAGGCGATCTTCAGTATGAGCTTCTTTAACTTCGCTCCCGGAAAGGACAGCCAACCGGACGAGTGGAAGGTGTCTGGAAAGATATGGATATACTGGGCTGTAGCTATTCCATTAACGGGCCTGACGTTGTTTACTTGGCTATTGTGGAGGATTAACAGCAAACAGAGCCTCCATATTAATGAGATTTGGCGGCAGCTCGTTCATCGCCAGCGGCTCAGGCAGATTGAGAAAGCGTAGTTTACTACATAGGTTTACTATTCTGTGTAGTAGTAAAGGTAGCAGAGCGATAGTGATCTAGGCTAGAAGTAGGTTGTAAAGTGGAAAGTATATTCTTTTGAAAAGCAATTAATGTGCAAGTCCCTCACCCTTACCCATATCAAGATATTAAAGAGATTTTTCTTCAGCAGCTTCAAATCCTCATCCAATACGCAATTTCAAACTCCCAATTAGAGTATGATTCACTCGGCATTGCGTAAAGTCCATCCCTCATGCATGCATGTCGCTATATCTGCTTCCTCACGTGCTGACTTATCAAACCCTGTCTTGGAAGAGCCAATGAACCCTTGAAGGGGGTCTTGTACCCACACACTCTCTGGAAGTTGGTCACCCAGTTCTACAGCCAAGGCCAGAAGTGTTGCTTTCCGCAGCCAGGTCCCTGCAACAGATGGCCAGATCTTTGCGGGAAATTTCTCTCGATCACGCTCCCATCCCACAACATTGGAATTGCGACGACGTAGCAGCGAGATGACCCAGTGAGCGTAGAGCATCTTGGGATTCGGCTTGGGATGTCCGTTGAAGTTCAGACGCTTGTTGTTCAAATCCGCCCAGGAAGGGAGATCAGAAAAAATGATCTTTTGCGCATCGTCGTGAAGTAAGGATTCATCCAGCACGACTAGCTTGTACTCTTCGGAGTGATTGCTCTCGGGGACGATCACAATTCTCGCTGTATCGAAGCGATTCTCGACCAATTTTAGAAGACACATCTGGTTTCCAGGACCCCAGAGACAATCATAGGCCTCTTCTCCAGTCGTCCCAAACAGATGTGCGATGCTTTCTTCGCCGAGACACTGGGGAACGATATGTGCCGCATTCACAGCACCATCTGGCCAGTACTTCTGAGTGATTGGACACCACAATGCATTCATTCCCTGACCCTCAGGGATCCTGGAGTCCCGGTGATTCTTAACCATTCTCTTACGAAAATCTTTCTGATCACTACCCCGAAGTTTATGGCTCTTGATGATAGTGGCTCCTTCAGGATCGTCCATATTTCTGACCAGTGCAGAAAAGTAGGCGATTGGGAGAGGGTCTTCGGTTTGGTCATTGATCTGCAACGACAATCTCGATCTCGCTATGTCCCGAGCATGGAAAGCCCTTACTCTCAAGAGGTTCCTTTCCATCCCCTCAAGGTCTTCCATGAGACTTTCCCACTTCTTTCGATCACTGCTCTTCACATTCTTCTTCAGCAACTGGCTGCTCAGCTCTGCGCGCATCCGCTTGATAAAATTATTGCTTTTGTCCAGAGACTCTTTCTTCTGATCCATATACCGCTTCACGTCTTCTTTGCGGCCAGACAATCTCGACATATTGTCTTCCTCTGAAGACATCATCTCAGACTCCAAAGTGCTTGCGAGAGAGAAGATATCGGCAGAGACTTTTCGTAGTTCGGGCCGGGACTTGAAAGAGGCTGATATCTCACGAGCCTTTTGAGGCAAGGCTTGAGGCACATTGTATGGACCAGACCTGTTCGTCAGGGCCGCCAAATACGTCTTTTTCTTTCCTTCATAAAGCTGCAGTTTTTCCATAATCTTGCCTAACCTATGCATTGAATCCGTAGTCGACGATGCAGTGAATACGTTCTCGGGGGCCGAAGGTGATGTGAGCAAATTGTTTCGCATGGGAGATGAGGAGGTGACGACACGCTTTCTTGGGGAGGGAGGAGGCTTTTCATTTTCTGACCGGGAAGATGCAGTGTACATGGGCTCTTTGCCCTTTTTCGATCGATTTTTCGATGGTGAAGACATGGTGGACTTGCCAGTAGATGGGATAAATTATCGTAGAATTGTTGAAGTTGGAGGCTGGATTGAAAGTGGGAATCCCTTCGCTCATATATGCACTAGCGGAGCTTTAGACTTTTCCATTCAATGCCGAACCACGGAACAGTCAAATCAAACGCTCAGAAGCTAGAGAATTTGGCGGGACTGATGACGGTCACACGTACCACTAGTAGGCACAGGTCAAACAAGAAGATAGCAATATGAGCAACTTTATCCGAAGCATGGGACAGAACAGCGAGTTTAGACCGTTGATGATAGTTCATGCATTGTTCATTGACACCATCGCTATGCTATGCCCTAATCCCAATGCCCCTGCGCTGTTTGGTAGATGCCATAATCTCTATAATATAGATTTTGTGCCACTAACTATCGAACCGTAACCTGTTTTCTCTACTTTAGACGTATCCTCTTCCCAGCAGGCTCAACCACCCCGATCGGTTTCTCGTCGTCTGACGGAGGCGCCCAGTTGGGCTTCTCCTTCTCAAGTGAAAGCTGTTCATCTTCCACTGCCTCTTTGCTTTCTCTCGAGCTCTTGTGAACCGACCTCGGATGCTTTAGCTGCCAAGGCGCTTCAACTGAGAATGAGAAGACCTCCCTTTCTTCCTTATGTGCTACGGCCTTCTTAACCTTGGTTTTATTCTTGGAAATGCCTTCCACAACAGCCCCATCCTCAGACTCGCTGTCAATAGTGACGTGCTTACGCAACGCCTTCTCCATACGCTTCTCCCGCTCTATACTCTTCTTTTCCGAAAGTGAGAAGAAGCTCGTACGCTCTGGTGTGGACTTCGATTTCGTGGTCTCAGCCTTCTCTTCGCCGCTCTTCTCTTCCGATGAATTATCCTCCTCGTCCTCCACGGCTTCGCTAAAGTCCCACATTAGATTCAGTTCGCCCCTGAACAGCGCCGTGAGCCATAGACTACCCAGCACACCAGGAACGAGGTAGAGCAGTGCCGGCTGCGCATGCCCCCAGACATGCATCACACCCAATGTTGCCAACATGCCAAGTATGTACCCCACAAGACTGGCCTTGAAGTAGGTTTTCGGGAATGTAAACGGCGGCTCTGGCTTGCTCTCCTTTGCCTCAACAAACAGCGGATGACCGGTTAGCGAGTGCGTCCAGAAGTGGTCACTCCATCGTCCTGCCAAAGAGAAGTATCTCGGCTTCTCCACAGATTCTTCTCCAACTGTGCCGTCCACTTGCTCTACTGCTGGCGTGCGCCTTTGCCGGCGAAGGTAGAAGAGGAAGAGGTCGAAGCGCAAAGCTAGTCCCATCATTATGCCAGGCAGGACAACGTCGCCGAGACCGAGCATTGCGAGTGAGGGCGCGGTGGAGGGGGAGTCGGGGTGTGCGGGGCGGGGAAAGACGAGCTTAATGGGAACATCGAGGGTTTTGGCTACGGTGACCATCATTGGTCTGCGACAGTCAGCAAGGAATGAGTATGCGAGGTAGGACATACTTACGTGTAGAAGACGAAATATATGTCGTAAAAGAACAAAGCCCCAAGTATCAAGCTACCTGTCGCGAATGTGGTGGGAGACATGAGCTGCAATGCGCCATATGAGAACCCAAAGCCCATCAGATTGGTGAGGTACCACGGCTTGTCGACAAAGTTGAAGTAGGCTACAGCAGCAGTCGAAAGGACAAAGCCGACAAGACCATGA
>BLYF01000046.1:956683-975156 GCA_014905255.1 Herpotrichia juniperi | reverse complement strand
GAAGACAGTTGCAAGGGTGTACGCACACCTCAAGCCGCTCAAAGCCCCTTCAACTAGTGCGATCTCGAATTCAGAGAAGATGGTTGTGAGGAATATAGTCGAGACTGCGCAGAGCGTTGGTATATCGGCGTCTCATACGCTGAGACATCTCGCGTTGTATGAGAAGCACCGGTGCCGCCCATCCAAACGCCAAAAATACACTGTTCCTTACTCGTCTTGCTCGAAGGGTGCTCGGGGCCTATGGTTTGGAATATGCTGGAAAGGTAGAAAGCTGGCAGAGGATCTAATTTCGGATGTGGTGTTTGTAGGTCAAGTGGCGCCAAACGAGCACACGCGCATGGTGGTAACAGAAGGTATCGAGAAAGTGAGAAAGTGTTGTGAGGAGATTAAGGTTGAGAGGAAGGTACACATGAAGGATAAGTGGCTAAGAGTTCTTGAATTTTGTAGGAAGAATCCGGAGGAGATGGACAAGACGAATCAGGAGGATGCGAAGAGGGGAGACCAGGAGAGGGATGAGAGGAAGAAGGTAAAGGGTAACGAGGAGAACAACAAGAAGGAACAGAAGAAGAAAGAAGAGGACAGCAAAGGCAAGAACACGGTGAAAAACAGTATAGAAGTGGAGTGCGATGCAGACGTGGACACAGAGTCCGCAGTCAACGAACTTAGTACCGGGACCTCTCTCGAAGAGTACAACCGCCTATCCTCAGACCAACCCGAATGTGCCAATCCGTTTGAGGACCCTCGCTATGAGTACGAAGACTCCATCCAGGAAACGGAAAACGAAGACTCTGATGAGAATAACGACGAAGACACTGCAAAACAATCCTTGTCCACAGCCGCAGCCGCCCAAGATTGTCTGATAACAATGGTATATCCGGTCGTAAAAGCAAAGCCTCCAAGCAGCGACTCTAAAGGCAGGGACCGTGTGCCTTCAAAGCGCAAGGATGAGAGTGAAGGGGACTCTGAAGCGAGTACAAACTCAAGTTCAAGCTGGGAGGACTATCTCGCAAGGACGCAGCCAATATCCCATCTAAAAAACTAGTACTATTACCTTGAAGATCTCTACTCCCATCGACCAGACTATCTTATCCCTTAGATCCTTCGCAATAAATGTTATGCATAGTCTCCACAATACCTCTTAGATTATGCAGTAGCGATAGTAATCATAATGCTTATCCCCCCTTCACCTGCATCGAACATCCTGTCCCGACTCACGCACCACACACCCGCCCATCACGCGCGCAACACATAGCGTCGCTTCCCTTTGCAATCTCGACGCAGAAATGCGCTAAGATATCGGACCATCGCTCCGGAGTGGCCTCGATCGCACATCGACAGGCACAGACTCCCGGGGTGGGCGCTATTGATTTACACGCCTGCCCTGTGTCGCTTATCGGCTAGACATGCAGTATTTGCCCTGCATGTGTTGCTTGCTTTTGTGCATAGGGCCGCGGATTAGAAAGTGAGGGTTTCGGATCTCGGGTTTGGCGCGAGAGGTACATAGTCGAGGGGAGCTTTATGCAGGGGTTTGACGACACTTACTCGGGGTCAAGAAGCTGCGGCGCAGTAGTATTGAATGGTGAGGTTGTGGGTATGACTCGGTGGATAGGGTAGATCATCTAGGTGGTGGGAAAGATGGATTCCGGGGTATGGTGGCTGAACCTTTTTGTTTCTGCTATCTGGTCGTTTGACTCATGGGCGCCACAGGGAAAACTTAAGAATTCTGAGGTGGAGATTAGGAGAATAGGCAGTGAGGCCCATGTCGATGAAATGATGACTCGTGACATACGGCTCAGGTGATTTGCTCCCTAACGCTTGATCCGATGATTGTCGTGGTCTAACAAGAACACTTAGAGGCCTGTCGCGCATATCACTAAGTTGAGCGAAGTAGAGTATGTAGTATGTATATGATTTTTTTGCTATTGACTGATTCTATGTTCGGCGTCCGCAGACGTGGTTATTCTCTTTCCCTGCTACATCTCCACTGTTTAGGCCTAGGCCGTAATACCAAATATACAGACTGGAAACAACGTGACATGTACATCGTGAATCTTCGTATACGGAATACATCGAGACAGAATACCCCATCTTCAAAAGTAAAAAGGTAGAAGAGCCGTCAAAGTGAACTGGAAAGGCCAAAAGAGAGGTCAATCTATGATGTATGACAATTAAAAAAATTTAAGTGTTTGGGGCTGTGAAGGAAAAGTCAATAACAATGACTGGTGATATAACACGATAGAAGATGGAAGGCGGTCAGACCTGCTGCCGTCCCACGGAACTTAGTAAAGGAGTACAGAAAGACGATATCCACCCAAACGCGGGACGCTAATAAGACAAGATTTATAAGAGAATTGCTGTTGTAAAGAAAGGCTGTAATATAGCACTAGCAGGGCGTGGGTACCCTCATCATGTTTTCTTCGGGCAACTTGAAGTTTTGGAGCATATCGAACGACATGCCATCCACATGAAGTCTATGTTGTGATTCGACGAAGATGTCATGGACATCAGAGAGAGTGTCGCCCTCGAATGGAGAGATGGCAGTAATGATTTTGCCGTTGTGATTTGGCGTTACAGCTGCGATGATACGAGCGCGCATATTTGGAGCGAGAGATATTGGATGCTTGCAATCGAAGTAGGATGCTGTGGATGTCGAAGAGAGGGATGGAGCTGACGATGAGCTAAGTTGCGGGCGTGAAGAGATGGCAGAGGAGGGGTAGTCGTCGTGTTGAGTTGGCGAATGCGCTGGGGATCCTGCTCCAGGTAGTTCCGACTGGTTGGGAAACGATGCACCCTTCGCAGTCAACGGATCCTCCTCCTCTTCGTCTACTGGTGCCTCCTCTTCCAATGGTGTAGACGTAAACAAGAAAGACGACTCGTTCGAGTTTTCGTAGAATCTTAGGATCGATGGCGAGTAGTTGCTGGCCCGAGACATGCTCTCTGGGGTGTCAAAAGTGGGCAGTGGTGGTACGTCGTTCTCGCTCTCGCCCTCGTCAGTATCGTCGTCAGTAGAGCTCCAGGCCGAGAATGCGCTTTGCAGTGGTGGGCGAATTGGGGGCAGCTCGACGAGACTGTGTATGCCTATTGGTCTTCTTGTTGATTTTGTTGGTGATCGTGGAGGTGACTTTGGCTCTGGACATGAGCGTGGTATTATCATAGTGCGAGCTGTTTGATATGTGGGTATCGAGTTGAGCTGGGATCGTATGAACTTGGCAAGGGTCGCAGAGTAGTCTTCCAAAGGGCTTCCTGGGACTTCGCCAATAGGTTGAATTTCTTCGACATGTGGTTGAGTGGGACCAGTAACAGTTACGTCTGTTGCATCTGAAGGTACACGTGTATGGTGGACTGGTGGTGAGTCGTAGTTGAGATACTTGAGGTGGTGGCGTGGTCGATAGACTTCAGTCTCATCGCGGGGTAATGGTCTTTGTCGACTTCGCCTTCGTACAGGAGCGTGTCGACTACGAACGGCGGCCCTTCCCTCAGCCATGATGAGTTCTGCCTCAGCGGTCGAACACCCCAAAGCCTCTACTATCGGTAGTGAATTGCTCCTCTTTCTGTGAGTGTCGGGCCGTGAGTCGAAAGCCATTGGGGCTGGCGAAGAATGTCGGTTTTGCATTGTATATGTTCGGATGTTGGCGGATACTGGTTAGATAAGTGTCGAGGTCATGGCAGCGGGGCAGCAGAGGTTGTTGTAGTCCACGTCGCACGGTGGAGGATGTCAGAGAGCGGACGGGTCAAAATGAGGATCAACACGAGGCTGTAGACGGGCAAGCGTGAAGGAATGGAGAGAAAATAGAGTTTGTGGAGACGAGAAAAAGCAAAGTAAAGAGCGAGCAAGGCTGCTTGTCAATGAAGTAGGAAAAGAAAAAAGACCGGAAATGGATCTTGCGGGCTAGATATGAGTGGATCGATTGAATGTTTGTAGCCGGCCTAGCGACTGGAATAGCACGCTCTGACCAAGGCGGCCAAGTTTTGTCAGGCAAAACAGGATGCACATGACGACAACGACCAAAGGCTGCACCCCTGATAACACCGGTGTGCCACTTTCCCAAGGGTAGCGTAGCGTCTACGCAGCGACAGTGGGCACACAGTTCGTTGCTGACCCCATGTTCAGGTCGCGATAGCCATCAGGCCAATCGCGTCTCCAAACACGGCTGTCCTCGGGTGCTGCCAGACTCGACGCCGTGGCGAGAAGCGCCGGTTCTTGCGGTTGGAGCTGGTGGAGCAGGCGGAGCAGGCTGTGCTCTCAGCGGTTTTCGGCATCTAGGACGCCTGCTCTCACGAGCACGAAGCAGCCATCATGGGTCAGCGGACTCATCGTTGAGTGTGTCAGCAAACGAGGCAGCAAAGTGGGTTTTGCGGGCGATCGCCGCCATCCTTGTCCTGTGTGCGAGCGTCCGAGTTTGCCCAATGCCTGATGCGCCCTGTCACGACGCTCGCGATGATGGCATCTCGGGGTGGAGGCCACTCACAGCGGCTGTCATTCGAATTGCAGTGCATCGATCAGCGCGGACCGATCGGCTGGAATGTTCTTGTTAGAGCTACGATCATCGCCTGGTGAGAAGACGGACAAGACACATGTCTCCAGGTCGCGGCACCAGCAAGCGATGCTGCAGGCTGCAGCGGCCCACTGCATGGGCTTGCAGCTAAGAAACTCAACACCACCTGTCATCGTCTCTCAGGAACAGCCGGCGCACTTCCAAGGTTATTCCGAGCTGCCCACACCTTGGACACGAGAGAGCGGCCCGAAGCATACACAAGCGAAAGCGAGACCTTTGAACCTGGTCCGGTGACCCTCGCGGCGAATTGAATCAAGGTTTCGCGGCGCCGCAACCGCGACATCCAGTCATGAGTTGTGGCGCAGCATGGATTCTGTGTAGTTTCACGGCCCTGCGTTCGTTGCTATCCTCGAAACAATCAGCAACGAATTGATTAGAGCACGGCCGTGGCCATGTCTTACCAACACATCCAACAACCTCTCGTGCATTCGGAATTCCTTTCGGCGTTGAATGTACGAGAATTCTAGCATTCTGAAGAAAGAAAGTGTAGATCCCATCAGCGCTTCGGAATGTTTGCTGTTGTTTCTCTCCAGGGCAAACATTGCGAGGCTGAGGTGAGGTGAGGTAAGGTGTCAGGTCAAACCCCGACCTTGGGACTTTTGTCATCAAAGAGCCGCGATCTGTGCGATCTCTGCGCTCTCACGCGAAACTCCAAACGGCAGACTTTCGGGGCCTGAAGCAGCCAGAGAATCTCAAAACAACACAAAAACAGGCAGACCTGGTCTGTACAGAATCCAAATTTGGTACCCCCCTCCGCTTCCGCCGTCCGCGCGTCGTTCCTTCCAAGTTTGCTTCAGTGGGAGAACCGGGGTACCTACCACTCGCAAATAAGCCCATGATGGGAAGCCATTGTCTTCAACGTCTCATAACCTAACGCGTCTTCATCCGCCTATTCCCTTTTTTTTCATCTTTCGCATGTTCTCGTCGCTCTGAAGGCACCTTTCGGACTGCAGCTCCTACATCTCCACCATCAAAATGCAAGCCGCACGATCCATCAATCAGCAACACGTTTAACTAGCTCGAGTTTACTAACAGCATGCCATCCCCGCTCCATACCGGCCGTCAACGCGCATTCCTCGCAGCTCACATCGTCCTTGGCATCCTTACCACCTTGTTCATTCTGGCGCGGTTTACAGCAAAGCGTATGAAACGTTTTGGCTTGACCGTGGATGACTATCTCTTGTTGGCAGCGCTAGTAAGTGGAAAGTGGCTGTGAGAGAGCGACTTTCCGTTGATTTGCGTGTCCAGTTCTTCATGTATACCATGATGACCAATTCTATTACTTGTATCGTTCCCCCGCGTTCTTTCCCTTGCTATGGGTCCAGCAGCTCTGTTGACACTGCGAAGCCTTGTTTTGCGGAAACGCTGGACAACATTTATCCTCGTCGACTCATAAACAGTTGAACACAACCCTGGTGGTACGATCAGACTTCTTTATTGCTCGATCGTGCATGCTTATGTCAACAGATCCTATGGGTCAACCAATTCCCGTACTCCATCGCCTTGAACCTAACTCGTTGCTCGATTTCACTCCTCTTCATGCGTATCTTTTATACCTATCTGTTCCCCAAAATGAGACTCGCTGGTATTTTTGCTAGGCGCACCACAGTTGCTCCACCCTCCAAAATTCGTTGCTGATTCTACGTCTAGCTTGGATGTGCATCTGTGCCAGCCTTCTTTGTCTCTTTATCAGGTGCATTGTTGTTCTTCTACGATGTCGACCGATCTACTACAACTGGCAGGAACCTCTCGATAACTCTGAATACTGTTACTCATTGAAGCCTACCATCATCGCCTTGGCAGGATTTGGGCTCATCATCGACGGCGTGACCTGGATTATGCCGCACTGGGTTGTCTGGAAGCTTCAGCTTCGGCCCGCACACAAACTTGCGATTACCTCAGTATTCGCGCTGGGTATCCTGTGCGATGATTTGGACTCTGCTTGCACGTCCGATTTTCTTACTGACAGTGTTTGCAGCAACATCGTCATAGGAATATCCCGTATCATAGCCCTCGCAGACCTATCCTTCACCAACGATGTCACATACTATGCCGTCCCTGCGATCATCTAGGACATGACGCAACTTTGCACCGCAATCATACTAGCATGCTGTCCACTCATGGGTCCAGTCTTCGACAAATGTACGGGGAAGTGTCGTAACAGAATGGTTACTAAAATTACTACGACGAATCCAGATCGAATACTGAAAATGACGAGGATCGAAGTCTATCCGGCTTCAAGCACACCCAAAACTCAAACTGGCGGCTTCCACGATAGTTTCCAAGAAGCCGAGAGCCCCACATTCGAGGTCGAGCGTCGAATTTCGGCGAAGATTGATAAGGTTTATTGCTTTGATACACTTTGAGCTTCCTATTTGAATGGTCTGGTCGGGTGCATTCATATGCCCCTCTTGAATAACTTGAAGGTCTCAGTCCTAAATCTTGATATTCGATCCTCGGACATTTTGTCTACACCACTCTCAAATTTCGATACTCATATGCAATCTTAAACATGCTTTCACTCTCTCAATACGTCTTTCCTGCTCAAATCTTTTGTCTGTTTGCCTGCTACTCTCAGTATCCACACTATGCTACCCCAACACCTAGGTAGTATGTATCCTGTATGCACTCTTCCTTCGCGGTTCCCACGCAACTAGATAGCATGAGCTACCGTAATGACTATCACATGCTGTTCGAGCTACTTCTCGCACTCGACAACGACCCAATTACTCCAACCGCTCGTCCTCATATCCACCACCTTCCTCCCCCTCAACTCCCTAACCTCTGTGAACTCCTCTACAAATTCAGGTGTGCCGCCAACACCCAGCTGCCCACATTCCCCCTGCCCAGCAGCAAACACAGCTCTCTCCCCCTTCTTTGTCTCGGCAGCCACAATAACATGCCCTGAGCCAACTGCTACACACGTGACTTGAGCTTCTCTGTCACTGATACTGAGCTCAACACATTTGATAAATTCATCAGCATCGTCATCGTCACTATGCTTGAAGATAGCTAAAGACCCAACAGTCCCAGGACAGCTTTGGCCCCAGAGGTAGAGTTCACCGTCTGTGCTGATCGCTGCTGTCAGATAGCCTCCTGACGCTATGCTTATGATTGTGGTCTCGGAGAGGTACTCTGTCTTATGAGGTATTGATGCCGGTGTGTCTGCGTCGACTGGGCGGCCGAGCAGTTTGGGATACCGCGGGTCGTGGGTCCATGTGTATACCTGCCCGGTAGTTGTGAGTCCCGTGCTTGTCGTTGCATTCGAGACGAGCTGCTTGAAGGTTGTTGTAGGGAAAGTTTGCAAGATGCTAGGGGAGGGCGCTGAGCTGCTTTGTCCCAGCCACGACTGGAATGCTGCAATTGACGGAAATGAAGCTATGCTGCTCCCGCTATATCGAGGATGCGCAGCAACTAGCGCCACGGTGCCGCCAGATGTTAGCGCTATATGCTGGATGCGGATCCCGTCAGGAGGTCGGTACGTTGTGGAGTGATCTGCGTTTGGACTGAAGAGCGTGATAGTGGATTGGGATGTGTCCAGTATGCCGTTCAATCCTTCGCCGAGTGGCACTCCGAAAAATTGAAATTGGGAATACTCTCCGTGATGGTTCTCTAACTTCTTGAAATATGCGGTTTGAGAGGCTGTGAGGCCAGAGCCTGTGTAATTCACTTTATATGGATAGTTTCTGAGATCTTGCCGGACAACTACTAGGAATTTAGAAAGGCGAACGGGACAGGAAAATGGTGGTGGCAAGTTACTTGTAGCGTCGCACCAGGAGGCCCAAAGTATTTGTAGGTCATTAAACCTACCATTAAAGACTATTGTTGGAGCGTGTTTGTTGTGTGTTTGGTCTTGATTCTGGAAGGGCAAATCTAACTGGGCGTGGCCGTTGAACCCGAAAGTGCCGAGTTCCATTGTGGGGCTGTGAGTAGTTTGTGATGAGAAGTGTTACTAAAGTCAGGCCGCAGTAATGCAGTCTCTCAAGTTTAGGAGACGCGAATGATAATAATGCCGCGTCTGACTCCAGAAATCATGTTTGCACGTGATGCTGAACAATTTGGTCAAATAATTTTGCTCGGTCGCGATGTCCGCCGTCGCGGTTGATTTTCAAGGGTCCAATCGTGATCTTATCTCCAACAAGTTTAGCGCCGATTGCCGGAGACGCATTCCTACGCGCCCCTCGTCTCATCAAACATCAGACATCTGTCCGCCATCCGCGAGATCTCGATTCGAAATTCTGACCACAGATCGTGTTGTGATCTTCTTTATGCCACGTCAACACGCCCCTCACACTCGAACAACAAGATACACTCATGACATCACAGGGATCGCGACCAGGGTTGCACAGTCGTCGCTCAAGGATCATTGTATCCAAAATTATTGGACCAGGAAACCTTTGACCACCAACGTAGCCGCCTAGCAAGAAAAGGAAGTATAAGCCTTTGCTCCCTGCCTGCTATTAGGGGTTCGACAAGATCGACTTCCTCAATACTAGAGCTCGACCTCCCTAATAATGCCACGTCATTCCAAGTCGCTGAAAAAAGGAGAAGAGGGAACCCTTGGGCACCGCTGCACCGCATTCCGCTTGCCACAGCGCAGCATAGGATCCTGGGCTTACTGTAAGACTCATTGTAGACCATTTTTCGATAGAAAGTACCTTCGGTTGGTCCAAGCGCTCCGAATCCCAGAGCTTCAACAGCCCACGGCGCAAGCAAGACCAAAATACCAATAGCGATAACCGTACAGAAAACCGGATGCGTTGTAATGAAGCCTTCGACATCTTCAGCGACATCAAGAACTGTGTCGTATGCCTCTTTGAGGGCACCTCCCATATTTGATGTGTCCTGTATGGCTTGCTCCAGTTTGCTCAGAACCCAGTGCGCGACGTTCTCTGTCCAGCTATCTGCGACGATGTTCTTCAGGTTGAGCCGCAAGTCGTTGCCGCCTTTCTCGGCGCTCTGGATGGTGCATACAACCTGTTCAGCGATTTCTTCAGCCGTGTAGACATCGTGATATGAGGTTGGTCGTTCTTTGACACGGTATTCAGTGTCGACGGTATCGGCGCTGGGAAAGCAGGGGAAAATTGCTCTTATGAAGGAAGCCATGGTGCCTAAGTTGAGCTGTAGAGAGAGCGAAGGTAGGTGTGCAGTTGTACTTGTAGTGCTATGGTCAGCTTGAGTGCCCTGCATGTCTACTGCGCCCCGCTCCTGCGCCGGTTGCACGCCAATGAAGTAAAAGCAACGGCCACAACAAACGATCTCTTAGCGCGAGACTCTGCCACACTTGAGGTACAACGATAGGCAGCAGTAGGGCCCTTCCACCTTGAATCATGGCTTGTACAATTCCCTCCAAGCGAATGGTTCAAGGATCTATCATGCTGGGCCAAATCTGCTTGATAAAGCTCCAATAACAGGGTAAACTATTCTCATAGCTGTAGCAGATCAGCGCAGCTCTTAGTCGATCCTTTTACCAATGGCTTAAACCAACTGCTCATATCACCATAGATGACATTCGTACGTGATTAGACCTATCAAAGTTATCGTCCTACATACGGTCACATATAGTAGCATGTTCTAGCCACAAGCTAAAACAATCAGCAAAATCGTCCGCTACCCTACTGTATCAACCAAGAGTCCCTTTGCGCTCACAGCTTTGTGCCAGCGTAGGTACTAGGCCACGGTATACCACATTCCCTTGTCTGTCGACGAAATTTCAGGAGAGACATTATTCATTCACCTAAAAGCACTCCATTCCGTCAATAACTCAACAAATCAACACATACAATGCACTATTCAACTACGCATAAATTTAAACCGTCATCGTCTTCGGCGTTCCAGTCTATTCCCATGCCGATCAAAACTGTGTTATACACATCTCAAAGGTTTCAGAACTCCAGCCTCGAATTGTTTTTGATTGTAGGACGGTCACAATTCGTAGGCTTGGACACTTGATCATGGTTTAGCAAGATCGTCGCTCTGGAAGAATTGCTTTGGTATAAAGCAAATAGTGTACACGAACCGAGCTAATGGGCGTATGGATGAGACTCCATCCATCGCTAGGTGAGCACGACACTATGAACCATATTTGAAATCGAGTTGCGCCTCTCGATTGCATCTCAGCGAGCGGATATGGAAAATTGTCCAAGATCATTGATGCGGATGTGATCCATGGCTATCACCAAGGTTCCAGGCACCATTCCTGTCAGTACTGGTCGACCTCCCCGCTACTGGCCGCTAGGATCTTCCACACCAATGTGAGGGCTCCTCGAGTTGAAAAAATAGAGTCACGGCGACGATTTCGTGGACCTCATGGCGCTTGTTCCAATCTTCTTAAGAGTGACTGGCTTCTACATACTATTTTGGGTAGGAGAGACGGTAATTCCTTTCATGTGGCTAGAATTTGATGATGATTGGTGCAACTCCGCATGTTGTGTCAGAAACGCCCTAAAATGCTGAGCGTAGCAATATACGGTCTTCTACCTATCGTTTAGAATGGAAGAACTGGAGTATTTCGGAGAAAGGGTTGAGATGGAACCTCATGTTACGAACGTTTCGCCTTTCTCCTCGATCCTTCTTCGTTTACACTCGCCTGTCTTTCATCTCACCTGCAAGATTGGATGTGCTCTCTCATCTTACTGAGACATGATCAGCAAGCAAGTGCTCAACGATTTATATAAAAGAGCACTATCGTGACTGCGACACCGGTTCCATCTGAACTTTACATGTGAAATGGTGGTAAAAGTCGACTTCGAGTCCACTATTCTTACCTCACGTCTCTCACCATCTCACAATATCTCACAATATCATAGCGGCCACAGCTCAGGGGACTAGCTCCTTTGTCATCGGCTTTACTTACAGGTACATGATCAAATCACTTGACCATTCGAACTAAAGTGAAGCACAAGGTTTCTATATCACATTGATAAAAGAGGTTTTCATACTGGTATCGGTTCTTCTCTCATCTCTAAACCTCTCCTATCGTGAGTACCAAGTCCTCCACTTACTCTCGCGGCTGTACCGGCTCGGCCAACCTCAACCTCTCATCCCTACTATTTCATAACTATCAACCCACCGATTCTCGTTCTATCTTAATTCAACTCACGTTCTACACAGTAAGCTCTACTTCCTTCTTGTATAAGATCCGCTTACACTTCCCATAGTAACACTCTCAAGCACCCTAAAATCCCACCAAAATGGGTGGCCACGCATTCCCCCATCTCCACTGTCCCCGCATGCCACCGGATCGTTACTTCAAATTTCGGCAGCAGACAGCCACTACCCTCCGCCATCTCTTTCGCCATGTCGCAGTACCCACAGAGCTTCCATCCAAGGAAGATTACGGCGACATTGACTTCCTCGTAGCATCTCCCACCCACGCGCCTCCTGGCGATGCATTCGACTGGCCGACTATGGTCACAAAATCCAAACTCGCCTTGCAAACTCCCTACGGTCGGCGAGGGCATCGCAACCCAAGTGTCATCTTCTGTGCTATCCCTGTTTTTGACTTGGACAATGAGTTATGGATCCAGGTCGACATTAAGGTTTGCGAGAAAGCGGAAATGTTCGACTGGATGAAAATTCGACTTAACTATGCTAGTGCGCTGAAGCTAGTCGGGTCCATGATAAAACCGCTGGGATTGAACATCAACTCTGATGGTTTGCATATCAGGGTGGAGGAGATAGAGAGGACAGATATGCCGGGCAGTATGGTGTTCCTTACGAAAGAGCCTAAGGATGTGCTCAAGATCGTTGGTCTCGATCGTCGAATCTTGAACGCCGAGTTTAAGACCAATAAAGAATGTAAGTCGAGAGTTTGAAAGTTGAGCATTTACTAGGCCATGTTTAAAAGTTCGGTAGTATACGAGTATTTCGCCAGCTGTTGGCTCTTTAATCCAGCTCATTTCGGCGAGCGCCTCAAGTCCGAGAAGTACATTGACCATCTCGAGGACCGTTCAGCTCCCTGGGTCCACTTCGTTACTACGTGGATCCCAGAATATTATCCAGGATACCGTTTCCCAGCTCCAGACTCCATGACAGACGAAACCTCTAGCACGGACACGATAGACCTACAAATATGGTATCATGACACACGAAACCTCGTCCGAGAGAAGGCCTTCACCACGATCCCCTCTGCCTCCCCATATTACTATCAGAAGCTCCAAACACACTTGAAGGAGGTAGAAGAGCATAGATTGAGACACTTGCTCATGGGCGTTCTCCCTTCCAACGCTGCCGGCTGGTCGGACAACATCCCAAAACCACGCATCATCATCAAGCCCTCCACTCCCTCCTCTCCCCTCCTCTCACCTCATGATTCGTTCAATCATCTCGTTCTCACAATTCCATCCGACATCCTTACAGCCCCACCATCTCCCACCGAAGGTGCTAAAAACATCTTCGACATTCCCTCATCACCTACATCACATTCATCTACCAACTCTACCTTCGAAACCTTCACTAAAACAGCACCCGAGGACATGCCTCTCATCCTCAAAACCCTAATCAAGACGCCACCAACCGGCACCGAATGCACGCCCCGCCCCCCATCCGACAATATGTCCCTCGAAGCCCGGCTCCTTTGCCTCTCACGCTGGACTTTATTCCACCCTTCCACTGGTCATCCTTACCTTACCCAAGAGCCTAGAGAGAAGAAATTCACGATGAACTGGGCAGAGGCAGAGGTGGAGGATGGGGTGTTGGTGGAGTGGGCACGGGAGATGTGGTGGCCGATCTGGGTGCGACAGTGCCATGTGAACTATGTGGGGATGTGGAAACGGAAGTTTGAAAAAGACGAGGCGAAGGAGGCGAAGAAGCGGAAAGAGGTGGAGGACGGGAGGACGAGTGCTGAAGAGGCGGAGGTGGAGAAGGAGATGGATATGAAGAGGGAGCAAGAGAAGAAGAAGAAAGGATACGAAGCGGAGAAGGATATGGAAAAGATCATGAAGCGGCTCAGCACATTGAACCAAACTTTCAGCCCTAGTATGTCCAAATCAACAAGTGGAAAGAAGCGGGCTTGGGAGGACGAGATAGCAGTGGATGAAGATATGAGAATTATGGTGGAAGATGATATTAAGAAAAGGGTGGAGGAACATAAGTATGAAGTTATAAGGGCGAAAACGGATGCCGATATCAGGGCGATGAAAGAAGAGGACAACAGGGTTAAAATAGAGGCAGCTAGTGTGAAGGAAGAGGAGGAACAGCATGAGGCAGAACTGGTTAAGAGGGAGACCGAAGAGAGGCAGAAGGGGGGAGAAAATGAGATGAGAAGGGAGAAGATAGTTGAGAGGTTAGGGAGGCTGAATGAGAGGTTTGGTGCAGCGAGGCTGTGAGGAGACAAGGGATGAGGGGGATTTACCCTTTCTCTAGAAAATGTGGCGGAAAAGCGAGCGAGATTTGGTTTTAAAACTGGCGTATGTGACCGGGGTCAGATCTTTGTCTTTGGGATCTACTAACATGGAAGGATGGGAAGTGATGGGACCAGTTCGAAAAGGCATGCTTTATGTTTCTGGATAGGAAGGTGACCTTAGCATTTGAGATTTGGAAGTTCACTTCAGTACTTCATGGCGTTCTGGGGAACTTCACATCTTCATTGAGTCGTGTAATATATTCCCATCATCAATCCATTATTCCATAGGCTACCAGACGCTCGATCATAACGCCGCCTTTGCAAAGTGCAGTCCCGCAGCCCAATGCCACAGTCTCGCATCAACTTTCTTCCCCTCCTGGTCATACTTCTGCAGCCTCTCATATAGATCATCAAGCGGCACTACCACCCTCTCAATGAACTCTCCATCATCCAGCTTTTGCTCTGGTTCCTCGTCATCCTCGTCAAGCTGCACCTCGACAGTCGCGAGCTGCATGTTCGCTGAACTCATGCCAGGATCGCTGACAATTGTTGGGCTGATGTGCAGCAGCTTTCCCTTGTATCCCGTTTCTTCGTGGAGTTCGCGGAGGGAGGCTTCGCTGGGTGTCTCTTTCTCGTCTATGAGACCTGCAGGGAATTCTACACAGACGGCGTTTGCTGGGGGCCGGTATTGGAGGATTATGATTGTGGAGGTTGGGCGGGAGGGGTGCTTGATGATGGTTGTGATTGCGACTACACAGTGTCAGCCATATGAAGTTGTGGGACGTGGACGAGGGACTTACCAGCATCAACACCAGACTTGCCCCTCGTCTTGCGCGCTGCAGCTTCCCAAATTCGCGATTTGCCTTCTTGGTCTGTCCAGGTGATCTTGCGGAACTCGATCCATTTCGCTTCCTCCGCGGGGAGTGCTTCGACCTTGTCGACTCGTGGTTCGTTTGGCATGTTATAAGCTGGACAATTGAGGGCGCGGTGGGTGTGGAAGAAGCGTGCGGGATTTCGTAGAATACTACAATGTGATGAGGCAAGAGTGCTTCTTGTGAGAATTTGGATTGGGGTCATGTACACTGATGTGAGGCTGTATTGATAGCTTGTAGACTGTGCAAAGTGAATGATGGCCTGGGGTATTTGCCCCGCAACACGCTGCTAACTCCAATTCACGTCATCACGTTGCGCTAAACCCAATTGGTCAGGAATAATTAACAGGTGTCGGTATAATCTGCGCCCGTCCTGTAAAGAACATTAAACAAAGATTAGAGCACAACGAACTCACTAATGATACTTTTGCAGTACTATCGGCAACCTGTATTGTTTTTGTCAAGGTTTGTTACTGTATTGTTAAGATTTAGTTTCTTAACTTTGCGCAGTTGCTGATTTGGTGAGATAGAGGCACGAATCATGCCGATACCTGTTGTCCCCTTCCAAACAAGTGAAAAGTTAATTACATGGACGCCGATGGGGAATGGGTTCCGCTGTTGGGTGCACTGCACCGCATACTGAATCGAACAGCTGGTCAAAAATGTGTACTTTACAGCGAGTTTTCAAACCCTGCACATAAGAAAATAAGTAGAGACTTCGAATAAAAGTTATTCTCCCTGTAAAGGAGGACATTATTTTGCTACACATATAACGCATAATTCGTGTTGAGATTTTATGCCCGTTTTCGGGCCTATTTACATACGTAACCAGTGTTTTGAGGGGTGAAGTGTACGCAACGGTGCAATCCGAATGAGATTTAAAGTGTTGAGAAGTAATTCTGATCATGAGAGTGTGCAATGTCACCAAGTAATGACTTTTGCATCCAACTGCATTAGTCCAGCAGCTCCGCGCTCACAAAGCCGTAACCAAACGATGAAGAACGCTCCGAGGTGAGTTGGGCGTTGTTTAGATTTTGACTGTTGCCTCCTCCCGCTTTCGCGATTTAGCGGCTCGCTATCAAAAAAACTAGCCTCCGTAGTTCTCCAACACTCCTTTCGTTTTCAAACATCGAGTGTTGTTTTCTGTAATCTCAGCCGCTCTGCGGCGTGGACGTGCTTCAAGGCTATTTGCTTTGTATTAGTGTAAACCACATCGGAGGAAGAAGAGCCCTACTGTAAATAAAAAATGCGATATGGGCGGTTGATGATATTACGGAGATTGCCAATATAGTGAGGTTGATAATATTGTCAGTGGACAGTAATGCCATTATGAATTTGCAAGATAAATCGACAGGCCATGCACTTGATGACCTTCTCGCTCCAGAAACCGGAGGTTTATAAGTACGTAGAATGTCGTTTCACATGAGCACGTGTTCCATGCAGGATCCAAGGAACAGCAAAGACTTGGGCTCGTGCGGTGTTGCTCTCCATCCATCCATCCAGAACACAACATTTTGAAAGTAAAGAAAAAAATACACTTTCTCGAGAATAATCGTGTAGAAAAGTTTCGTGCACAAACACAAACTGTGCCAAACAGTCGGTTCTAAAGTATTGGGCTCGCTTACTTGGGTCCGTGTCTTGTGACACTCGTTGGGATGCCGTTCCGTTTCCTAGATTTACCTCCCAGGCACGACGAACGCTGACTTTCGAAAACTTACTTTCGCATCCAACGAGTAGGCTGTCGGGTGTAAGTGTACATCTGCTCACTTGTCTATTCTGCTGCGCAAATCTACCTAGTGGGTGGGGTGGCCTGCAATCCTGCACATGTCACGCTGCGCCGACACAACATTTGCTGATCGGCAGGCGACAGAAATGGCCCTTTTTAACTAGCAACGTTATTTCTTTGAAACTTTGTAAAAGCGTATGGTATATGCAAACCCAAGCTTTACAAAGTCAAAAGTTCATTATATTGCGCCTTTGCTTCAAGGCTTGGTTTTTTATTTATTTTTATCTGTACTCTGAACACTTCTTTCGACCGACGCGTTCAACTGTCCATAATAACCCTGGGGCTTCTAATGCCATCAATTGTTTACTCTTTCTTTCTTTCTTTTTTTCTTGTTTTCTACTTTGATCACGAAAAGTCTCCCAAAAGATGATATCAGATAACAGATTTTTTGTCTACTTCGCATTTACATGGTGTCAACCTCAAAAGTATTAAAAAATACATCTTAACTCTGGCACTCTTCATTTATAAATAATGCTTTCTTCGAAAACTATCCATCTCTTTTTCTTGAACAGTTTCGTATTTTCTCTATCAGTAAAACATAAAAGACTTCGGTCTGCTCCTCCTGTAACTCCATACCCTGAACCATTTTATCTACTTCTACAGCTCCATACTCTAATCAAGTGACATAAACCAAGGATCTTGAGTCTCTATTGACGTTCTACATCTTTATCTGAAACGTTTCTACTATTCCTACTTTATCACAATGAACAGAACTAACCCAACAAGCGCCCAGCCGCCCCAAGGCCGGCGACGAATAGAGATCCTTGGACACTGCAACATATCGGGATATCGGACCTATGCCGAGACACGCCTGGGAGGGAGGAACCAGACGGTGGCCTTCGATGCCGTCAAAAATGCCTATCCATCCTCAAGGGCTAACCTGAAGAATAAATTGGAAAGCGAGTTGTGCAAAGCGATGGGAGAAGAGATCATGCAACATTACAACCACATCAGCGAACAACTCCGTGCTGAGGCAGCTGTATATGGTATGAAAGAGAACTTAGGCATGAGGTTTACGTAAGTTATTGGGTGTGAAGATCTGGCAACCCGAACCAACTGACATTTTTCACTATGTAGCGCGACGAGGGTCCTTAAATTTGTCAGGGCCTACAGCAACAGGGGCAACAGTAACATGGATGATAGCGACATGGATGACAGTGACATGGACGAGAGCGACATGAACAACCTCGATATGAACAACTCCTACGTGAACAACCCCAACATGAACAACCTCTACATAAACAACCCCGACATGAACACTCCCTACACGAACGCCCCCTACACGAACAATCCCGACATGAACACCCCCGATATGAACAACCTCTACATGAACGACCACTACCCGAACAACCCCAACATGAACAACCCCTACATGAACGACCCCAACATGAACAATCTCTACATGAACAACCCCAACATGAACAATCCCTACCTGAACACTCCCTGCCTGGACAACCCCGATATGAATAACCTCTACATGGATGACTCCTACATGAACAATCCAGACATGAACAACCCCTACATGAACGACCCCTACTACCGGTAGATAGGGTCTTTTTGGCGTTTGGAGTCGGGACTGGTAAAGGCATCAACAATGCCTTCGGCGATAGTACTTTGATGATTTGGGAATTTCCTTGGGCATGAGAATGTAATTAAACTGTTTCTTATCAATTTAGGAAAGCACTAGGGTTCAAAGGGAGGAAGGAATAGAAGAAACATAGCTGGACTTGGTAAATGCAAAATGCTTAACTACATTCGTTCACCACAATCCTAACCTCTGCGAGTGCTAGCCTGCAAACATGCCAATTTCTGACCCCACGTGAACGATTCCGCTAGCCGAAGGAAGCAGATTGCAGGCCTCGGGGCTTTTCGCAGCAAAGACCAAGTTCGTGAGCTTTAATCCATGCCCCTCG
>BLYF01000046.1:892417-956646 GCA_014905255.1 Herpotrichia juniperi | reverse complement strand
GTGTCGTGCACGCTGAACGTCGTAGGTAGTAGAATCCTAGGAACTGCACATTGCTAATGGTTTACCCATGGTGAGACAAGCTCCAGGTGAGCAGAGGGATGGGTGGGGCTTGCAGGCCTGGGGCGATGTGCACACGACTCTGGAGGTTCTGGAACCGAGTTTACTACCAAGTTGATCATCATGGTTTTGGTGTGATCAACATGTGGAGATTAGTCCACGGGCACTAAACTCGCTCCTACCACCGGGGGTGTTGAGCGATACACGTTCACGTGGTGCTCGGCCCAACTACCGGTAGATACGAATTAAACTGGTCTGCATCCTCTAATCTAAGCCACGCATACATGTGGCTAATATCGATCGACATTCCGGTGGTAAAGTGGCGCACTATTGATGCGGGGAACCGGACCCCCGCTCGTAATATCTGATCGGAGAATTTGTATATTGACTCTCTTTCACTTCTGTTCAACTTCGATAAAGTGCTTGTAAGATATTAGGTTCCATTTTACTACGCAGTTAGAGGTCCTTCATTCGAATTTTAGCGCAGCTGATCCGTGAGGCATCAAATATTGGATCGTCGTCGTCGACCAGACCCACAACAAGTACCACCTGCCAGCATCGAAAAGAGGCTGTGTCTTATCACCCGGATTACGATATGGGGAAAGCAGTGTTCAAGCGTTCCGTCTGTTCGATAGGCCAATCTTGAGTCTCTGTGAGTATCAGCAGTTTGCCAGTGTCCCATCAATTCAGGCTTCACGCGTGATTGACGTGATAGACCCACAAACTGCGCCTCATGAAAGCCTACAATGCAACCCAACGTTTGTATAGTATAGGTCTAGACTAAGAAGCTTCTTGTTCACGAGATGCCAATTACCTGTAGGCTCCCATCCTCATGCAACAATTTATTTGATTACACTTCGCACTTCGCACTTCGCACTTCGCACTTCGCACCTCGCAAGCTACGCTCAACCGCAACTTCTGCTTAGCCTGTTCTATATTTTGTCACAGTTCTGACGCTCGGCACCATAGACAGTCTAGCTTCCATCTACAAGCCTTACGGTCATCCCGCAACGCCTATTTTAGCGGCCACTTTCCAGCCTGCACACTAAGATGGCTCCTGATTCTGTATCATTCGACGTGCCCGTCTTCGCAGAACACGATTTCTCCCCGCATTGCTTTCCCAAGGGCATGATAGAAACATTCGTTGACCACTATCGCCATCACACCCCAGCTTGCAGCTGTATTGCTACGTACAAAAGGTCTTACCGGAAGGAGGAGAACAATGGAGTCACATGGGGTGCTTTGAGAAAAGCCATAGGGTTGGCTCTGTATGAGCCTATCAAGCCGGAGATATTTGAAATGGCCAACCAGGGGGTCAAGCCATTGCAGATAGCTGAAGCCATGGCTAAGAAATACAACATACCATACAAGTAGGTATAAGGTCTGCTCATGGCTAGTTCTCATGCTAACACTACATTCACTATTAGGCGACCAAGGATAGCCCAGATTCTGTTGGAAACAAACCACCATGGCAATGTTGCTCTAAGCTCTGGGCACATGGCTGCTACACCACAGTCTTTAGATCAGCGGTTGATACCAAATATTGCCGCGACACCAAGGGCAGAATTTCCTGTAGGAAATATGGAGTGGGACCCATCTGAATGTAAGCAATTGACGGCAATAATTTCCTCCCTTTTTCACTATACTAAGAAGTGTTTGCCCCAGTCTCATTCTTCGAGGGCCCGGACTTCGAGCTCCCAATGCACGTCGGCATACGCAACATCGGGAACGTCCTCAACAGGGCGCATGAAGAAAATGAGATCAGCGCCCTGAAAGAGCAAGTGAGGGAACTGGAGACCCGGGTTAGCAATCAAGATAACAAAATCGCCGAGCTCGAAATTCAGGTCGATTCCAAGACCCGTAAAGTAACGGAACTTGAGGAGGAGAACAGAAAGCTTCACGATAATGCTGTTCAACTCAAGGTATATCAACAATTAATGGAAAAGTACCACAGATTTTGGCAGAATTAAGATCAAGGATTTGTGGAGATAAGCTCGACATAGCACATGCCAGACGCGGTATTGAAGGCGCAGGACATGTTTCATTTCAACATGGATACTATCGGCTGATGTTATCTCTTTCTTTATCCCTAACGCATTACGAAGGCGCAAGTGTGTTTTATAGATACCCTTTAAAGTAACTGCTTTCTATGTAGTCTTGATTTCATAGCGCTTTCTTAAAAGGTGTTACTCTTTTTACTGCACATTTCGAGCTGTTTATTTGACCTGATACCTAATATTTTGATTCGTACATTTCTAAGCACAGCGCGAAAAGCTATCCTTTACCAAGATTATTGGCTCGTGGGTACGAGCATAATAAGTGAAGAATTAGGTTATTATGATAGCGTTTGTACTAGTACATAAACCAGACCTTCTGCCACCTCGTTCATTAATCAGTGACTTGAAAAGCTTCCAAGTCTGTTAGCAATTATGAATTCTGTTACTAAGGGGGCAGACGCACCGTGGGTGAAAATATGCGGTATATGAAAACAGTCGGTGGCTTTGTAGCGCACATATTGCACGAAAACAGATTTTCCCACAGAAGTTTAGCTCTCGGAGCGCTGGTGATGAACCTCAATCCGATTTCCGTTACGGAATCAAGCCGAAAGGGACCAAGGTGCCTCAGGCTGAGGTAACCGGATGATCACAAACTTGGAGGACTAAATACATGGATGCTTGATTGTGAGTCATACTAGAAAGCCATGTTATGTACCAACGTCTCATCGGGTGTGATGAATGTGGCGTTTTTAGGAAGGCTGAGCAATCTGGCAAGGCTGCCTTATTCTCCGGTGTATTAAGAACCAGACTCCATCACCTCCGCGCACGGTATCAACCAGCATAGCCCCGCATAACACGTACGCAATACTCATTGCAGCCTGATTTCACCTCTTGCCTGACCTCCTAAAAGAGTGATCATACAGAACAACATTGACGGGCCTCCGAATTGCACGTGGACAACGACGACATCGATGGGCACTTGCAAATATGACCTGATTGGCGAAAGTGTACGGTTGGGCAGCAAGTGCAGTTTTACGCACAAGGAGGACGAGAGTGGAAGTCATGAGGTTGCTGTCAAGGAACTACTGCAGATGCATGTTAGGAGCACTGCCCACCCGCAGGCCATCAGAATTAAGTGACGAACGATGGAGATCATTCCAAAGTTATATATACGTAACGCTACCGTACAATTTGGAGAGCTATAGTAAGGCACAAAGAGAAGTTAGGGCTTGGCAAGTGGGAAAGAAGAACCAGCCTATTTATGTAGTAAGGGTTGCATTATGACTTTATCTTTTCGATCCCCTTCCTTGTTCTTTGAGCTGTAGTTACTAGGATCTGAGTTAGCGTCACTGTATCTGCGAGTGACTCTATTGCGAAGTCTCTATCCTTCTACGCGATCGTCTAGATTTCCTTTACTACAGTGTTAGAAGACTAATAGATATGAGTATTGTTTCTTGATTCGAATGTTTCTGTTTTACTATTGAAACCTTAGCAAGTGGCCCTTAGTGGGATCTGTCTTGAAAGCTTAAGGTCAGCAGTCGATGATGGGAAGATTAAGTTTGGACCAATAAAAGCTAACATGTAGATGGTTGATTAAGTGTACAAATGTCTTATTAGTAAGTCTGGAGACCGAAGTGAGATGAAAGAACATGTCGAATAACAGGCGCCGTTCATTGCAACCACCATACTTGGTATTTACCAGCACAACGCACCTCAAGCTTACAGCTTACCCATTTTTCATTCTCCTTTCTTCATCACACCCTACCTTTACTAAAAATATTGCCATCACTCAGTTCTTACGCAGTTGCCACTTAATATACATTCATTAACCACGCACTATCGACATCATGTTAACTACTACGTTAATTGTGACGGTTGAGGTGATGGATGAAGAAGGTAGAATCTCCCAGAACTCTGTAGTTACTCTGAGATGTGTTTTTTTTTGTTCTCAATTCCTGTAAAGCAACCAGTTTGTATGGGAAACACGGGTACTGTAAGAAATTGAGCCGTTGTGAGGACATCTGCCCTGGTACATAAGGAAGGCCCTATTCCACCATAGTTTATCAATCTAATGACTTTCTTCGCTTCCAAAACTGTCAAATTAACCACTGCGATCCAAACCATTAAGCTACAAACGCTACCGCAAAAACTACGGTCCATTATGTCGCACAGAAGCCAATTGAAGGGCGTAATTCAACTAGCCCTGTTTATGGACTATGAGAACTGCCCAGCCCATCAGGAAGCGGGTATACTGAAAAATATGATACTACCATGAAAGCGAATCCACAATGAGATCGAGATTCTAGGGAAGTGGATGAAGCAAAAATAGCTGATATATAATGTGCTAGTCATTAAAGAGATAAAATTTACAACGTCAAGGGAATCGAGCATACCGAATAAGCCCATCGGACCGAGCAAGTTCGTCAAACCTAGCCCTATCTTCAGATTGAACAACTTCAGATTCCCGAGTGAGATTGAGGCACAGTGTAATAACCTAATAGACTTCACAAATAAAATGGAAGTCAGGTTTGCAGAAGAGTTGAAGAAGTTGGACGTACGCTTCGCGACTCAACGTGAGAAAGACAATAGCAGAGAGAATCACAGAAAGCGTAGCACCACCATGGAAGCTCACGTAACTGCTGTCGAGCAACAGACCTAGAGGCTTGAGAGCCGACTCGGATGTTTCAAGATTTACGATGCACTCCAACATGGCTATCAGCAGAACGGTATCGTGAAGTGCAAACATGTACCGACTAAGGCAAAGTGCCATCCAGTAGCTCGGATAACAATAGAGTCTAACGCAACCAAACAGAACACTGGTAGTGTGCCGCTAATGGTCAGGTGTTAGTTTTGGAGAACAAGATCCTCTAGCTTGAGCAGCAAAAGACGGACTTGACGCCGAGCTCTGAACAAATCGCGGGAGAAGAGAAGTCTCGCTAGAATAACGAGCTCCCAAGTTTTGATACATATGTCCCAGGAATAATCGACTGCGCGGGAATGGATACGCCTTGCCAAAACATCAAGAAGATGAACAATCATACACAAGCCTCCAACAACACCGCGAACCCCAAGTCTGGGCAATACAACGGAATTTTCTCGGAACCGAAGAACCGCTCTCTTCGGTTAATGAAACGGCTAGGGTTTTGGGTTCCAAAGGAATGGCCTGTAAGAGTCGCAGAGGGAGGGTCGGTCTACAGCAACATCAATTGTATAAGGACCAGAGGAGCTCACGAAGCCGCCAAAAAAGGGATATACCTCGTGATGTCTCCAAAGTCACTCGAACGGATACGCCTCCGCGATGGATTGAGATCCAACTACGGTTGTGTCTCACCAAGACATTGAAGTTGCGAAAGCAGATACACCCCTTTGAAGCATCGCGGATATGAACAGGAGACTGCATCAAAATCTTGGCTCGCGAAACTGCACACACCCCTTGAAGAGCCCACTGTTGCGAAAACAGATATGCGTCATGGACGCGACGACCAACTCCCAGTCCCGTAGGAATCTCAGGAAGGGATTTGCATGAGCCACCAGTAGCGAAAACTCCCCTTGTAGAGACCATCCAGCATCTGACCCAGAATACAAAGCTGGATATACCGTTGGCGGACAACGAGCACATTTCTCAGGCGCTCTGTAGCAATAGCGACCTTGAAGGAGAAAGTCGAAAAACTCTACTCGGAAGGAAAGCTCACAGGGTCGTTCGTCTGCGGGAGAACATAAATCTGGATGATTACATTGGGTAGTACCACAGGGCAACCAACTAGGTGATAAACGTGTGTACAGGCTTTTGCAGAGTCGACGTAAAGGCCGTGGACTCTTGTCTGCCGAACTTCATTTCCACTGCATTCTATTGCTTTGTGATAGACTCGAACGAGCCTGTGTATCTCCTAACAGAGCGCGGCGAGCAGATCATGGTTCGGATGCTTGAAAAGTGTTCCGCATAAAATGGGATTTAGGAGATTGCAACATTTTGTGCTAATGTAAAAGGTCCGGACCCGGCATCATGGGGAAGAAGTGGTGTATGATTCGGGGGCTAGAGGCAGAAAATGCGTACTCAATAGCACCGAATGCTTACCTCATCATATTTCGACTTTATGAGAAGCTTCTGATGCTAAGAAAATAACAGTGCTCAGCAAAACTTTGTGGGGTTTGCCTTTGAAAAGATGGCTGTCTTAGAGACAAGGTTTTAGTAGTCTTTGAGAAAGGTGGAGTCCATATACCCTACTGTCTAGGATATCAGATTTTCACCCTCAAGGATATCAAACAGTGAAGAATGAATAACCACGTCATTGTGTTGGCTTTCCCCTGACCTTGGAAGTACGAAATTAGTATGTACAAAACCACTTTTGCCCTTTTGTACACGTTCTTGCACACATCTCACAACGGAAAACACATGAGTCGAGAAGCACCGCGACGACATGTTCGCCATCAAAGGTGGAATTATGGTGCACGGATGGCTCAAAAGACTTTCGAAGTGCATATATGTGCGTGGGGGTCGTTTGAGTACGAGCATCAGATGGGTGATATGGGACGTGCATGTAGAACTCCATACTTGAGTTGCTTTGGAGACAGTTTGAAGGGAAAAAGACGAGGAGGAGATAGTAAGGAAAGTGATGTATCGTGGAAGAGAGAAGGCAAATAGAAGCACTGTTCAAGAACCTACGCCACTGACGATGAAGATTAATAACCCTCCAGCCCCCAAAATGCGGTGAGCACCCAAATATGAGACATCTGCAAGGGGCAACCACAAATACGCAAGTCAGACCAAATGTAGGAACTTGAGCATAAGAAAAGCGATGTCATACCTCGCACAAACCACTCAGCTTATCGCCCCTTCACACACCGATAACTGCTCAGTTTGCCTGTTTTTCTTACTTTTCAATTATTGGTGATCACACTGCCCCTGAGTGCGCACACCCCTAGGACAATATGTGCTATCTTGCCATCCAACACAGTCCGTGTACCTACGAAACAATAGCTTACGACATGTCCATGTCGTTGTTCGTGTTCCTGCGGCTGAGGTATACCGAAGCTAAAACCAATTTGGAAGTACATGCTCAAGATTCTAGACATTTCCACAGTTCCATTGAATCTCACCTGATTCTAGAACACGGTTTAGGTTGCCTTTTTCTGTCCACATCTGAGAAGCAAAACAAAGATGAGCGAAAATGAAGCTGTAGCCGGTAGACGAACGCAAAGGGTCGGAAGCTAGACGAAACGAGTCCGAGGGCGTTGCCACCGGGACCGCGGCAGCTACTAGCCGCTGCCACAACGAGAAACGGGCTTATTTGCTGGGAAGCGCATCCGACGTTTCCTTATGCAGAGGGGTGCCTTGAAATGTTTCCGACTCGACCGGACCGAACCGCGCCACTAAAAGCATGGCGATGGACTATCGCGCATTGACGTTAATGCCATGGAGCGTTAATAGCGATGTCAACATTTGGCCCAGATCCTGGGACACTGAGTTTGGTACTGCTCGCGTGGGCCATAAGTAGAGAGCACCAAACGTTGCCTTCTCGAGAATGGCTACATTGTCCTTGCCGTACAGGGCCTACTGAATTTGAGAACTCGGGCCGTTTTTGGGGAGGCAGAAATGTTTGGTAATTATACAAAAATGACCAAGTTAAGCTACCAGGCCGGATACGGAGGAGCGCAACTTGTCAACGTGTAATTCGAGTAGATCTAGAAGATTTCCCAAAGGTCGGTAAAAAATACCCAACATATTGTCTTGGAGAAGACATTTGAGAGGAGCGGAAAAAATAGAATGGAGACAAACAGTGAAAAAGAGAAAGTGTGTGTATCGTTACTCGATCGACAGGCGGCCTCTGACTGCGACGTGCTTCATCGCTCTTGGTCTTGTACTCTCTCATAAGCCTTGGGTCCGGGTCGCGCTTGGACAGTGGCGTATGGGGTGACATTGAGTACCAGGCTGGAGGCGGATGATCGACAGGTCGCTTCTAGACAGGTTAAAATGTCCAGATGTCCAAATTTCCAAATAGCCAACAAGGTAGAATATGTAGGTAGAAGAGCGGGTATATGCCATGTGCTCCTTGGGGTCCATGATGGCCTCAAGAATGACCTCGATGCTTGCCCGAAGAGGAATAGATGCGTGCGTGGTATCTGGAATTCCGCTTCGGTCTGTTCGAGTGGAATGCAACGTCCATAGTATTTGTGCCACATAGCTGATCCCCATAATGGACGCTATTGAGAAAAAGACTCCGATGGTCCTTGGAATGTTATAGTGCCTGCTTCCGATGTCCGTGCTCAGGGCTGTTAACCTGATGGTCAAACGGGTGGCACGACACGAAATCCAACTCCGAACAACTAGGATGATACTGAAGAAGGGTCACCATAATATCGATATGAGACGAGGGTCAACGTCCGACATAAGAAACACAGACAAAGCAATCAAAAGCAGATATTGCTGCTCTTACCTTCAAACTTCCCTGCCAATGATCTACGCCCGACTATTATGCACAAGCGGTTTAGCCACCGCCGCTTTGCGATTCCCTCTTCTGGCCCGAGCAGCGTCACTTCCTACCCTTGGCGTGTTTTGTTTTTGGTGAGGCTGAGCTAGGCAAAAGCGGTTCCCCCGCTGTGCCCTAATAACCTTACGCTTCTCGGGATCCCAGAGCCTCCTCGGCTTCTCTTTAAACGTCGATTCTGCTCCCAGCTCGTTCGTTAGAAGATGAGTATTCGAATAAATGCAACAGTCCGAGAGGCCCGCGAAGCCGCGGGTCACAGTAAGGAGCAATGGGATCGGTTCTATGTGGGTCCGGAGGAACAAAAGAGGAAATCTGGGCTAACACAACACAGTTCATAACGAAAGACGAAGCCAAGCAGCTCTCGGAAGCACATACAGACTGGACAAGATGGATCCTTATTCCCGCGAACGAGAAGGACACAATGTTGGAGCGGATAAACAGTCGACTGGTCGCAGAAGGCATACCCGCGGTTGAGATGATAATCTTAAAGTGGCGCATGAGCCAGTTGCTTAGGGACATTCAACGGAAGTATGGTATGTCGGTTCCGCACCCGTTCTTGTATGCACACCCTGGCAGGCAACATATGTATATGCAGGTGCAAGCAGCTAATAATATCGAATGCTTAGCCGAAGGCAGTATGTTGGTAGGATTGAACGGTTTGAATACTGGGTCCCAAAACCAAAGTCCTTCGCAGCAGGAAGACAGTATGCAATCGTCGCAAAGTCCACAGCCATCGGAGTTCTCGCCAACCGAGTCGCGACCATATGACCCGATACGGGACGTGTATCGGGACGTATAAACCGAAGAGAAATATTGCAACCAAGGGAGGCATTTTTGTTATTGAGCGCTTTTGCTTTTGAAGACATCGGACGCGCTAGAATCGCGCCAAAACCAAGCCATACACCCAAGAGAGGGACCAATGAAGAGATGGATATCGGGACAGGATATGTCGCTGGGTGGAGGTATGTATGGTATACAGCGAACAGAGCAGCTCCTTCTGATGCCTGTAGACCGTGACTCCCGAAGAGGCGGGGGTTAGGGAAGAAGGGTCGATCTTCAAAAGAAGACAGGAAGCAACATCCCAGAGGAGAGAAATTGTCCAATTCTGCTGACCTTCGAGAGGAAATTCCACGTCAAGTGGCGCGAGAGCGGAGCATGAGGGCTTCCGGTGCGTCGCTGAGCACCAAAGGGTGGCTCGATCCAAATCTAGTATGACCATAATAGTTCGGAAAGCTTTTCAATGTTTCCACCCAGTGCTTGTCCTTCTCTTTGATGTTACTAGTTGGGTGTCAGTCAGCGCAACTGGGCATGCTGGCTTGCCCGATGCAGGGTCTTCTCTCAACGCCAGCTCTCAAGCCTCTTGCAGGTCAAGGTATTTTCTTCCGGGGTTCTTCTGTGCTTTTCCGTAATCACATTGTCGTGGTTGCCAGTGTAGCCGATGGAGGCCTGACTGCAGACCATTGGAGCTGGCGAGCTTCTTCGATGTTGCACCCTCCAGTTCGCTCTGGCATATCAGTCACAGCCTCATTAAAATCTCTTGCTCTCTAGGAACTTAAGAGGTCAGGCTGACGGAGAAAACGGGAGGTGATTGCAGAGAGTAGAGGGCGGCGACACAGGCCCGGTGGTCTACTGCCTTCGCTGGAGCCCGCGAGGCAGATCGGAGGTTGATAGAGACGGTTGCTTGAGAGGAAACACTCATGATGCAATATAAGAGTAGTTGAGGAATGAAAAGGACAGAAAGAGGGGGTGAGAATGAGTTGGAGACGTGAAGGGGTTGACGGGATGCTGTAACCGCAGTCCTCAACTAGGAAGCTAGCCGCCCTTAGCTCCTGCTAAGGCTACCCATCCCAACAGTGCCAGACAGCTGGCTGGAGTCTATCACTCGATGTTGAACTCACCACCGTGCTTCCACCATTACCACTTTCGAAATACTCTGAGACCGAAAGGCTTGTCAACTTTGTTAACTACTGCAGTTGGGGCTCGACTCCTACCCTAATCCCGCAACGAACAACATCGAGTATTCAGGATGCCAGCTCAACTCCGCAAGAGAACAGACAGCAAGCAGACGGAGAGGCTACTCACCCGCCCATCCGCCTCGCCCTCCCCTTCGCGTCGCAGAAAGACAACGTTACTTCAGAAAGTCTGATCTCCAAAGTCGGCATGAGCCACACCGCGCCGTTGTCCACTACAGCGTATCTCGACGTGAGCAACCGTATCAAGAGGAGAAGGAGAGACCCCACCCCCAGCTCTGCAAGAGTATGGGAATACTTATACATTTGCGGCACTTGTCGGGCCGTTCTCTGTGACTGCTAATACTAGGAGTAGACCTAGGCACCGCTCCTGCATGACCTCCACGAGGCTAGTAACCGAAAGCAGTACAAGTTGACCACACCGACCGCGCAACGACCTTGGCTTCCTTCGCATACTCCCAGAACTTTCTTTGGAAGACCTCAATCGTCTCTTAGCTACTCTCTTTGTGCGAGCTTGACATGGTGTGGAGGCTTCCGCCGGTAACTAGAGAGTTACTCCCCTACACCGTTACCATTCTCTACAACTCCCAAAGAACACAACTAACAGGCACAACGAAAAGGAGAAATTGCATTTCTGACATCTCTGGTCCCTAGCTTGCAACATGCTCTACCTTACTATATCAGACTCCTTCGGCGGCCGTTGCCATCCACAGTCGCCTCATTCCCCACAGTGCGGCCTCGATGGCTATCAGCCCGATTATTAAGAATGCGGATATTTACGATATGGGAATTTGAAGAAGCCATCATGTTGAGTTTACGAGAAAACTGGCAGTGTCTTGCTTCCGTCTGGAAAATCGATGCTACAAGACCCAAGACACAACCTCAGTTACCGGTCATCCCACCAAGAGCAGGCTTAAAATCTACCAGGTGCCTAGATCATAAAAGATGCAGAGACACAAGTGCTATCCATTGCCAGAGAGAGCTTCCTAGGGTTGAATATCTCAGCATGCACACTCACCAAGTCTCTATCCACCGTAGCAAGACGTGCCTAACTTGCCATGCTATGCAAGAGCCCTGGTTACTTTTACCCTAGGAGCCGCTCCGCATCGGATTCAAATCATATAAGATTCAGGATATGACGAGCATATGTTCACTAAGCAATTCATCATCTGCTTGGAAATGACAAACTGGATTGCATACCTGCGAATGGATTCAAGACCTCAGGATCCGACAAGCAACTCAGATGCTAATGCTCTCGATGTCACAGCTCGCTTAGCTCAGAATAATACACCTTCAAACGCTGATACACAAACACAGCATTCTTCTTTTTCTAGGTGGCGAACATGATCTTCATATTAGCAAGGGAGTGGCCCTATCGGTCCAATACGCAAAGCTAATTACACAATAAATAATTTATTTTCACTTCCACGCGTGCACTTTCTTCCTTCCTTATTGTGCAAATTTTAACAAAGAACAAAAACGAAAATATCTTCTTGAAATTATTTTCACCCCTCTCGCTTTGTGCACTAGGTTTCCTTAGCAACTTGGAGCAAATTTGCGGCAGACCTTGAACAATGTAGCGAACAAAGCGACCGAAGCATTGCTTGGTGGTCAACTTAAACTGCTCTGATCCTCTGCATGACAACGAGGCCGCAACTGCAGCTCTACGCTCTGGATACTGAGTGAGCTGGGAGAACCATATAACCAGGGTGTCTGGATTGGTAGATCGGTTCGGGATAGGAAAGCTATGTATTGTACATGGCACCAAGTGCAATTTTGTTCATCAGGTCCCAAGCTTTGTGTGTGAACCTGCATGTTATATTGTTAGTTCCACAAGGAAGAACAACATATTCAGCAAGCGATGCCTTGTAGGGCCAGTAATGGCATTGAAATAATGCAGTGCATTTATCGCAGACGGAATTTCTCGATGTCCCTGGTATCATTGATATATCACGCGTAGATCTTGATCTCATGTCCTCATGAGCCGAACCGGCCTCAGCACACCCTTCCTTGTATCTTCGCAAGTATGATCAGGCTGATTTGGGTACTAATGTGGGCGTATTCGTATCAGCTTCTAGCCCTGCATCCCAAATCCAGGTTCTATGCCAGCTTTCTTCAGCGCTCCCGCTTTCCGTGCATCTGAATCCTTCTTCTCCGCCTTTTGCGCTGCTGCAAGAGCTCTGACATCCTCCTGTGGTGCAACTTTGACTCCTTTAGGAGTGTCTTCCCGATCGAGGTCTACGGTGGCGCAAATGGTGACATTCTCGCCGCGGATGGTCATGACGCCGGGAAGTTTGACGTCGCATATTAACCATCGGGGAACTGTGGAGTCTTCGATGGCTTCGGGATTGCGGGCGGCTATGCGCTCGTAGCATTCTGTAAGGACGAGGTTGGCTGATCGCAAAACATTAGCCTAGACTCATAGAATGTGAGACGACAAGAGGAGGAGAGGGCATACCAAATTGATCGTAGGATCGTAATATTCCGATATACTCTTTCTCGTCGCGAAGCAGAACATCAACTTTCTCTGTCAACGTGTCAATATAATTTCCTTGACCCAGTGTCCTCGTGCGTACTGTCGACCATATCCAAGAGCATAGCAGAGGTAAGGAACGCTTGCGGTGGGAGGTCTATAGGGAGAACCTGCTGCGCCGGTGCGCCTCGTGCGCCTCCGAGTACTGGCGGGCCTGCAGCCTGTGGTGGTGGTGTTGCATTGTATACTCCTCTGTATCCTGCAGGCAATTGCATTAGCAGGATGTTCTGGAACTGAGGATATGTGTGGCTCGATCTTACCAATGGCGGCCGGAGGGTTGCCAGGAGCCTCTACAGCAGACCCTGGTGGTCCTTGATCATGGAGAGAGCGCTGCAGCATAGCATTGAAGCTTGCAGCCATATTTGGAGGAGGAGCTCCGGCGGGGCCACCGTGGGGCTGGTTGGGATTAAAGGACATTCTTAGACGTGATGTCCTCGATGTATGAGGAGAAGTTTCAGCGGATTCGAGGTTTGGGTGTCGATAGAGCAAGCATGGCGACGCGTTGTCAATTTCGTATACCTTCACTTGTGATTTCGAGGTGTGGTTGAATCGTGAAGCTGTCAGAGGTTCCGAGTCGCTTAGTCATCAGCCCACCTTCACGTTAACGTTAGGATTTTCAAGACTTGAAGATTTCCTCCATCCCCACCTCTCCTTCCCTCAAACTGATAATTCGATCAAGAATTCTATGTTTAGCTTCATCAACTTCCTCGCTCTGGAAAAGAGACCGATCTTACAAATCATATTTCTTGAGTTCGGACGAAGAATACAGTTCGTCCCCGCAATCCGTCGAGCCTCTTTTCTTTGATGATCAGGGAGGAGGGTCTGGCAGCCACACATGTTGCGCGCGTAGAAACACCACTTTCCGATCAAGAAAAAAGACGATGAATAGGGAAGATTGACGATTCCACATCGACTTACCTAGCGTTACCGCCTCCTATCCCGTGTGAGGTTTGTCAAGAAATGTTAAGTATATAGACTTTCGTGATTCCTAAGTTTTTACAATTATCCCAGTACCACCTCCAGTTTCTTAGTAACCAAATTCCATCTCAAATCTTTGTAAAAGCTTCTGATAATTCGTTTTCATTATGGCCTTCCTAGTTAGCGTTCTCAAAAACAAATGGATCACCCCCGGAAAAATCGTCACCGAGTCCTTCGCAGGCCGTAATGTAATCGTTACAGGCGCCAACTCCGGAGTGGGCTTCGAAGCAGCTGCCAAGTTCTCTGCCCTGGGAGCTTCAAAGGTCATCTTAGCTGTTCGAACTTTACAGAAAGGAGAGACTGCGAAGGCCACGATCGAGACCCGCACCGGAAAGAAAGGCCAGCTAGAGGTATGGGAACTGGACATGAACTCCTTCGATAGCGTTGTTGCTTTCGCCAAACGCGCGGAAACTCTTGATCATCTTTCTGTCGCTGTGCTCAATGCCGGACTTCGAAGAGGCGAGTTTTCACAATCGAAGGAGGGCTGGGAAGAAGATCTGCAAGTGCACGTCCTATCTAGCATGCTGCTTGGAATACTACTGCTCCCCAAACTGAAGGCATCAAAAGCACACACTGGCAAGACTCCAGTCCTGGCGTTCGTCAACTCAGGGCTCATCATCAACGCCAAGATTCCGCCTACACTACTCCAACAACCTGATCTCCTGCGAGCATACAATGACCCGGCAAACTTCAATCCCAGCTCCCAATACACTATTACCAAGCTTTTGCTTATGTACGCCACCAACGTCCTTGCTTCAGGCGTCTCCTCTGAAGACATTATTATCACTTCGACTTGTCCTGGTTTCGTCAAAACCGAATTAGCTCGAGACACTCAATTTCCAGGCGTGACAGTCGTCCTTGCCATTATTGCGTCGATCATGATGCGAAGCCCAGAGCAAGGGGCCCGGACGCTCGTGAGCGCAACGACGGAGGGCGAGCGGGTGCATGGTCGCTTCTGGAAGAGTGATATTGTGCAACCTGTTCCTCCTAGTATTGCAGGCGAAGAGAACAAGAAGATTGCCTTGAGAGTTTGGAAGGAGGTTATTGAAGTGCTACAGAGGAATGTTCCAGCTGTGAAGGCGGTACTCGAGTCGACCACAACCCTTTTGTGAGGATGTGGAAGTAGCATTTAACAGAAAAGGATCTTGTATGTTTTTGCAGAAATCGAGGTGATCCAGAGGGTGCCTTTGTAGTGGTAATCAAGGATGACAGCTGCGGTTGTGTTTTTAGTAGGTAGGCAAATAGTATCATCCTAACCTCCTATTTTGGCGTTCTAGAGATACGTTCCTGGAGTACTTAGCACGCGTCAACGTGTCCATTCTTTATTTCTGTTTTGTCCTCGTATATACAAATAGGACTCAAAACACTTGGACCGTGCGCAGACACATGAATCAGCATCAAAATGACGTCGAGATTCGCATCTTCGCCATGCGACAATACCATCCTCTTCAACCCCTGTGCCCCCCACTAAAACCCACAAGCAGGAATATCCACGAGCGTCGCTCTGGATGCCCAAGCCACGCAGCCGCCGCGAAACCTCCTCACTCCTCCGCTACCTCTTCCCTCACACGAGACAACGGGCACGCGCTCATCTCTCTAAATTCCGACACGAGACCTTGCCATTCCTCAAACATACCGCACAGGGTCGGATATACAAATACATTGTCTACAGACAGGCACTCAAGCTCGCGAAAAAGCCGGGAATCCTTCGACGATTACGTGGGCGCACACGGAGGCTCTTAGGCACCAACACTAGTTACCTTGAAAATGAGGCTCGCCTCCGACGAGAGCAGTTGACGAAATTCTCCGGTGCAGAAGAAAACAGCAAGACAGCCATGAGTTATCAGGACAACGATGCTGGCAGACAGCCAGGCTCGAGGAGGAGGAAGTTGGCGGGGTATCTCAAAGCGGCTAATGAAATGCGGCAGTCGTACACAGAGCAATATGCGCCAGGCTTCAGCAGAAGAGATGCAGAATACGACAATCAGGATGAGACGCCGGGAAGCTTTACAGACGCAGCAGTCGTGCGGAGTGGAGGGGAGGAGATGATACTGTTTCCGAGTTATGCGCGGAAACATATCAAGAGAAAAGTAAGCATGCGTTCTCCTGACTTATGCTCTCTCTGACTCTCCAAAGCCCGAAGCAGTACCAGGCACTATACAGGAGACGGCCGGCGACGGCCGCGACGTACGAGACTCAGCCGGAGCTGGAGATGCCGAATTCTGGAAACAGCAATGGAGCGACTATGAGGATGATAATGCCGTTGTGGATGTGGACGTTCGAGGATGGATATACTCACCACATAAAGGGCAGATGTCAAGAAAACAGAGACTGTTCATCGGTCTTGCACGGCAGCTCGTGGGAATACAGGCACCACCTGCTGGCGCAAAGCCCCCGAATTCGTCGTCTGTGAGTCCTATAAGTAGCAGAGAGCCAAGTCCAGGACATACGGGTCTACGAGAGCGAGCACACCTTCAACAAGCGCAACGCGATGAGAGTTTGGCTGCCAAGCAAGCTGAGGAAATACTAAGGAAGGGCGAGAAAGAGGCCGAGACAGCAGCAAAGGGTGCCTATAGCGAGAAGCCAGCTGCAGATGATGACTTCACGCAGGTGTATCGCGCGCAAAGCAGGGACAGTGTTCGCACTACGGATTCGAAAGCGAACTTGCGCCCGAATCAACCCTCACATACCAAGTCTAATGACACTCTCGATAGCGAAGACGGGATCAAGCCATTGAAGAAAAGAGAGTCCTGGAATCAACCCTCCGACATGAGTCCAGCGGAGCTTGCGGAAGCGAATCAACGTTTAATGGCGAGACTGCGACATTTCCTTGCGATTCCGATGGCGAATACCCCTATCAGCGTTTTCTTTTACAACGAAGAAATATCGAAGCAGAGGACGGTGTACACGAATCCTTCAGGTCATTTCAGCATTACCGCAGCGTTAGATTTCGTGCCCACACACGTCCGAATTCTTGCATCAGAGAAGCTGTCTGCGACAGAGGAGATCATCATTACTGAATCGCACGGTGTCAGTGTGATTAGCGACATCGATGATACAATCAAGCACTCTGCAATTAGCAGTGGTGCACGAGAAATATTTCGCAATGCTTTCATTCGAGACTTGAGCGACCTCACGATCGATGGTGTGAAAGAATGGTATACTAGGATGGCCGAGATTGGAGTCAAATTCCATTACGTGTCGAATGCGCCTTGGCAGCTCTTCCCTGTTATCTCGAAGTACTTCGAAATGGCTGGGCTTCCGCCTGGGTCGTTCCATCTCAAGCAGTACAGTGGCATGCTTCAGGGCATCTTCGAGCCGGTTGCAGAGCGAAAGAAGAGCACACTTGACAAAATCGCTCGTGACTTTCCTGACAGAAGGTTCATGCTAGTTGGAGACAGCGGCGAAGCGGATCTTGAGGTCTATACCGATTTCGTCTTGGAGAATCCGGGTCGTGTCATCGCTGTATTCATTCGAGACGTTACAACCACAGAAGGAGGACATGCAAGTTTTTTTGATCCCTCATTCGGCCAAACTTCAGGCGACAAGTCATCTCCAACATCGCAACGTGGACCGGGCAGTACACCCAATCAAATGTCAAGCTCTTCAAGCCATGACGATGATCCAGAATTGAAAGCTGCCATGGAGGCCTCTCTTCGTGACTTTAATGAAGACAGGAAAAGACAATCAAAGTCCATATTTCCTGAGATTAGTGACGACCATTCCGCGTTCAGACCAAAGTTACCAATGCGGAAGACCCAGCCAGCGCCTCCTCCAGAACCTGCGGCCAATCTCATAGATCTCTCTTCATCAGATGACGAAGGGCCAGAGACTATTCCTTCTATGCGCCGCACCGCCACAGACACGAAGTTGACAAACGAAGGTCATCGCAGCTTCATAGCCAGCGCAAAATTCCCACCCCCTATACCCCCTAAAAAACCGATTTTACTTCGAAGCAACTCAGGCGACTCTCATATCTCAACGACAACCTCTAATCGCTCTTCGCCACCCGAACCTCGCCGACCATCATCAACAGCCTACCAATCTAGCCCTCTGACCCAAACAATCTCAGCCGCCTCCTCAACCTCTTCGACCAAGCCTGTACCGTCCCTCAAACCCGCATCTCTGCAATACGATTCCGAGAGATCATACGCAGGCATGGCCCGCGACAAGCTCTGGTCCGCATATAACCAACTCCCCGCCTTGAGATCCACGTCCCCTTCAGACGAACCATCTCAAACCTCGTCAGGCGCTGCAACGAAGAAAGAGCCTCCACCCCCGCCACCTCCACGCCGGGGACAGCAAGGAGGAGGAGGCGGCGGCGGCGGAATAACAACATACCCCCTTGCTGCGGCATCCTACGTCGGCACGAAAGCCTCCTCAGCATGGCAGCACGCGCCCTCAGTCCCGCATCCCGGCAGCCGCGCAAATCCCAACGCGCAGTTCTCTACCAACGCGCCAGGCCAGTTTCTGAATAGAAGTAACACATCGTCGACGATTGGAACGGTAAGTAATATGGCGGGTGGTGGAGGGAATGGGGATTATCCGCCGGAAATGAGTAAAAGGGAGGTGTTGTGGCGGCAGAGGTGGGCAAGGGCGGAAGGTGTGCTTAAGGATAAGGGCGTCGTGCTTAAGAGTTGGAGGGTAGGGACTGATGTGATGAAGGAAGCGGAGCAGCTTGTGAGAAAAGTGGTTGATAAGGGGGAGGATAGGATGGATTAGCTTAGTTAAGACGTTAACTGAGCAGATGTTGTTAGCGAATCATGAAATGTATATTTCTGAAAAGCCTGGTATATTCCAATGCATGTGACCAACGAGCATGCATTCGTAGCGTTGTTTGTCCTATCACATTTCACCATAGCCAATAATGCACCACACCTATGCCGATTTGGGGAGCGACTCCTTGTTCAGAGTCTGGGGTGAGCTGTGCTGGACTACAGCAACTTTAGGCACTGTATAGGCGCCAATTGACACCTCCAGCGCGCACTCAGGCGCCTCGTACAAGCTCCATCCGCGATGCAATAGCGGCCATGGTCGACGCCGAGCAGACGGTGGAAGTAGGAGAGGTAGATCAGCTAGAGCGCTGGCGGCACTTCGAACTGTCTTAGGACGCTCAGTTTGATTCTGGGCTTGATCCGATCAAGTATTGGCAGGACCCACGCTTTAAGTATCCGCAGCTGGCGCAGCTCGCGATTGACGTCCTCACAATCCCTACCTCTGGCTACGATTGCAAGCGCATGTTCAGAGAATTAGGCAACCTATTAGAGCCCCAGAGGCGCAAGATTAGTAGCAACATACTAGCGGCGCTGTAGTGCATAAAGAGTTAGCGGGTGGCGGGCTTCAAGCCTCAACACCAAGTTGAGGCAGAGGCGGCATTTTGCAAATGAGATAATTGACGAGCTCTACAAGGTATACGAGTGGGATCACACTAGCTGACGATTTGCATATAATCACAACCACAATTCCATTCAAAACACTAGGAATCAATCAAGCTTCATATCAAAATTGCTGAAAACCCAACACCAAACAATTAGAACAAGCTGGGCTACCACTGATTCTCCAATAAGGCCAAGTGTCGAGTTTCCTGTTTTGTTTTGCCTGTTGCCAACGCTGCAAGAGATAATCCTTGCCCTAATCATTAGGCATAGCTAGAACCAAGGTTCCTTGACGAAGTGTGTATAATTTAGCAGCAGCTACTGTTTCCGCACAGTAATTGCAGCCCGGCTCGTTACTTTTGAACTTCAGGACACCATTTTTCAAATCTTCCTTAAGAGCCTGGTTCTTCTCCTCATCGCTTGTCACACGCCCGAACAAGCTCCAGTCAGAATATATCCGGCAGCACCGTACGCAGGGACGTCTGTATTCTGGTCTCCAATTGCGGAAAGCCCAGCTTCTAATCTTGCCCTCACTTGATGATGGAATCGTTCCGTAAACTGCTTCGTCCTTTTCAGCATTCACTATCTTGTCGAACCGCGTTAAATTTGGTGTTGTTTGAGCGGCATTACTTTCCATATCGCCTCGAGCGCCACTCTCTTTGCGCTGGTTGCTTTCCGAAACAAGTTTCCATGTGTCTGAACTACAAGCTCGGATGATGGAGCCATAATCTTTCCCAACGCGAAGGGAATTGATCTTATTTGCGGCATCTAGAAGTATGGGATTGTCCAGCCCCGCTGGTTTCGTTGCCCCGGTCAAGAGTAGCCCGGTCTCGGGATCTCTTACGACGACTATCATCCGGGGATGCCAATATGCCAGGTTGTTGTTAGCCTTTTTGCTACCTTGGAGGCCCATCAGCATAAGTTCTCGACTTTCCTCGAACCGTCCCAGTATGGTCTCTAGCAAACAATTTAGAAGAAATTATCAGAAATTTCAGATAGATGAACTTACTAAGATCTTCTGAGAAGGTATCCTCATTAGGAAGCAATGGTTCTACACCATTGTCCACGATTTTTCCAGGTTCCATGATGGGCTGCGTCTCAATTCGTTTGGATTTATCAATCTTGTTTCCACGATCTGATATGTTGCACGCGTAACTGCTTCCCGCCTTACGGTCCGAAGTTGTCTCATTTGAGCAGCTGTCCGCTGGCTTTTGTTGAGGTTCTTCCTTAGATGGTTGCTGGGCTTGACTCTGTCCCCATTCTTGGCTCCTACTTTGACTCCCTCCCTGCCCCTGGATCTTAAGCAGCTCATTCTGCAGAATAAGCTCCATGAACGTTGCACCAGGTATCTTATCCATATTTGTAAGTTTAGCTAGCTTCTTAAATTCTTCCTTGCCATATGCATCGGAAAATTGGCGATATGCGTTAAGGAAATTAAGACGGCCAGTTTTAAACTCTCGGAAGACCTCGAGTTCCTGGTCCTCCTCTGGTGCCTCTGGTGACATCAGTTCGTTCTGACCTTGATCAGCTGTCTCTACAGTGGCGGTCGTATTAGGGTCTAGAGCTTGTATTGGAATGCCTGTTGAGTGTGTAGAGTCTTGAGCCACGTTTGTTGGATCTTCTGTTGAGTGTGTAGAGTCTTGACCCACGTTCGTTGGATCTTCTGTTGGGTTTAACCTCTCTCTCAGCTTAGTTTCGCAATGATTCGCAATTCTTCTCAAGCCATTCCGAGGTGATGTGGTCCATTCCTTAGTGAAACTAAGCAACTTCACAAAGTCCTCGTAGATGCAAAAGTCCCATTGATCACGCTGTTCATAAAGTTCCAATGCGAAGTAAACATCTTCGGTAAGCTGGTAAAACAAATAGCACCCCTCTTGCGTCCACTCAGTCCCATTGGCTTCCATCTCCTGTTCTGTTAGGTTTTTGAAGTGCGACCTAAAGTCATTTTTGTCTAGCCGATAACGGTCCCTTTGATCTAGTAGTTTGCGAATGACTTTGTCTTCGAAAGCCGGATCCTTTAGGTTCTTCAGTAGTCCCCATAACCACTTATTCTCCGACTGGGCTGCCATTTCAATGCCTGGCCGTTAGGAAGCGGAATGTACTCATAAAGACTGAAGTAACACCCGTGAGATCTATTGTCTCTAGGCTGACATTGAAAGATAAGACACTGAAAAGCCCCCTACGACTGTGGGGTATGTGAAGTGAGAGAAGAATACAACACAGCGCACAGCAGCCTAGCCGAATTTGAGAACCCCGCTTTCCGACTGCGGGGTAGGTGAAGTAGTAGCCCCGCCGTTGATGTCTTCTTCATCACCGCGAACAAGATTCATACCTGACTTCTCAACACAAGCAGCCGCCTGACTGCCCGTTTTTGGTGTCATACGCCATGGCCAAAACTAGCGGAGACGAAGATATTGAAAAATTCGAGAGTCTAAAGCGCGAGTTCGAAATCCTAGAAGACAGCGAGGATATCATCAACTTCAATGATCGTGTACGGGACGTCTTGAAAAGCGAAAAGCTTGTGAAAGATTATAACTTGTGGGCACGCCGGCAATTTAGAGAGCAGAGCACTCTCACTTCTGTTAACAGGATGGAACCTCGTAAATTGGTCGACGAGTTTTACAGTGTCAACTGGAATAATGGTCCTGATCTAAAGAACATTCGTTCCGCTCTTCTCTTTCCCAAGATGTTGAGAAATAGGGGCGTGGTTCCGCTAGGACATCAGCACGGATACTGGCTTGCAATTCAGCTAGGAAGCGACGTTATCCGTCCTTGTGAAACGAGCCCTCGGGTGCTTGAAAAGTATCGCTCAACCGGATATGGATATGGAGAGGTTTTGGGCCTACGATACACGCCGGCTGGTCATCAAGTACCCAAGGAGTCATTGTTTTTTGCGCCTCTAGGTAAATATCAAATAATATTCATCTATCTTTTTGCTCACATACGATGACAGGCAACGTCATTTGCTCCAGGAGGTCTAATAGTTACACGCGTAATCCTTATTCGTTGTTGGACGAAGACTGGGCAGGAACTCCATATGTCTTGGGACTGGACGTCAAAAAAGACGGAAAAGCAGGTAGTAGGTTATATCTCATCTATAATCCAGAGTCCAAAACGAAGAACAATAAACCTGAGAGTGAGAGTGAAAACGATAAAGAGGGAGACGAAGACTCAGGCCTATTGAGCTTATATCAGGTGCCTCCTCCATTCACGTTCGCAAAGGTCGCGGGTGTAAATTGGTACCCTCTTACTCCTTTTAGGAGTACGCGACGTGTGATCTGGAGAGAATTATCGGACCTGCCATTGGAGATTGTGGAAACGCAATTGAAGCAGAGAGGAGCAGAGTACGACCGAGTCGCTTTATTTGCCGATTGATACCAGAAATTGCTGTAGCTAAATGAAGCATAGTTTAAAAGCGCGAGATTTATATAATCAGAAACTGAACCTGACAGCGTGTGCTTCTTCATTCTGAAAACATCTTTGCTCCTAGCAAAGTTTCAAAAGTGTCGTGTGTAAAACGGGTCACCATGTCTCGCGGGACAGGGTGACTCGCGAGGCAGGGATATACGTCAAGTTGACTTGTTCTAAGCTTTCACAAAATATAAGTGATGCATGTGATACCTGATTTATTTAACTACTGAGTGTAATAACATGTGTTATGTATTGAACTGATTAACAAGCGTTAGCGGTAAGGTTATGTTGTTTTTCTTGCTGGCGTATATGACCGTACCCCTAAACATTCTGGTATGGCTAATGATTATGCATCTCTGCCACCCGTCTACGCGTTTAAATAGCGTACCTACACCAAAAAATTCGGAAGGTGATCATGTACGCGACTATAATTATTACAGGAAGAAGGCTTAAAAGCAGCATGTTCTACTTCAATAACATTGCATCAATACATCAACGCCACTGGTGCCGTCTACTAAGCTAACTCCTGAACTTTACTCCTCCTTTCCACTTTGTCCTTTAGCAATGACAAATCTGCCTCTTCCTCTGCCTCTCGTGCAGAAGACTTGCGCTTACAGCTACGTTCCCTTGCCCTTATCCACGGCAGCTTTCTCTTTGGCAGCGCGCTCTGCTCGTGCCTTCTCAATGTCCTCGTAGCTTATCACCTTCCCCTGCCCCTTTCTATCTTGTAGAACTAATGCGCGCGTTGCTTGGCGGACCTTGGATTCTTTGTTGATTTTATACAACAGTTAGTTGTGGTCCTGAAGGAGGTTCTAAAGACTGGTCAACCTTAGAAAACCAAGAATCACTGTCAAAACTCACACATAAAGTCCAAGAGAAAGCCACACATAAGAGGCGTCGGCACAAGAAGCATTTTCGGCCCTGCCTTCTTGAGCACCAAACTGGGCTGCAAGAACTTCATCTGATCCAGCCCCTGTACTAGACTGGTCTGACGAGAACCCTCGGTACTGGGCATCTGGAAGAACCTCAAGAGCAACGATTTCCGAGTCTCACACCGACGCGAATGGTTTGAGTTTAGAAGGATTCATCTTCGATGAAGTCGAGTTGCTGACGCAGCCCTGGCATCCTACCTCCGACACGCCACCCTTTTCCAGGAAGGGTATTAATGTCCTTGCAAGCTGGGAAGCTCTTGCCGCAGTTGAGTTCGAGGATTGCCCCTACGCCTCCACAGGTGGACGCCGCGAGGCCCTATGGCGAACCACGATTGCAGACCGAGCCGGCGATGGCATGGCTCCAACAGAAGAAGGGCTGCTGGTCGAAACATGGTATGATCACGTGGGATGGCTGCCTGAACTTCCAGACCGTATCCCGAAGGGGATTTGGGATACAGCAAATCTGGAGGCAAGTACCAAGAGCTTTGAAGTCAAGATGATGGAACACTATTATGATCTGTTGAGCAAAACACCGGCTTTCACAGATGAGGTCATGAATAATGGTGTTCTAACAATCACAAAGCTTGCATTTCAGCGGAGCCAAGAGGTTCCCAAGATGTATAGCGAGTATGTGCGACACATTTTTAGGGCGAGCGCACATCGGAGCTTCTTTTGTACTCGTCGAGGGTATATGGGGTTGGCGCCGTGGAATGCCCAACAAGGAGATCTTGTGTGTGTTTTGAAGGGCGGGAGAACTCCTTTTTTGTTGAGGTTGATGCCTGTGGTGGGATAGTATCGATTGGTAGGAGAGGTGTATGTGTTTGGAATAATGGGCGGCGAGGCACTAGAAGCAGCCGATGTAGGAGGTTGGCAGTCATTCGAATTAATCTGATTATTTAGTATCCTTGAAATGGAAGAGCGTAGTTGCCTAGGCTTGAGAGTCTGGAATAGTCTAATGGAAAAGCACATTACCGCATGTCACCATCTCCGAGGAGAATAGCAGGAATCGGAGGTATTTAGCAAACGTACGTTTGGAAAACACAGCAGGGTTTGTGGCGCTAAATCAACCCGTTGCCTTCCTAGATCTGCTTGCATGTCCTGTGAACTCTCCTGGGACATGAAAAAATGGAGTAAATAGATCAAACACCCCTCCGCCCACCAACCTTCTTCATTCCCTCCCGTTGACTCGCACTCAGCTTCGGCTCAGGTAGATTCCACAACGCCTTCCCTTCCGGGCGAGGCATAAATCCCAGTTCGATCAAGTAGCTCAAGTAAACTCCAACAGTGTCCTCTCTCACGGCACCCCCGCCACTCAAATCCTCGCCCGTCCACTGTATGTCTTTCTTAAGAGCTTCGCGCGCATTCGCATCATCCAGCTCCGGCGCCTTGGTATCCGTTGGGAGATCTCCAGTGACGAAGTGGTAAAGTGGGAGGAGGGCGTGTTCCTCCTTCCCGGAATCAGGAGTCGTAGAAGAGACGTAGGCAGCCATCTTCTTCTTCCACACCTCATATTTGATCTCGGGAACTTCATAGCCGTAAAGCTCTAGAGCTCCGAGGAAGCGGTTGAATGTTATCCTCGGATGCGAAGTAATCTGAGCTACACCTAGAGGTGCGGTAGGAGGCGAAAATGAGGATGCTACTACGACGCGTGAGACATGTGTCACAGGGACCATATTGATCGTGTTAGGAATCGAAGGGCGGGAGGAAAGCTGGATACAGCCCTTCAACATGCGTACGAGGAAGTCGTCTGTGTTCGTTGTGCCCGAGGTAGGATCTCCGGTCACGTATCCAGGACGGATCACGCAACCACTTAATCCTTTCTTGCCAGCTTGTCGAGTGAGGTACTCGGCTGCCCATTTGCTCTGTCCGTACCCGGTACCCAGGCCCTTGCGAGCGCCTTCTAGGTCGTCAGATTCTGGGACTCCAGGGCCGTTTTCGGCCACACTCGCCTCGGAAAGCTCGACGTAGTGCTCTGTATCCAGGACGGATGTCGAACTGACTAGCCCAAAGTTCTTAGCTTTGCCGATTGAGCAGAGTTGCAGGGCGGAGATTGTAGAGAGGACGTTGGGTGCGCGGAGGCGGGAATAGGGCAAGACCCAGTGAACAAGAGCTCCGTTGTGTATTACCACATCCACAGTGTCAGCGAGAGTATTCCATATATCTGGCGATAAACCGAAATTGGGCTTCTCTAGGTCACCTACGAAGGCAGTGATGCGTGATGTCCAGCTATCTTCCCATAGGCCATAGGCTTCACACGTTTCCCGGATACGACCGAGGGCTGCGTCTGCGTCTTTGGCTCTGACCAACACCGTCACTTTGCCGGGCCGGACGAGGAGATCGCGGAGAATGTAGGCGCCTAGGAAACCGCTGGCGCCGGTCAAGAAGGTGTGGACATCCTCTCCGACCTTCAGGGGCTCCCGCGTTTTGAAGTCGCTGAGCTGTTTGGAAAGTTCCCGCGCATCCGCCGAGTAGGCCTCATCCTCGTGCTCATCTTCGATCGCCTCTCCAGTGTCCAGTCGAAGACCGATGGGGTCCAGAGCCTGGTCGATGCTAGCTGAGAAGCCTCGTAATGTAGGATATTGGAAGATGGTGTTCATAGGAACATCAATGTCCTTCCATTGCTGACGAAGCTTGAGGAACAACTGCTGAGCGATAATACTGTGGCCACCGAGGTCGAAAAACGAGTCGCCGCCGCTTATGCTGTCGGCAGTGACACCACGATCGCCTAGAAGCTCCGCCCATATATCTGCCAAAGTCTTCTCAGTTGAAGTGAGAGCAGTGCCAAGTTGTGAAGGTCGTCTTGCTCCGGCTGCTGCTAGCTGAGCTGGTTCTGGGAAGGGCAGCGCAGGCCTGTCAATCTTGCCGTTGGGATTCAGTGGAAATCGAATGAGCGGTACCAGTACTGATGGGACGGCGTATGCTGGGAGCTTCTTCTTAAGATGTTCCCGTACATCGTCTCGAAGATACTTGAACCGCTTTAGCAGAGTCACCATGCTGGTATCTTCAGTCGCATTGTCTTGCGCGCCTCGCTCGATAAGCCAGTCCTGCCACCGCTTCATTTCAGGGACGATATAGCCTAAGTAGTTAGCATAATGACTGTCTTACGATCGCGTGCTTTACTTACTAACGAGTGTTGATTCTTCGTAGGCATCACGCTTGAGCATAGTAACGCTCTCACGTACCAGAGGATGGGTGGCCAGATGAGAATCAATTTCTCCAAGCTCAATCCGGAATCCTCGGATCTTGACTTGCGAATCCACGCGTCCAGTACAGTGGACACTTCCATCTGGTCCGTAGTGACCCAAATCTCCAGACCGATACATCCTATCCCGCGGTCCCTTGTAAAATTGTCGCCATGCCTCCGGTTGTGACTGGGTCTGGACTTTCTTGTTGTCTGCTTCGACCCATATCTTGGGATCAATAAACCAGTTGTCGACGAATTTGGCTGTGGTTTGATCTGGCAGCCCTAGGTATTCCTCGGCCAATCCACCTGCTCGAACATAGATTTCACCCTGTACGCCAGGTTCGCATATCTTGTTCCGGTCCTCGCGATCTACGACCAGCAATTGTACGTTGTTCATTCCTCGACCAGCGGGGATGACTTCTCCAAGGCTGTCGAGGAAGTCTGGGTCTTCCGTCCGGCTCTTCACCTCAAAGTAGCTCACTGCTCTTTGTGTCTCGGTTGTGCCGTACATGTTGACAATACGAACATTTGGTGCGAGATCCTGGAGCCTTCTGCAATCTCTCTTGATCAAAAGATCACCAACGAAGAATGAGTGATGCAGACTTGGGAAGACGGCCGATGCACCTCCGACCAGAATTTGACCCATAGCCGGAGTAAGATGTGTCACCGTCGCGCCGTACTTGCGCATCCACTCTGCGAGCTTCTCGTGCTGGATATCTTCCTTGCTTGGGACCAGAAGTTGTGCGCCCAAGAATAGGGGAGTGAAAATGTCTCGCTGAATCGGGTCGTGTGCGATTCCAGACAACATGGTGAATTTATCCTTATCCGATAGGCCAAATGTCTCCGCCATCCAGGGGAAGTAGTGTGTCAGCGAGAAGTGTCGTCCCTTGACACCCTTGGGCTTTCCTTCTGACCCAGAAGTGAAGGACAGTGTAGGAGTCGAGTCTGGGCCTACGAGTACGCCTGGTAGGTCTCCCTTCAGCTTCTGCTGCTCATCCAGACAGTCCTTGTCGCCCTTGAGCCCTCCCACAAGTGACCCATCATCCTTCAGCTGTAGGGCCGGCACCTCAGTTCTCAGATCAAGCTTCTCTGAGATGTAGCTGCGAACTTGGTCTGATATGGGCCCGGCTTCTTTTATGGCCTTGTCGATGACAATGAGGGCGCGAGGTTGCGAGACTTCGAGGTAGATGCATTGACGGTCTGGAGGGTACCTGAGGGTACTTTTAGTACCGGTGAATGTATGAATTGCTCAGACATCTTACAATGGATCTAGCACTGAAAAGGTCGCGCCTGCTGCAAGTACCGCCAGGATGGCAACCACAAGATCCACGCCACGGTGGGCAAAGATCATGACCACCTCTCCTCGTTGTATGCCATTCTGTACGAGATGATGTGACAGCACCGAAGTCGCCTCAAAGATGTGGTTGTATGTGAATGCGCGTTCTGGTGTGTTTCCGCTCGCAGTTTCGACGACGCATGCTCGATCCGGATGGTTCTTAGCATTTGCAGCGAAGATGTCGTGGATTGGGCCCTTGAAGTCTGACCAATGCAGGTCTGCTGTGGGATCTGGGAGATCGGGAACTGGCTCTGAGGCCATCGTGGCGGTCAATTGGTGCCGTGCACTGCGTGGAGAAGCTTCTGTGGTGTAGACAAGGCGAGAGGTCTGGCGAAGGTGGGGTGGTGGGGTAGCAGTTGATGTCGAGGCGCTCCAGACTGTGGTGATGGGACGGTTGATGGATTACAGAGGAAATGGAAGAGATGGAGGAGATAGGTGTGCTGAGGGTATAGGTAGGTATGGGTCGTATGTCGTGACTCAATCAAAACTTCCACCGCGGAAAAAAAAAGAATATGACGCATGGCACGACGACTTCCAAATTGCTGAGCGACATCGGATCCAGCAAAATCTGGGGTTGCACGGCTTCTTTTCCGGCGCCATTCAGCCCTGCCTAGAGCGCACATGGTCGAGTCCTCGGCGCGTTGCGTGCGGCCCAAATAGGTGTGTGACGCGAAGGCACGAGTACAACAATTGGCTTCCTCTTTTGGAAGATTGCGCTTCGTGTCTGTTCTGTGCTTGTAGCCTCGTTCTCGTTCCCGTTCCCGCACTCTTTAGTCCCCTAGTCGGCTCCGCGCGCGCTCAGTCAGGGGCACGGTTATCTCGGCCAGCGTTGGGCTTGGAATCCTCGGACCTCGTCCACCCCGAATGTCGCGATAGTCGTCTCTTCGTCCACACAACTTCACCATGCCCGTCCAGAGAGTGATATGTGGCGTCCCGGTGCAGGTCACGATTCCGCCGCGGAGGTTCCAGCTGCTTCTTGCGCTGGTGGCCTTCGTAATGGTCACTCTAGGCCTCTTTGGAACCCCATCCTCGGCCAACGTACCCACCTACGACGATGTAGTTGACCACATCAAGAACCCCCATGTGCCCAGCATACCAGACCTCCCCTCGGTTGAGAAGCTCAATCCATTCGGACCCTCCGCACACAAAGTGCCAATACAGCCAAACAGCACGTACAACGGCCAATACCGCGTCATCGACTGGTTCACCGACTTCAAATGGCGCACTCCCTTCTCTTCATCTACTACATTGGACGAGAACCGCGCCTTGTTGCCACCTCTCGCCACACGACCACCAATCTACACATATTACGATGTGCCGAGCAAGCAGGATAAAGCCGTATCAGAGGCAGAGAGCAGGCTGATCTTGACATGGCGGAGAGCGTGGTGGGCCCAAGGCTTCAGACCCCAAGTGCTGTCTCGCGCAGACGCCATGAAGCACCCACAATACGAGATGGTACAACGGTTGAAGCTGGACTCTAAAACTGAGCTGGAGGTTATGAGGTGGCTTGCGTGGGGGCACATGGGCACTGGAATCCTTGCCAACTGGCTTGCCTTTCCCATGTCCCAGCACGAAAACTACATGTTGAGTTTCTTGCGGAGAAGCCGATATCCTCAGCTGTCCTACATTGGTACATTGGGAAATGGGGTCCTGTTTGGCGAAGGTGTGGCAGTCAACGAGGCAGTCAAGAAGCTCGTGAATAACCCGCTTTTCAAGAATGTCACGGCCAACGATGCGAAGATCCAAGAGCTAGGACAAAAAGAGGGCGGCATCATGGTCAACGCCCTTCCCAAGGGAGACATCAAGGAGGACAAGAAGGCCAACGGCATCGCCTACTACTCTACCAACACGATTAACAATGAGTACAAGGTCGTCGGGGACAAATTGATCAACAGCACCAAAGTCGAAGGCCTCGACCTACTCGCAAACCTCATAAACTCCCACCTCCACCTCACCTTCCAGGAAGCCTTCCACGAAGGCGTTGCTGTTATCAAGCCTCTATCGGAACACACAACAGCTCTCATGTACGAGGCGATCAGCATCGCCCGCAACCTAACCCAGTGTCCTACCTCTCCACTGCCAAAATCCTGCCCACCGAACCGCCTAAAGTGTACGCCCTGCGACCCAGCCAAGACAATGAAACTGGCACTTATTCCCTCCTACAAAAATTCTTCATCCCTGTATACTGTCGGCACTGTCCCTCATCCATACACCCTTACGTCTCTACACTATATGAAGGACGAAATCGATGAGACATTTCTCCGCCGCGAAGCCCAGCGCAATATCTGGACCTACTCGGTCACGAAAGAGCTTCTCGGCGAAGGCGTCAGCGAGCTGGAGCGGATCGTGCATTTCAAGGAAGCAGTCGCGACCCCTGAATCCGCAGCTCGCTCGCTCTGGTTAACCGCCGAACGCTACTCGCACGACGACCTCGACTACGTCTTTGGCTTCGACTTGCCCCAATCCGCGTCGAATACAACCGATCCTAGCTCACCCGATGAGAAGTCTGAACTCATCGTTTTTCCAAGACCAGGCATGCCAGAGCCGCTTAAGGATGTGGAGGTGCCGGAGCAAAAGTGGATTGAAAACGAGGAGGAGAGACTGAAGAAGGCGAGAGATGCGATCAAGAGCAAAGACCAGAGGATGAAGACGGTCGTGACGGCGGTCGAGCAATGGAACCTCGCGGATACCGAGGCGTGGAAATTCAGCAGAGCATGGTCTGCGAGGAGGAGGGTCGAGAGAAAGATTTGGGAGGAGGAAGAGGCGAAGTACGCTGGGTCGGAGAGAAAATCTGGACTCAAGTCTGGTGGCGGCAGAAAGAGATAGACGGACAGGAAATAGGTGGTGGTTAAACCTAAAGGATGGATGTCTATCTGTATTTGATGCATAGTTTGGTGGAGTTATATCTGGGTAATGTTGGCGTTTAGATATGTGTATAGGATATCATCTGCTGCCCGTTCAACGAACTTGGAAGTACAAGGTCTCGAATCACCAATAAAACTGTTATCGCACCCAATGCCCTCTAATACTCGTTCATTGTGTTGATTGGTATATATTCCCTTCATACAGTCTAGAAGCGCTCGAATATTTTTGTATCTTCAACAAGGTTATGAGCCCGGACGCATAAGCAGCCACCTGAAGCCAGAGCCAGCAGAGCCGCTCCACGTAACATGCCACGAGTGCTGTAATCTCCCTGCATTAAACGTGGGGGAGTATTGAATGGTATATATTCCGTTCAATACAGTATGGAAGTAATTGCTCCAGTTATTTTGTATCTTCAACACATTACACGCCTACACTCGCCATGCACGACCTCCCAATGAGTAAACTACGCACAGACCACCATTCGGAAGCATTCCGCTTAGGGAGACAGAAAGTTATTCAGGGCCGGTCTCCGACATCAACATCTAAATCGAGCGTCATGCAGCTCGTCGACCTCTCGAGCTTGCTTCTGGGCACAATCGGTGTTCTAATCGGCCTAATTACTTACTGGTTCATCCATACCGACCACGAAGCAGGCGTGCCATACGATGTCGCGATACGAGCACAGGCGCAGCCGGGATGGAAGGGGAAAGTTGTGGAGAAGCAGACACTGAAGGTACCACCACACGCCAAAGGACGGAAGGTTGTGAGCTGGAGCTTGGCTGATCCGAGACAGGTCTCCGGCTCAGAACTGATCCAATGCTACGCCCCCGCCACTGGCGAGTCCCTAGGACGCGTTCTCCCAGCTACAAAAGACGGCATCGATCGCGCAATCGCTTCGGCAAAGAAAGCACAGGTCGAATGGTCCAAAACCTCCTTCTCCGAGCGACGAAAGGTGCTCCGGACTATGCTCAAGTTCGTGCTGGAGAACCAGGAGACGATTGCACGCGTCGCGTGTCTGGACTCTGGCAAGACAATGGTGGATGCCAGTTTAGGGGAGATACTTGTTACGGTTGAGAAGCTGAAATGGACCATTGATCATGGAGAGGATAGTCTGAGGCCGGAGAGACGGCCGACGAACTTTCTGATGATGTATAAGTGGAATGAGGTCTTTTGGCAGCCGTTGGGTGTTGTGGCGGCACTTGTTAGTTGGAAGTAAGTCTAGCCTTTCCCTCCAAAGTATCACAGCTAACCTCGTACAGTTATCCCGTAAGCTGGTCCACACCTCTTTAATTGCGAGATAGAAACTAATGTGTATAGTTCCACAACCTCATCTCCCCCATCATAACCGCCATCTTTGCCGGCAACGCCATAGTAGTGAAAGGCTCCGAGTCCACCGCCTGGTCCTCCTTCTACTTCGCCTCCATCGCAACTTCTGCGCTCGTAGCCTGCGGACACTCCCCCAACATCGTGCAATCGGTAAACTGCTGGCCCGATGTCGCAGAGCACTTGACCTCGCACCCAGACATCGCACACATCACGTTTATCGGCTCCCGCCCCGTGGCCCACCATGTCTGCGCCTCTGCCGCCAAAGCCCTGATACCCGTATGCGTTGAGCTAGGCGGGAAGGACCCAGCCATCATCCTCGACGATCTATCCAACAGCAACTTCAACCGCGTATGCAGCATCCTCATGCGCGGGACCTTCCAATCCGCAGGCCAGAACTGCATCGGTCTCGAGCGCGTCATCGCATTGCCAAACGTGTACGAACGTCTGATCACGCACCTGACACCCCTCATCGCCGCCCTGCGCTCAGGCTCGATCCTCAACGCAGACCCAGACACGCCAGTCGACGTCGGGGCCTCGATATCCGCCGCCAGCTTCGCGAACATCGAGGCCCTGATCCAGGACGCCGTGGCTCAGGGCGCCCGACTGCTCGTAGGCGGGAAGCAGTACCACCACCCCGAGTTCCCCAAAGGGCACTACTTCCAGCCCACGTTCATCGTGGACGTGACGCCGCAGATGCGGATCGCGCAGACGGAGCTCTTCGCGCCCGTGTTCCTCCTCATGCGCGCCGAGTCCGTCCCCCACGCCATCGAAATCGCAAACTCGACCATGTACGCCCTGGGCGCCTCCGTCTACGGCTCGTCGTCCCGCGACCTCGAGAAGGTCGTCGACGAGGTGCAGGCCGGCATGGTCGCTGTCAACGACTTCGCAGTCACCTACATGGTCCAGATGCCCTTCGGAGGCACAAAGGGCAGCGGCTATGGCCGCTTTGCGGGTAAGGAGGGCTTGAGGAGTGTCTGCAATCAGAAGGCTGTCACGCGGGACCGATGGCCCGGTATCAAGACTCACATACCGGCGCCGATGGACTTGCCGCTGAAGGGGAAGGGGGCGGCGCAGAAGGCGTGGGAGATGGCGCAGGGTGTCGTTTGGTTGGGCTATGGGGATTTGAGCGGGAAAATTACGGGGCTTAAGGGGGTGATAGGGACTTGAAGGTATGACGTTAGGGGGTGATGGGGCTTTGAGGGTATAATGTTAGAGCGGGCGGGCGTGTACGACATGGCAAAATGGTAGATATTTAGAGTGCGCATAATCGATAATACTTAATCATCAGGGCTTGCGCTCCAGTGTCTTTGGAAATGTCGTACTTATGTTGCTTTACAATCAGACCTCGGGTAGAACAGGTATCAAACACGTAAAAGTCATACAGAACAACCCCGAGCCTGTAAGGAACACGCTCCTTACCCCCTTGCAGCCATACGCTTGCGCCTACACCGTCTCGATGTACCGCTTAACCTCCCAATCCGTAACCGCCTCATCCCAGAGCCGAATCTCATGCTGCCGCGTGCCGCCAAAGTGGTCAACAAACTCATCCCCAAACACCTCTCTCGCGACCGACTCAGGCCTCATAAACCTTTCAGTAGCCTCCTTGAGGCTCTTCGCGAGCCTGACTCCCGGGTCCTGCTTCCCACCCACATCCTCGCCCTTTCCGAGCGGCGGGATGCCAATCTCCATCTTCTTCTCGATGCCCCGCCAGCCGAGCGCCAGGATCGCAGACAGCACAAAGTGCGGATTCGTGTCTGCGCCCGGGACGCGGACTTCGAAGCGCGTGGCCTTGGACGAGGACGTCGGGGGCGAGATGAGGCGGATGGAGGCGGCGCGGTGCTCGAGGCCCCAGGAGACGGTGACGGGGGCCCAGAAGTTCTCGACGAGGCGCTTGTATGAGTTTACGTTTGGGGCGAGGATGGGCATTATGTCGGGCAGGCCGTCGATCAGGCCGGCGAGGAAGTGGCGGCCGAGGTCGGAGAGGTGGCGCAGGTCTTGCCACTTGTGCTCTGTGTCTTCTGTTTCGCGGAAGAAGAGGTTCGTGCCGTCTTTGTCGACGATGGAGACGTGCATGTGGCCGCTGTTTCCTGGGAGCCCCTCGCGCGGCTTCGCCATGAAGCAGGGGGTTATCCCGAATTGGGAGCCGAGGGATTTGACGACGAGCTTGAAGAGGGAGGCTTTGTCGGCCATTTGGGTGATCTCGCCGAATTCGAGCGCCTGAGGTGGTATTAGTACTGTCTAGGTCCTCCTGTCCTGTGTAGTGGCTGTGGTACGTACGGCTTCAAACACTCCAGGCCCACTCTCGGTATGCCAGCCCTCTATTCCGCAGTTGAAGGCGGCGCATGTGTTGAAGATGCCGTAGTAGTAGTCCAGGTTGTGGACTGGTCGCGTGATACTGTAGCCGAACATGCCTTCTGTTAAGCTTGGGAGCGAGTTCACGGGGTTTTCGCGGAGGAAGGCGGCAGTGGAGGAGGAGTTGCGTTCACCAGTAGGACCATCGTGTGTTTGAGGGGCGCGGAATTGGTAGAATTCGTATTCAGCTACACAGTGAACGAGCGGTTAGCTGACGGGTTGGAATGCGGAGTTGGACCTGCCGAATTCTCAGAATGTGGAGAAGAGGGAGAGAAAAGTGGTTTACCTCCAGCCATGGCCCCATATCCGTTCTCCTTCAGCTTATCTACTGTTCTCTTCAATATACTCCTAGGACATGCGCTCAGACTGCCCTTCGTATCCGGATCATGGAAGCTAATCAAGAAGAACGGCACGTTGTTCTCCCACGGAATCCTTCTAAACGAGGTCAGATCTGGCACCGCGATTAAATCTCTGTATCCGTTCTCTTTATTGCTAATAGCCAACTCCTTGAAGTATGTCTGATCGTGCATGTCCCAGCCAAAAATGACAGAACAGAAACCGAAGCCCTCAGCTGCTATAGAAAGGAACTTCTTCTTCGCCATGAGCTTCCCACGCAGGATGCCATCGACGTCGATTCCGGCGACTTTTACAGCCAAATCGTCTTTGAGGAGCTCGGGAAGCGATTCCGCGGTTATCTTTGAGGTGTCGAGCTCCGGCATCTTGGGCAGTGGGTGTGAAGATTGGGGCAGGTGAGGGGTTAGAACTGTGAAGGGTTCACAGAGGTCGGACTGAGGTTACGATAGGCGTATTTGTAGTCGGGTGTGGCTTCCAAGGCAGGTTGCGATAAAGGTGAGGGCTGGAGCTTGGGCCAATGAGGGGTGAGGCTCGGAACAGGCTTGGCGCAGTTGCCGGATGACGTCGCGCTTGAACACGGCGAGGTTAGAATCTTCTCCCCAAGCGGGGGACTTTTGTATGAAACAATCGAGCGAGTGTGTATGTACTCTTTGATACACATGAATACACGTGAATACGGCTAGCCACTCCCAAAGTGCCATGATTGAAGTCCATCGTCTTGGTCCTGGACGCGGACTTGCCCCTCATTGGCGGGGACCTGCTCCCAATGCGCCGGCAGCCTCACAGCTTCGGTATAAAGAGCCTCGCGTTCCTGATGCTGGTGCTGGTGCCGGGGCCGTGGGAGCACGATTCTGGGACACGTCAAACCTTCCTCCGGCCACACCGCTCAAGCTCCACATGATGGAATTGCCAAAACCGCCCGCCACTCGAGGCCATCTCTTATCTAACAGTAATCTGCTTTGGGCCGAGATCGGGACGCATGACTACGGACTATCACCGCCGACTCAACCCGGCCAGTCCTCAGCTTCATCGGGCTTCAAGTGCGAACTTCACTTGACCACTTAACACGTCTTGTTCTGCTGCTCCGCTGCTCCAAAAACAACTCCTTTCTAACTTCCCACCCCCATTGGTTGATCATCTGTGCATCCGTAGGTTTCTCTGCCCTTCGCTTCGAAACTCTGTTCTCTACATCCATTGGAATGTGTGTTGGCCCACTCGCTGTCAATATTAGTCATACCTTCTGAACTACTTCATATATCGACCTCTGCTCCTCCCTTCTCCTGCTAATCTTGTCCTTCGGTCTAGCTTTTCTCACTTTCACACACAAAAGACGATTGCATTCAACATGGGCCGTCTCGAAGGCAAGAACTGCATTGTCACTGGAGCAGCTGGGTAGGTATTTCAACCTCACCTTTGTTTTTTTTCTATATGCAAGGCCTTCTCTTGCACCTTCTTCAAGCATTGAGTATTGTCAACTACGGCGCTTCTATCATCTTCTATTTCCGCCCATATCCGAGTCCCGCCGAGTCTTATTGATAATTTCTCGTTACCCGTTCCCAAGACGCTATCAACTCCACTTTTCTATGAATATCTTACCCAACACTACTTACAAATTTACCGCTGACTCCTGACAGCGGTATCGGTCTCGAGACATGCATCCTTTTCGCTCGGGAAGGAGCCAGTGTGCTCATGTCTGACATTTCCGGTCCAGCACTTGAGAAAGCTATTGCCAAGCTGAAGGAAGTCGTGCCAGAGGCCAAGGGCAAGATTGAAACCAAAATCATTGATGTCTCTAAGGAACCCAACGTCAAAGCCATGGTCGAGCACGTGGACTCGTGGGGCGGCCTCGACGTCATCTTCAACAATGCCGGTATCATGCACGCCGACGACGCAGACGCTATCGACACTCCTGAGAAGATTTGGGATCTCACGCAGGCGATCAACGTCAAGGGTGTGTGGTTTGGCAGCAAGCACGCCGTGTTGAGCTTCAGGAGGCACAACAAAAAGTCCGCGAGCGTGATCAACACTGCGAGTGTGGTCGCCATAGTGGGCAGTGCGACGCCGCAGCTCGCATACACTGCGAGTAAGGGAGCTGTAATGGCCCTGACAAGAGAGCTTGCTATCACTCACGCGAGAGAGTCATTCAGGTTCAACTCGCTTTGCCCAGCTCCATTAAAGTAAGTACTGTCGAGCCCTCAAGGGAGCAAAACTGACTCCAGCAGCACCCCTCTTCTCCAGGACTGGCTCGGTGATGACAAAGCCAAGCGTGCGCGCCGTGAGATCCACTTCCCCACCGGTCGATTCGGCGAGGCCGTTGAGCAGGCACAGGCCGTTCTCTTCCTTGCCAGCGATGAAAGCAGCTTCGTCAACGGTACGGACTTCGTGGTTGATGGCGGCATGACCAAGTGCTACATCACTCCGGAGGGACCAGCCACCGAACCCCCAAAGAATTTCGCCAAATAGATGGCTCGACTGTTCTGCGGCGCAAGGTGCCTGGCTAGTGATTTATGAGTGTTTCTCTGCTTATCTGGCGGGTTCCACATTTCTTTGCACCCCTCGCGGTGCGAGTTTCTGCAAACTCATCAAGACTGGTACGGAGTTATGGTCTTCTCTTTCCATCTTACGGATGGTTGGGGGTCTTTACCACGATAGAGTAAATGAATAAACTTAGGATAATAGAAAAAGGCAACAGGTGATCCTGAGGTGTACACGTTAATCGTTGTGCAGTTGTTTAAAAGCTAGCTTATACTACTCCTACAGAGTAACGAGTAACATCAGATCGAGCCTCTAGACTGCTAATGGCATAAGGTTTGAGTAGACTGCATTGGACGCCGACGTGGCAACTGCGAGATAGTGGAGTTTGTTTGTGCTACGGGGAGATCGACAATGACTACAATTAGTGCTAACTGGAATGCAGAATGCTATAGGCTGGCATTTGATTTGTTCACCTACATACCAAGTTCAAAGCAATACTTTGGGTGGTAACGGGTGGGCAGAAGTGTAGCTAAATTCGTGTAATAGTTGCCTACCTTACTACTTATTTTAAGAGGTAGGTTACTAGGCAGGAGATAATAGTAGTAAAGCAGAGTGAACTCTATCATTAGAGAGCTATAGAGACAAACCGCTGCTAAGTAAACCCTGCAGCAACCCAAGAACATATAAATTAGGACAAGAAGTGCACACAGGTGCAGGAACAGATCTAATTGGCTACAATTCTTAGCACGACATGTACTCTGCGGCAAACCCGCCAAGTAGGCGCCCCACTAGCCGACCAGACAACTTCCCACCTTCCCCAAGCGCAGCTCAAACGAACCACCCCTGCCACCATGGTCCTAACGCAGAACGCATGGGTCGAGGAAGTCCAGAGTGCCGCCGGCCACAACATGCTGCAATGGAGCAGATTCCTCGTCAGTCCACCGCCCACGGCTAGATGGAAGCCCTGCTCAAGCTGCCACAGCACTTCACCCTGCACGAGGCCAAAGAGCTCGTCAGGACCCATCCCGACCGCACCTGGGTCGATGTCCCCGCCAGCGAGAAGGCCGATCTGAAGATCAGGGTCAATGCGTTGCTGGCTGGTGAACGTATCCCGCAGGTCGAGGACGATGTCATCCGGTGGCGGATGGGGATGTGCGTGAGAGCTGTGATTAAAGCTAGTCAGTCCATGGAGACCTTACTTTTTCGCTGGTTTCGCTAAATCTGGTAGCTAAGAAAGTGGCGGCTTTGGACGCGGCTCCTGCGACTGCTTCCACGCGCGGCTTCGACCCGATCAGACATATATAGTATGGGGTCTGCGACTTACAGATTGTGCAGGATTTACTTGCTTTGAGCTGTGTTTCCGAGGGCGTACTTGAGGCCTGTATATTAACTGGCGTAATAAAGTGGCTTGCTGCGGGCTGATGAAGTTTTGTGAGAGTGCATACGTGGGAAGTGATCAAGCTCATAAACGCCACAAGTTGGTACAAGGTCGTGTCGTATCTTTGCTGAAAGGATTTAGGGAGTGAGAGGAGTGCCAGATCCTATTGTCTCCAATGTGAACGCCTGAGCTGTCCTTGCCGCTGGACGAGGTACACAGAGAGAAGATGGAAGTTTAAGACAGGAAGGAGGTCCGTTTGGTAGATATAATGGAGGAGCTTGGTATCCTCAGTCTTTAGCTTCTCACGTATATGAACTCTGTGTACCCCGAGAACTCTAGCACGCACCATAATTTCGACACTGCTTGCCACTGTCACAGCCCTTATCCCACTGCTCTGCAATCAATACAGCATGTTCAACAAGTGTGGAAAGCCTCAACTGGATCTCTGGCGCATGTTACTGGAGGTGAGAACTAGACTTAGTATTTGCTTCTCTACTAACTCCAATCAGACGTCATATGCTAAGCATCAATTTCAATTCAAATTCAAGAGCAGGCTCGAGGTCCTATACACACCATCGCTCCCCCAGAAATAACGAGGGATGATAAATTGATCGGTGAACGCCTGTATCTTGATCTTCGTCGTAATGGTGTGAGAATCCTCACACGATATCGTCGTCAGCGTTTGGAATAGCTAGCAGCACCTATGGGCGGGGTTTGCCGCTCAGTCAGGTGTTGTCGATCCGGCTGTCCAAGAAACCGTGGGGAATAGGAAGGAGGTCCAGGGTGGGAAGAGTATGGTGGAATGAGACTACTTCGTGAACGTTGGCATATACCTGCTTAGTGTTCTAGAAGCCAGCGACGTCACTAGGGCGAAGCCGCTTCTGTTAAGTGCCATCGAATATTCCTTGGGCAGCCGCGAGAAAGAGAGAGTTCATGTAGTCCCTGAGGGCAGTGTAGTTATCATGTTTGTATGCGGCGTGCACATCGATCGCTTATTGGAGGGTGTCGCATCATGACCACACAAACCCGATACGAAAAGTGAGGAGCGAACACCTGCACCAGATCGTCCTAGGCTAGTGTCAAGATGCACGGCTGGTTGGCTGTGCGGTTTTCTTGGTAGTAGACCACTATCTCCCATACCTGTTGAATGGTTAATTGGGTTATTCCTAAGATGTAGCCCACCGGAGACTTACAAAATCTTTGAATGCTTTGCTAGTGAACATATCCCTCTACAATTTTGAGATCAACTTCTTGGCCTTTACGGTCAATACATCCCATTGATAGTCATTGGCGTCGAGGTTTCCGACCACCCAATCAATGATATGCGCATGATCAATGGTCATGTTGAGAAAGAAGATCATACGCATGATACGACCCAATACCTCTGTAGATACGTGAGACCGTTGAAGAGCGACCGTATCCTTGGTGGCCGGGCCGGTCGATCAACTCGAGCTTCACCGCGATTGACTCCGGGCCCGAAGATACCGCACTCAGCTGCGGTGAGTGCCTTTCCGCCACTGGGTTTTGGTGGTGCGGTGTAGCCGTCGCCTAGGTCAATACTGGGCTGGCTGGCGAGTGTCACGTTGGTGTAGGAATGCATCCTTCATCTAAGAAAAGTATCAGCTTCTATGGACCTAGAGAGGAGGATGGGTCACAGCCTGCCTTGTTACATAATTTCGGGCTGAGGAAAATGTCGTGTTGCAGTCGTTTCTTCAGCGGTTGGACATATTTCCAGACTTTAATTTTCTGAGTGGCATGCATGCCCAACACGAGATCATGCATATCTAATTCTGTGAACTCTGCGTATACCAAGAAAGTTTTGTGCAGCTTGATTTCGAGATCGGCCAAGAACTCTAGAATATCCCACAAAGTATTGCCCTCCGTTGTAATCTGTTCGTCCACATAATCATCCTCTTTGACACGAGTAGTGTTGTCGTTGCCCTCTCTGCGGGATGTGATCTGAATCGTCCTTGCTCTTCAACTCCAACTTTGGCTTCGAGGCTTTTAGCTTCGTGATAATCTTCAGGCTGTAGGATGGGCGGAAGGGGAGGAAACTGGATAAAAATTCCCATGTAGGGAGATGGTGTATTGGCACATGTTGACTCACTGACGCACCCCTAAGACGACTCACCGATGCTCATATTTCTCAACACACCCACTATACTCGCAATTTTCAATGCCATGCTCAATGCTGACTCACTACAGATGCTCATCACCGTCAAATTCTCTTATGGTGAGTCTAATGGCTTCAACTCTAGGTCGTCGGTGGTTGGGCCTTTATTTTCTTTGGAAAATGGTCTTGGGTCTCTTGGCCGTAAAGGACTGTATCGCCTCTTTTGAATAATGCAATTGACGATACATTGAAGACGAATTGGGGGTTGAGATTGTAATGAGTGACTGGGTCGTGCGAGTGTTTTTGCAAGTGACTATTATGTTGAAGACTCACTGCCACCAACTATGTTTAACTTTGTCGACGTGAACACTTGACCTCTGAGCCACATCCTTAGTCTTGTTGCATTTCGCTCTCTTGGGTTTGCATTCATTCACTTTCTAAATCCTCGCCCCCATTCATCTTCTTGGCATCCATTGTCTCCTCAACATACTACAGAATGCACAGCCTTTGACAACAACATTCTTTCCGCAGCATTCTTGGTGCAGAGATCGCGATAGATTAATTTTCCAGGATGGCCACCAAGTGGATAGCTTGCCATTATTAGCCAGCGATCCGGATCAAGCCTCCCGATGCAATTAGGTCCATGCCCGGTCTCCAAACCGGGGACTACCGGGTTTAGATTTTCCGTATAGTGCGATCACCATAGCAATAATTCAGACGTCACCTACTGCATCTAACAGTATTCAACACCCTATATCAACCTATGTTATCACATTGGAAAATCATGTGATGTAATGTCGTGTGATGTGATTTGTTGTAGGCGAAAACTTGGTAAAAGGCGAACACTGGTAATAAAACTATGCAGTTTAAGGATGATCGGTGATTTTGATAATGTGGGGCTGTTAGTGTAAGTTGAAGATGCGGGGGTTAGGAGGGGAACTTATAACGACGTTAGGTAGAGATTACCTTGTTTCAGATTTGCGAATTTATGTTGCGGAAGGATGATAGAAGTGATATTATCCACCTGGAAACACTTATTTGTCAATACCACGAGTCCGCACATGTAGAGCCCCCCTTTAGTATAGCGTAGCTCAAGCCTAAATACTTTACCCGATGCACCAACACTCTTCGCTGAACTTGTGGCGACAAGCGAAAGTACTGACAACTACCAATCAAACGTCTCAATCTCAAGCTTGACTTCTCTTATTTCCCCGTTCCAAACCCTTCTCTGAAGATTCGCCGTGACGTTTGCAAGCTCAACAGACATCGAAGGGGGACCACAGCCTGCTCAAATGTTAGAAAATGTGCAAAGCGACAGCGATAGAACAACCTACCTATCACGATAGCTCTCTGACCACTCACATACCCCTCCACCAAGTCCTTGATCACAGGCCGACAGTAATGCATCGCAACACTGACCCCGTGATTCGTACTGCCCTCCACCCTCTCAATGCCAAAATTGATCTCCTCATCGAACAGCCCCCTGCCACCATTCAATCTCCTTAGTGCAGGTCTGGGTCTCGAAGGCATCTCCAGCCTGGCTTTCTCTGAGGTGCCTTGCGGTTCGAAGATGCTATCTGAAACCCGCTGATTACTTGGACTAACCGGACTCAGTGGGCCAAGTTCATCTTCAGACAGACTTGCACTCTCCGCCAGCGTCACAGACTTTGTCACGAAGATATCCACAGTAAAGGACGCATTATTCGGACTTGGATGCTCACGGATGTTGCGTATCGCCTCGGCAAGTTCGCGCTCGATCCATGACATCCACTCCGCATCCCTAACTATCCACACCAGGTGTATCCTGCGCGTAGCCAAGATTTCATCTTTCTTTTGGTGCCGCAAGTGTTGTGTAAGAGACAGGATGTGTGGGATGCAAGCTGTGATGCCAATACCGCCAGCGATGCAAATCACGGTATCGTAGATTTTATGGTGTGGGCGGTGGTGTGTACCGTAGGTGCCGTCCACGATGGTTCTGAGGGGACGATGAGGGGCAAGCTTTTGGGAAATGGAAAGGAGTGCTGCTGATGTGATGGGGTCGACAGGTGGGAGCGAGCATATAGAAGGACGTCGATCCGTGATCGCGCTGGTCTTTGAAAAAGCTAACGTATTTGTTCGCAAAGAGCAGGGATGTGATATGAGTGGATATTTAGTGTTGGCTGTTCGTATACCTGCAGGCTTTTGTGTAATTGCTTGTAGTGTAGCTTCAGTAATTTCGTCGCGAGGAGGGAAAGACGAGTCGGATGATTGTCGATCTAGCGTTGGACGAGTTGGTGGCGTGATGGCGAGTGAGAACGAGGAAAAAGAGATAGGCGATATTGAACTAGTGACTTCTTGTTCCATTACGGTGATCGCGTCAACGTCTTCGATATGCTCGGCGCTCTTCCTTTTCTTCACGACTTTCTCTTTTCCGAGCTCGACAACTTGAGATTGGCCGGTGATGATGAATGGAGGCCTCCCCAAATCATCACTATAGACTGGTTTGTGGAGGTCTGCGTCTCCTGCCAGCTTCTGCCCACGTTCGTACAGTCTCTTGGTGAAACCGTTGTGTCGTCGAATGAGGAATACCATCTCATGCACACTCCCATTCTTCTCGGAGGAAGGTATATTCACAATCAAGAAAGGGTGGTTTCCTATCGCACTGATACTCGGCATTCGTAGAAAAGCGTGCTGTCCAGGTTTCCATTTCAGCGACTTCGGGACCTCGATAACGATCCTTGCGGTGTTGCCATGAAGATGCGTAAGCGTGGTGGGAAACCCGTTAAGATTCGAGAAAGTCCGCAGATTATGGTGGCGGTGTACGGCGCGGATAATATTAGAGAAAAGGAGAACAGAAACAGTAGCGTAGATATAGTAAGGCTGGAAAGAAGGATTAATATTTGTTTAATGCAAGGTAAACAAGATACTCACACTCATGTATTCTCCCCAGATATGCCACCAAAGAAGGGCAATGTAGGAAACACCTAGAACGATATGAACATATTTAAAAGCCTCGTAGAACCGTCTCCTCATCCAGGGTATCGATAGGAATGCAAGTCCAAATGTCGTAAAATATAATGGGGTTCCGGAAAGCTCTCGCTGTTCATCTGCGTACAATTTGTTGAGTAAAGCCCAACCGCCGTCTCGCACAGGGGCAACAAGATGTGGTACCTGCCAGATATTAGTCATCGATGATGAAGTGATCCTGCTAAATTCCTGAGGCGTACACACCAGCGCATGCTGCAGGCCGGAAAGAAGCGCGGCCAATGGAAGGGTGATCTGGAGTAGACGAAGGAACGGAGGACTTACAACGTGAACAGTCGCCAAACAAAAGATCAGATAAGAAACGTATCGATGATATACATTTAGCTTCGCATATCCCACTCCAGTGATCCAGGTGATGATATTGACCTTTCCGGCCAGAGCTACCGTCAAAGGCGTCAAGGCAGATATTATCATAGCACACCGCACTGATAGTGGCGGCGAGCCAAATCTGAAATGTGCTCGAAGGTACCGCTGCTGTGGCCATGGTAGAATAATAAAAAACACTGTCGAAATCGCAAGCAGAGCAAGCGTTCCATATGATATTTGGCGAAGTCCAATCTTTCTTGTGAAGTGATTGTTGGGCCGCCGGTACGCCCAGAAGCGAATTAAAGCAATTGTCTTGTCCTTCGATGATGGTTGCTGTCCTGATAATCTCTTCAAGCGTCGTAGTCTATCGTGTAGTAGGTTAGATAAATAGATGGCCGCGAAGAGCAGTATCCAGATTGAGTAAAACCAGGCTGTCCATTTCCCGTATGACATCAATCCCAGCAACGGCGTCTTCCTCTCATCATCTGAAAATCCCTCTCGGAAAGCTCGATATGTGTCATTCGAGCAGCAAGGATCCGCGATGCCGAGATCTTCTACCAGGACGCTTGTTGACACTGGAGTAGGCCACCTTGGTGCATAGATCTGATCAATATGACTTGGCGGCATCACGTGAGTCCAGAGGTTGTGGTGTGTAATCGGAACGGCTCTGGATCGAGTCTTTGGAGGGGGTGTTGGTAATTTTTGTGGCTAGAACTGAGGGATCGAAAGCATCCACGCTGCTGGCAAGATATTTATCAGGGAGCGCCGCAGTATGCCTAACCATGTCGTTTGAAACTCCCTTTTTGTGCCGACTCTTTCCCATTCGTCGTTTCTATAGTATTGCCACCCTCCACAATTCCACAGCGACCAAAGCGAGTTTGACAATGAGCTCAACGATGACAGTTGACACAACATGACCTCCCACTTGTTCAGGCCACACACCTTTCAGGTTTGGGCTCTTCTATACGGACAAAGCACCTCCGGACCGATATAGCTGACGATTCCCTACGGTGAACTTACAGCCTGGAACGGCTCATTTATGTCGGTACTTTGCGCCAATAATTGGGTCACTCTAACAGTACCATAGCAACATACATCTCACACATATGTGCGTCCAATGCATGCAGCAAATAAGTATAGGGCCGAATGGCAATCCTGCGTGAGTTCCATAACAATCGCTAGGGTGGGCAAGACAGTCTCTTCCAAATACTTGAATGGACTCCTCCACTTGGGCCTGACAATTACTGACCTATTAAAGACCGGCCTGAGATGACCAATATGCCGGTGACACCATCATATCGTCAATCGGAGATTGAGACCATCACGCGGTGTTGTCGGGAAAATAGAAGAAATCAAGAAGCTTCGATATCCAGTCATACGAGGCCCCACATACGATCTGGTGTAACAAATAGGCGAACAACGACAGGGGTGTGCAACGATCTTCGACGTGTAGAAGCTCCAACGGTCCTAAATCTGGGGAACGTTAGCGAACACGGGAATTGTCTCAATTGCCGGAGGCTAAGCGCATGAAAAGTAACAGTCTCTTAATCTACCTACGGCTAATATTTAGTTCTTCACATAAAGGTCGACGTATTTGTCAATGTCCATCGAATCCAGCGACTTCGCGTCCTGGCTCAAAGAAACAAGCTTATCGACGTGTTCAGCCGGATAGTGTGGTCCAAGATGCCTCTTGTACTTGGCGAGGATTTCAGGTTTGGCTTCCTCTCGTCGCAGGCGGTGGCCTAGAGGGGCCTCCACGACCTCTTCATCAAGAACGGTGCCGTCCTTGAGCGTCACAGTAAGAGCATTGGAGATAGTGCGCTTGTCAGGGTTGTGGTAATCCGCAGTGAACTGTGGGTCTTCTACGCAGGAAATGCGTTGCCTAAGAGACTCCACGAGCTGCGAGGTGGCTGCCTCGCTCTCATCGGGGTAGTCGGTGGCCTCCAGGCGGTTGAAGACGAACATGGTGGAAACCATATACTATGATATATTGTTAACTACCAGGCATATTTGGTCATCACACGGGGCGGCAAACTTACCTGGACACAGTGGTCACGATCAGCAAAGTTCTCCATGGGCTTGAATTGCTTGTCAATAATGCGGATGCAGGCCTCGTGCGTGCGATTGACGACACTCTCGATATCCGCGGCCGACTTGCCCATCGCCTTCAGTTTCTTGTTCAGGCGCTGGGCAGCCTCGACAGCGGTCTGCGAGTGGAACTCGGCTGGAAGGAACATCAGTAAAAACTTCAAACATTACATGGAAAGGAACCTACCAGGATAGGAGACCTTGAAAAGGACGTTCTCCATAACGTAGCTGCCGTACGGTCTCTGGAACTGGAAGGGCTTGCCACCGAAGTTCACATCGTAGAAACCCCATGTGGGTGCCGAGAGGACTGTGGGAAGACCCGGCTCACCCTTAAGCACTTTAAGGACGAGGTTCACAGCGGTCTGGCAAGCATCACCAGCAGCCCACGACTTCCGGGACATGGTGTTGGGGGAGTGTCTGTAGGTGCGCATCGACTGGCCGTCAACCCACGCCTGCGAGATGGCATCGCGAGTCTGAGCCTCGTTCAGGCCCATCATCTTGGCCACTACTGCCGTGGAAGCAACCTTGACTAGCACAACGTGGTCCAGTCCGACCTTGTTGAACGAGTTCTCGAGAGCCAAGCAGCCCTGAATCTCGTGTGCCCTGATCATAGCCTCGAGCACGTCCCTGACCGTGAGGATCTTGCCATTCCCGAGCTTGCCTCCAGCTCTGTTTGTCCGCGAGATCCAGTCGGCAGTTGCGAGGATGGCACCCAGGTTGTCTGAAGGGTGGCCCCACTCAGCAGCCAGCCAGCAATCATTAAAGTCCAACCACCGAATCATAGCACCAATGTTGAAAGCTCCGTTCACAGGGTCGAGCTGGTAGCTGGTTCCAGGAACCTTTGTGCCGTTCGGGACCACGGTGCCCTCGACGATTGGGCCAAGGATGTTCCTGCATTGTTCGAATTCCAACGCCTTGAGGCCGCAGCCAAGCGTGTCGATGAAGACCCAGCGGGCGGTGTCAAACTATAAGGTACGCACATTAGCCACGATCGCCGCTAGGGTGATTGGAAGTGAATGTACTTACAGCAAGCTCTGAATCGATGGCGGTGTTGTGGATGTAGCTCGCCATGTCCTTGATTTCAGGGTCGTACTCCCGCTTGCTGGGGACCGGCGGGGCACTGCTCTTGAGGGCTGACATGGTCGAGAAGGGAGCCGCAACGGCAGTACGAGAAGTAATCGGGGTAGATGAGGCGGTTCGGAGGGCAATTGGCCTGATTGTTCTGCAGGTAAGGGCAGATCGTTGTCGGAGTGTTCGTGAGGCGGCACTGCACAGGTTGCGACTGATGGCCGACATGATCAAATTAGCTTCAGTCGTGCCTGGAAACCCTCAATGAAGCTCTAGAAGAAGGAAGCAGGTGTCGTACGCGTGAATCTGATGTGTGACGGGGCACTGTTCAAAATGAAGAAGTAACAAAAGCTCCCGCACTTGTGTTGGCCGTGGGATAGCCGAGGCCCTACGTATGTTGATCGGCACCCGCACCCCCGTACCGCAAGTCAGAGAGTCGCAAAACTTCTTCCGCACAACGCTATGCTTTTTCACCACCAAGTGGACCCTAAGCCAGATGCTCGTGATACCCCTACTCAGGTATGGTATGGGCCTCAAGTTTGTCTTGTTGGCCAAATTCCATAAATCTTCAAGCCAAACGTCTTCCAGCGCGGTTACTCGCGGCAGGAACTCCCCGCATCACGTGATCGGTACATCTTACCCTACTTTAGTATCCATTTTCACCGAAACGAACTACTCCCTATTTTAACAATTCTACCGAACCTCAAAGTCGAATCTCGTGCCTCGCACCATGACCCTAACACAACCAGCATACTTCCACTTTTTACTTCGAGAACGGGCAGCAGCTCAAGTCCTAGAACGAAAGCAACAAGCTCCGTGATATACAGCAGTCAGGGTGATTTGAGATATGTATGGAGCAAAAGGCTTTCCGCCAATACGCATGTTCCAGGTGGAAGGCTCGAGGTATTAAAAATCATGTCCAAGAGGATCACGGATTGCAAGCCCTTCTAGAGAACAGATCCAATATAATTGTGAACATTCAAAAAGACGGCTTCAAGCCATGGAAGGCTCGCATATGTTACTGCGACAAAGGAAACCCGCTGGTTTGCTACTGTACGCAATTCAACGGGCCGCTCGGCGGATGAATTCTATAATGTTCTTTAGTAAGTCTCCAGAGCCAAGTTCGTAAACTCACAGTTGCGGTCGGCCTGGTCCACAGATTTCGACAGAAAGTACATGACGCGAGAATGGCTTCTTCGAGTTCCTGCCTCCGACTTCTCCGAGGCCCATCAAATTGGAGACATCGTTGAATATCTCAGGAAGCCGAGAGAAATTCTCAATGTTGAATTTGTAGTCACGGAGTTTGCTCTGTTCTCCCGGGGTGATCATTTGTCAGGAATGATCCAGTGGCGATTGTAGAGTCTAGAGAACGACACACAACAATCTCGGTCGCGAAACGTTAGTTAGCAAGTACCTTGGCCTTTAGATTAGAGACACGTTTTAAATAGTAGTAAATAAGTTCCTTGTCTGATTCTATCCTTGACTGATTCTATAGCTGTTAGTACAAGCATGTATAAATGCACTGTTCGGGGAACCGACTACGCCAGGTTTGGCAAGACCACTCTTTCGATCTCCCTTGGAGGGGGCAATGACTGGTCAGAGATCTGCCGCAATCAAGGGAAGGTTACCTGCTCACTAAGTCAACAAGAGATTCCCGGAAAGCCCACGCGAAACTATCGCCGCTCTGTCTGCACCACCAAGATGTGGCGTGAACGATAACTGCACTCAGGCTCTCCTCTGTCACACACGCATGTACATTTTCGGCCAACAGTACTTCATAAAGTCTCTCCAAAAGCTCGCCCTTCGCAAGGTGCATGAGACTATGATCAAGTACGTACTGTATACTACCAACCTCGATGTAGTCCTTGATCTAGTCGAGTTTGCATACATTACCAACAACATCGCAGACCGCGATGGGAAGAGCATAGATCTTTTAAGGGAACCTATCGTGGAATTCATCGTCGCCATGCAAGAGCACATCGTCACGCATCCAGATCACCCTGGAGCTGGCGGGAATGGACAGCAAATATCCGGAAGACATCAGCGAAATCACTCAAAAGTGGCGGGCATGAAACTGCAAGGCGAATAGAACCGTAGCTGGAGGTTATCTTAGGTGTCAGAACTAGGAGTTAGAGGAAGAGCTTGATACTGTAAGAGCCGCATTGGTGCTTGAAAGCGGTTGTTATTCTAAAGAAGAGATGGTAGAAGCGGAGAGATAGCTTCATTTTCATATGAAGGTGACGGAACGGTTGAACGAGTGGCCATGGGCGAATGAGAGCCATGACGAGTCGCTCTATGACCGTGCTTGCAAAATGAAGAGTAACTACAAGTCCACACGCAAGAATTTTGACTTTCCAGACTATATCATTGCACTGTTCCCAAACGCACAAACATATCATCAACAGTTCTATTAGTTGACTTATCAGCCCAACCCTATCATGCCCTACGCTTTGCCGCAGGCCTTAGAGGTTATGATAAAATCTTTCTTGTGACCCTAGTGGTGATTTGTGGTTCCATTCAGTTTCTAGGATTGCCCTGTGACGGTGAATATTATATAGAGGAACTCCCTCGACTCCAATGGTTTTCGAAACAATGACGTTCTCGTGACGTGATTCGTGGTCGGCAGCAAATGCAGACATCAAATGATGATGTTTTCCAGAGGACCTTATCGACTCCAGACTACTGCCCTGTTCGTTTACACTTGATTCACAACTGGGTATTTATGGAGGGTATTATATGTGTGGGCGAACGGAAGCGCAATCTGTGGTTCGGGTCCGGTATTTTTCTCTTGTGCATGTCCGCTTTGTCAAAGTAGACTCTGCTTTCGAAATACCATGCATAAATTCAGTGACGAATCATGTAGATTACTTCACTAAACGTTTGAACGTGCCGTTGCTTTTGGAGTATGCCAACTTCTCTTTATATGCACAGGCGAAACCACAAGCCTGAAAAACTCCCAGTAAACAAGACCAAGTTTTGCGCCTGGGTACCGTCCTGGAAGATTGTCTTTTCGCGATCACTGCATAGAAATCAGGGTAGGAGCGCGAAAAAGAAAGGTCCATAAAGCCAAGAGCGTGAAGATCCAAGAAAGAAGATGGCAAAATATGACAACGCAATTTTAGGAATGGCTCACAATACGCTAAGGGAAGTGATTGAGGGTGAATGCAAGAATGTGTGTGATAAACAAGTCAAGAAAGAATAGGCGTACATTAATCTGTTGGCTAAGAGAGCTAGAGTTTTTACTCTACCATATATGAAAAGGCTGCAAGCAGGAAAATCTCCCTTGTATGAACTTACATGTCTTACTTAGATAGCATTAGTAGTACAATGAAGATCTAAATTAATCTTTTTGGCCTGCTCCTAGAATTGAGTTAGACTCCAAAAGCGACCAAAAATTGATGCATGACCATAAAAGTGGAAAGACGTTCTACAATGCCAAAAGAGTGCGAGAGTACTTACCTGCTAAGCCATACAAAGCTAGACCCATTATCGAAACCTCGAAAACGCATAAGACAAACTGCAAAACATATTATTGCCTAAGATCTCCTCGCACAACATCTCGAAACAGCAAAGCCGGAATCCCTCCCTCCGGTTTCGCCCACGAGGCTTGATATCACCTCCACCACTTTCCTCGGCGCGAATCCACTCGTCTTGAACAGCACCCAAGAGAAGAACAAGAGACTTTCCGGCCTCAAATTTTGCAAAATAAATACCCCCATCTTGGCTTTGATGTTCGTGGGCGCTTACAACCTTGGGCTACCGGCATCTACCACATCCGCGAGCGCGCGTCGCCCCAAACGCATCTGAAACGCAAACCGCTGGTGCCTGGCTGAATGTAGACTACTTGGGCAACGGCGCGTGGTTTGCGACATGGTAGTTGGACGTTTGGAACGGGGAGTCAGGTACGGATGGGGCGGAGTTCGTGCCTGGGGTGACGTCTAAGACGTGTGGCGGTGACAGGAAACATGGCTGGGGAAGGGGAAGGACTTGCATAGATATATAGGCCTGGGGCTGCTGTAAGGTGCACACTTTAAGTATCAAGAGATCTGAGTTCGATATTCGATTAAGCGTTCTGTTTCTTTTGTTCTGTTTCCTACTGTCTCGCATTCTAAAAGCACTTCTTCTTCTCTCTTGTTATTTTCATACTATACCCTATACCCAAGATGCTCTTCAACCACATCCGCCATATTGCGCTGGCCGCTTCCATTCTCCCTCTCAGCTTCGCACAAGAAAGCGTACCATCAGACCTCTCAGCAGGCTTCGGCTCCTCAGGCACCGATATCCAAGTGGCGTATACAGGCAAGGCGGTAGATGGCTTTAAGGATGGCGCAAAATTCACAGAAGCTCGTATGTCTCCCTCCACGATAACCCCATCCCACCAACCACAAAGCTAATTGTTATACGCAGAGGTCGCGAAAGTCCCAACCTTTGCCCTCGGCGACTCCAGCGGCATCGTTCCCAAAGCCCGGTATACCGTAATCTTGGTGGATACTACAGAAGACGACAAGCGAACTCTACACTTCGCACAAGCGAACTTCGGATTGACGGAAATTGTGAATATCGCGAGCGAGTCGACACCGGCCCTTGCATATCAGGCTCCAGGCGCGTTCAAGGAAACCGGCGAGCACAAGTACTCATTTTTGCTATATCAACACTTCGCGAACGCAGAGAAGGACACACTGAAAATCCCCGAGGAAGGCGCTACATTCACGGTCAAGCAGTTTCAGGATGATAATGAGTTTGGGGATCCAGTTGGTGGGCTGGGCATGGTGGTTGACTTTGGTACTGGCGGAGGAGGTGACGCACCGGCCAGCTCGAGTGCTGTGCAACTGACGAGTTCGACTGCGGTAGAGGTGCCGACGAGCAGTGTGGTGGAGGAACAGCCTGAGAGCACTACTCCTGCTGCCTCGAGTGTCAGGGCATCTTCGGTGGTGGTGACGCAAATCTCGTCTGCGGTCGTCTCTTCAGCAACTGACGACCCCGAGGTCCCGGAGACGACGGCTGAAGCCCCAGTGGCCACAAGTGCGACTCCACGGACAACAGGCCTTGTTATCGCGTCGAGCATCCTTCAGAGCATAGGGCCCTCGTCATCAATCATCGTCCTGCCAAGCTCTACAGGTACGCCAACAGGCACAGGCACGCCAACGGGCACAGGCAGCCCTGCGCAGCAGTCGGACTCGGGAGCCTCAGGGATCGCGTTGGGCACAGCAACCTGTGCGGTTGGCGCTGCGATGGTTGTATTCGCTGGACTGTTAGCTTGGTGATAGATGAGATGAAGGGGCTTTGATATGCATTGTAACAGCGTTTAGAATTAGGTTAATGTTTGATGATACCATCTGTAGCGGCTCGAGGCCTGCTCCTAGTCTATAAATTCTTAATGATGTTACGAAATCGTCGTTCTCTCAAAGTATTCTTCGTCAGTATGATTGTTGTGGTTATCGTGTTAGTGTTGGACTATTGCTACCCGCATCGCTTGCCGACCAGGCTAATTGTGGGGCGTGGGGAAGAAACCCCTATGCTAACCCGTATGAAGAAGCGGTGGTGAAAGGCAGATTTACCAAACAGGCGTAGCCCTGCGATTCAATGGCCGAGGTGCACGGCAACTCATCACCTGCTGGGGATGGAGACGACGCTTCATTTATAGGAGGATATTCAGTCTTCTACCTCAGTCACACCTCTTCCCTCCTCCCTAACTGCTGCTTCACGTTGATCTGTTTGCTGCCAATTTGACCTTTGAAGAAGAAAAGAAGGACCCGTAGCCATGGCTCTAGGTTCGTCTCCAAAGTTCCTGTGCGACTCCGTGGCTTGACTGCTCCACATCCTCCACATTTTGATCTGAACACAACAATACTGACTGGACCACGCTGCAGTGCCCGTAGCAGGCGCAATTGCAGGCGCGACAGCTGCTGCCGCCTATCTAGACGCGAAATTCCACATCACGAAAGACATCTCCACGATCCGCTCTACAAAGTCTGTTGAGCGCGAGTTCGCGAAAGCTAGTAAGACAAAACGCCCCGCAAAACCCAACGTCATTTGTACCTGTATGCACGCTGACACGCCTCCTTCTAGGCGCAAACAACCGCGGCAGCCTGTGGTACCACTTCGAAGCCCAAGTCAATCGCCTCCCCGCGACCGAAGAAGCTATCTGGAGTCGCTCGGGATGTTATACATGGGCCGAAACCTACGCGCAAGCCTGCCGATACGGACAATATTTCCTGCAGAATGGCGTGAAGCCAGGACAGCTGGTCTCGTTCTACTTGACGAACCAGCCTGAGTTTGTGTTTGGGCATTTGGGGGCTTGGGCTATTGGGAGCGCCCCAGCGATGATGAACCATCATCTTGCGGGCGATGCATTGATACATTGCTTGAGGGTTGCGGGGGGAAAGTTGTTGATTGTGGATGAGGATAAGGAAACACAGGAACGGATTGAAGCAGTCCGGGAGCGGATTGAGAATGAGCTTGGGATGACAATCAGAATTCTCGACAGCCAGCTGAAAGGAGAAATATGCCGGATGGAGCCCATACGACCGGACGACGAACTGCGCGAAGGCATAGATGGTACATTCCCAATGTGCCTTTTCTACACTAGGTCCGTATACTCCTCTTCTACAAGTGTTTACGGTAGCTAATGATCATAGTGGCACAACAGGTCACCCCAAAGCCTGCCCCTTCGAGTCTCAACGCGCCGGCGGTCTAGCAGGTGGTCGCGTCCGCTCTCTCGGTCTCGAGCCGGGCCCCAACGGTGATAGATGGTATATCTGTATGCCTCTCTATCACGGAACAGGCTGCACAACCGCCGTTTCCTGTATGCTATCTGGCGTTACGCTCTGCATCGGCAAGAAATTCTCTACGAGCAAATTCTGGGCCGATGTCCGCGATTCCAAGTCTACAGCGTTCGTGTACGTCGGCGAAACAGCACGGTACCTCCTCGCGAATCCCCCGAGTGAGCTAGATAAGAAGCACAAGGTCAAAGTCATGTTCGGCAACGGCATGCGCCCAGACGTCTGGCATCGATTTGTAGAACGGTTCGGTATCGATACAGTCGCGGAGTTTTTCAACAGTACAGAAGGAGTATTCGGACTTATCAACGTGTGTCGCGGCCCCTTCCTCGCAACAGCAGTTGGTCACCACGGCGCCATTCTCCGCAGAATGCTCAATAACACATACATACCCGTTGAAATCGATACGGAAACCAACAAAATCGCACGGGATCCTAAGACCGGGTTCGCGAAACGGAAACCGTATGAAGTGGGCGGGGAGATTATTGTCCAACTGCCTACTGAGAAGGCGTTTGTAGGGTACTATAACAACCCTGAGGCTACGAACAAGATGTTTGAAAGGAATGTCTTCAAAAAGGGCGACCTATTCTACCGTACAGGCGACGCGTTACGGCGGACAGAAGATGGGAGGTGGTTTTTCCTGGATCGACTGGGAGACACATACCGCTGGAAATCCGAAAACGTGTCAACGGCTGAAGTTAGCGAGGCGTTAGGCGGATATCCAGGCGTTGTGGAAGCCAATGTCTACGGCGTCGAAATCCCAGGTCATGATGGACGAGCAGGTTGCGCAGCACTTTACATCGACCCTGCACAACTTCCCACTTTCGACTTCAACGGCCTTCTCGCCCACGCCAGGGAAAGACTGCCGAAGTACGCTGTTCCAGTCTTCATTCGAGTACTCAGCAATCTTACGACAATGCACAACAACAAGCAAAACAAGGTACCGCTACGGAACGATGGGATTGATCTCAGGAAAATACAGGAGCGGACGGATAAGGAGGCGGCAGAGAAGGGTCTGGGTGAGGATGTCAAATACGATACTGTATACTGGCACCCGGCGAGCTTGAGTAATGTAAAGGTTCCAGTGAAGGATGATAAAGGGTATGTGGTGTACAGGCTAGAAGATTGGGATGCATTGAGGAACAGTGCGCCAGGTGCGAAGTTATAGGCTTGAGGTGTCATGATGGGAATAGGGATGAGGATCTAGAAATATATTGAAGGAGCATTTAGATAGACCTTATGAGATTTTTCAATAGTTGACGATGTGGAATACTACAAACCTTTACGCCTAGCTGGGCTCGGGCCTTAGTTTAGCATCGTGAGTATTCTCACCGGCATCAGACCAGCTTCAATCACTCATATATGGTAGTCGCATCACCGTCCGATCTAGACTGGGAGCCGCTTCTTTGAGACAACGCAAATTAAGTCCCGATTCCGATCCAACGCCGATCTTCCTAGCAAGGCTGAATCCTGCCGCACACAGATAAAACGAGTCACATAGTCTAAACTCGCACACTTCAACTATCATCGTCGAAAGTCAGGTCTTATCTTCACAACTTCTCTACAGTTTGTCGCCGCGATCAATAGCCTCAACTTCGCACATTCTTCGTCATGCCATACCAAAACGATATCAACAGACATGCGACCTTTGATATGCCTCCAGAAATGGACACGCGGCTATCGTACAAAACGGTATGTCAAGGCCTGCCGCTCTTCCGCACAAGACCATAGACATTTTCTGGTGGACATCCGGACCATTAGAGGCTCATCGCGCTACAATCCGCAGCATATCACAAGACCGCGGCGTCTACATATCCACCCTTGAGCTTGCGAAATGATTTGACAAGAATGGTTTTACAGATGAGCGCTTAACGTCTTGGTTATATTAGGTGCAACACTGCCTGGGGAAGTGGGTAACAGCAGCTCGCGCAGCAACCCAATATCCATAAACAATAATCTGGACTACACAGTTGAGATCCCCCGAAAAAGAAAATCCCACCTAAAAACAACCATATACTGAAAACAAAGCGCGAGAAGTGTCACAAGATCGCAAATCGAGTGAAAGATCATTACTAGCGTACCGTAAACGTTGCACACGGCGGTATCCTGCAAATTAGCAATATTTGAAGAAGTCGCTTGATCTCTCGTTCCATTGAGTCCGATTTCCACTCCTGTGCCTTCTATAATTCCGATCTAGCCTGGAACTGACTAGTACATTCACCAACATCGCATAACCTAGCCCCCACACGAACCATGTACGTGCATTATTTAACTACGGGTACCGGTCGAATGGAATTGTCTGGCAGCCTCACCCCACCCCGCCGCCTCGCTTCACGTCGTGGTGTTTTGAGGCTGATGCGGCACAGTTTTATGCGTTGATGGCTGTGTAGTAGAGTGAAACGGCCTACGCCACTAGATCTTTGGAAATCCAAGAAACCGCCACGGGAACGCCGAACATTTCAATTTCACATGCTACAATATTCCACTAAGGTGGGACTTTATTGCCTCAGGTTGCAGTTTTCACCCACTTCAAATGCCAGTTTAAACGATACAGCCAGCACCCTCAATGTCACTTGGAGTCCGTGCGTCTCTTTCACCATCTACTCATTGGCGCTATAGCGAATTAGAAGATCCTGGAAAGCGGCGCTCGGGGGTCCTCCCGCCTGCGTCAAGCCGCAATGCGTTTGTTGCCTAGCAGAAACCCCACACAAGCAACGAAAGCAGAATACATAAGTATATACTCTCTACCCACAGTATCAATCTTTCTCTATCACACTCTACTTCTTGTACACTACAAGAAAATCAAATCTTCATTTCTGAAAACTCATTCATTCTTCTCGCCTCTCTCCTCACTCAATGGCAGACTCAGATTCAGACTCGGGCCGAGCATTCTCGCCAGAGCCTTTCACTTCTGTTGACCCAGAAGGCGTTACTACCAGCTCACTTGAAGCACTTCAGAGCGATGGCCAGCGCAAGATTCTGGACATCGTTGACCAGCTCCGACGTCAAGGTTTAAGCGGCGTCGTGGAGCTTCCTCAGCTCGTGGTCTGTGGTGATCAGTCTTCTGGCAAGAGTTCTGTTCTTGAAGCCATCACTGAGATCCCGTTTCCTCGCAAGGAGAACTTGTGCACGCGGTTCGCAACCGAGATTATTCTGCGCCGTCACCCGATTCCGTCGATCTCAACCAGGATCACTCCAGACAAGGCTCGTCTCGATAGCGAGCAGGAAAAGCTAAGGGACTTCAACAGGACAATCACCGACTTCAATGAGCTGCCCAGTATTATCGATGAAGCTACTGCTGCCATGGGTCTTGAGGAAGTTGGAAAGAGTGACAAGGCTTTTGCACGAGATGTTTTGACAGTCGAGATCAGTGGACCGACGAGACCCCAGTTGTGAGTATTAGATCCTCCCTTCTCATATAGCATAAGCTAACAATTTCAGGACACTTGTTGATCTTCCAGGATTGATCCACGCCGCCAATAGAATGCAGAGCGAGGAAGACGTGAAGCTCATCGGAGACCTTGTCTTAGAGTACATGAAAAACCCCCGCACAATCATCCTGGCGGTCATATCTGCGAAAAACGACTACGCCAACCAGATCATTATTAAGCATTGCAAAGCTATTGACCCAACCGGACGTCGCACTCTTGGTATTATCACCAAGCCAGACTACTTGAAGGACGGTTCTGCGTATCAACAGTCATGGCTTGATCTCGCACAGAATCGCGACATTGTGTTTGAGCTCGGATGGCACATGGTCAAGAATCGCAGCGAAGAAGAAGGCCACAAGAACTTTGTTCAGAGAAACCAAGCTGAGCGTCAATTCTTCTCTCGGGGCAAGTATGACGATCTCCCCAAAGAGTGCAAAGGCATTGAGACTTTGCGCACTCGTCTTAGTGCTCTTTTGCACAACCATCTCAAGACAGAACTTCCGCAGCTCAAGACCGAACTGTCCGAGAAACTCCAAGCAACAAACAAGGATCTCGAACACCTGGGTGTCAAGCGAAGCACCGTGCTAGAACAGCGAATGTTTCTTACAGACATTGGCCAGAAGATCAACGAGATCTTGAAGTCTGCAATCCGGGGTCAGTACGAATACGCATTCTTCGGATCAGTCAATATGAAAGCTGCAGTCGACTCTCTGGAGAATATTCGTCGTTTCCGAGCCGTTGTTCAGCATCTCAATCTCGGCTTCTCAGAGTCCATGCATCGCGCAGGCCACAAGTATGCCATTCCATCTCGCAAGGGTAAAGATATCGGTACCCATGCCCCAGAAGACGACAAGGACACCAAAAGTGGGGTTGCTCTGCTCCCCCAGCCCATGAAGATGACCCGCGAGGAGGGCATAGACTGGGTCCACCACGTCCTCGAACGCTCACGCGGTCTCGAACTCCCCGGCAACTTCAACCCTCTTATCATCAGCCAGCTCTTCTGGGAGCAGTCTTCCCCATGGAACGAAGTCGCACAGCAGCACATCGAGCGCGTCTCCGAGTCTTGCAAGACCTTCGTCAATATTGTGCTCGAGGATGCTGCGCCCGCAGACATCAAGAATCGCCTCTCAGATCTGTGCGTAGATACTGCGCTCGAGGCCTCGTTGAAGAGTGCGAAGGAGGAGCTAGTGAAAATCTTGAAAGACAAGGGTCGCCATCCCATGACTTACAACCACTACTTCACTACCACGATCCAAGAGCAACGCAAGAGCAAGTACGCGCAAATTTTCTCCAACATTGCCAAAGCAGCGCAAGTATCTTTGACAAAAGCAGGAGCCGAAACAGTCGAAACCTACATTGATCCCAAGAAGCTGCACAACGACATGGAGGGCGGTATTGAGCAGGACATGGACAAGTTCTCTGCGGAAGACGCTTTGGATAGCCAGCTTGCGTATTACAAGGATGAGCTCAAGTACTTCATTGACTGTGTGACGAAACAGGTGGTGGAGAGGCACTTGGTGGATACGTTGGGTGAAAGTGTGTTTAGTCCCAGGAGTATTGCGGGGATGAGCGATGAACAGATTAGGATGTTGGCGATGGAGGCGACGGAGGTTAGTAGTTCGAGGGAGAGGTTGGAGGCTAGGGCGGTGGTGTTAGAGAAGGGGCTTAAGATCTTCAGGGAGGCGATGGGAGGTTTTAGCTAGGTGTTGAGGGAGAGTGAGATGCTACATAATTTCTTTCATGGGGGCTGGAATGCGGACGTTGGCCTAGAACTATGTTAGGTCCACTTTTTTCCACTGTAAAATACTCTCTAGACAAGCAATTCATGGCTGTGCTGCGAGATGAAACCATGAATACCAATCAAAATTTTGGAAGAGCGATACGCCACATTGCGGCGTATGCTTTTACCTTCCGAATCCGCTCAGAAGGGTGTTCTATGTTTGCAGTTCTAATTGGTCTCTCACTATTAGATTTGCACCTTTTCGTTTCGTTGCCTAGAACTTTCACCTTCGCCGCAAGACCCTTGAAACGATTATAAGTGAGCTCCGCCTTTACTCCATGCCAGAAGATTCATTACAACTTACCTCCACCTCTTTACTTCCAACCCCACAAACTCAACTTGTCTCGACCACGCGACGTGTTACATACCCGCTTCCTCGGTCCTATAGATAGCATGAAAACAAGCATTATGGCTGTCGACAACTCAAGCGACTACGACTCGGATACTTCGGTTAATTCGATTACGCCAGTCGTGATTGATTCTAATGCTATCACTACGAGCTCGCTCACCGCACTCCAGAGCGATGATCAGCGCAAGGTCATGGACATCGTCGATAAACTTCGACGAACTGGTCTTCAAGGTGTAGTCGAACTCCCGCAGCTGGTAGTCTGTGGTGATCAGTCTAGTGGCAAGAGCTCCGTCCTTGAGGCCATCACCGAGATTCCTTTCCCTCGCAAGGAAAACTTATGTACTAGGTTTGCAACAGAGATCATTCTTCGACGTGATCCATCTTCCACAATCTCGATCACTATCAACCCAGACAAGAACCGCCCCAAAGTGCAACATGCGAAGCTCAAGTCGTTCAACAAGTCTATCAAGGATTTCTCGCAGTTGCCAGATATCATTGAGGAAGCCACGGATGCTATGGGTCTTGGAAAGGTTGGTACTGCCAATTCAAGGGCTTTCGCTAGAGATGTTCTCTCAGTCGAGATCTGCGGACCGGACAGACCTCAACTGTAAGTTTCTCATCATTAGATGGTAATTCTCATGTTAAGTCTTCAGGACCGTAGTCGACCTTCCTGGTCTCATCCATGCCACCAATAAAGCCCAGACAGAGGCCGACAAGGAGCTTATTCTCGACATTGTCAAGGAGTATATGAAGAGTGAACGTACCATCATTCTTGCGGTTGTCTCTGCTAAAAACGATTTCGCCAACCAAATCATTCTCGATCACTGCAAGAAAATAGACCAGAAGTGTGAGCGAACCATGGGCATTGTCACAAAGCCTGATTACCTGCGCGAAGGTAGTCAGAATGAAGCCGATTGGATCGAGCTTGCTCAAAACAAGAATATCTACTTCAAGCTGGGCTGGCACATGCTGAAGAACCGTGGAGACCACGAGATGAGCTTTTCATTTGCTGAACGCAATGCAGCTGAACAGCTATTTTTCAGCAAGGGTCGCTACGCCAATCTGTCCCGAGACTGCGTGGGCGTTGACTCACTGCGTGAGCGTCTCAGCAAGCTATTACTTAATCATCTTATCAACGAGCTTCCTTCTCTCAAGAATGAGATGACTACGAAACTGCAAGACACCCGAGACGAGATTGTGAACTTGGGCGAGAGGCGTACAACTAACGTCGAGCAGCGCATGATGCTCATGAAAATTAGCATGCGCATCACTGATATCCTTAAGTCTGCAGTTAAAGGATATTACGAGAACCATTTCTTCGGAAGAATCGACATGGACGCTGCAGTTGACTCGGATGTCAACATCCCCAGATTTCGAGCAGTTATTCAGCATCTGAACATCCAATTTGCGGACGATATGCGGCTCAGGGGTCACAAGTACGCTGTGGGTACTGGTCCTGGCGATGATGACGCAGAGAAGGCGGACGAGGAAAAGGCTAAGAGGGAACTTGCCGATCTGGTAGCTCAGAAGCCGGATAACATTGCATTTTCTATGCTTCCAACCCCAAAGCGTTTGACTCGTGCAGAAGCTATTGCGTGGGTCCAGAAGGTGCTCGAGCGTTCCCGTGGAGTTGAGCTACCAGGAAGCTTCAATCCAATGCTCATTAGCCAATTGTTCTGGGAGCAGTCTCAGCCATGGGAAGAGATCGCATCAGAACACATTAATAAGGTCGCTCGCATCTGCAAGGAGTTCATCCACATGGCGCTAAAGCATACGGCTCCAGCTGAATTCCAAGGAAGGCTTGCTAGCCTGAGTGTCGACGCAGCCCTTGCAAACGCTCTTGCAGCCTGCAAGGAGGAGTTGCGCAAGATCGTGGGAGACAAGCGTCGCCATCCTATGACTTACAACCACTATTTCACTACAACACTTCAAAAACAGCGTAAACGAAAGCACGAGAAGTTCACAGAGGATGCGGTGAAGTCATCCGAGACGGTCACATATTACAATAACAGGAACAACACGCACTTCAACTCGGCCTTGATGAAAGAATCCATGAGCAGATCTATTGAGCAAAATATGGACAAGTTCTCTTCAGAGGAAGCGTTGGACAATCAGCGCGCATACTACAAGGTACGTTCACTTCTCTACTGATATAAACATGTTCTGACAAACAATTTCAGGACGAGCTTAAGTACTTCGTCAACGCCGTCGCCAAACAGGTCATCGAGCGACACCTTGTCGAGCCCCTTCCAGATATCATCCTGTCCCCACTCGTCGTCACCGGACTCACCGACAAGGAAGTCGAGTTTGTCGCCGCCGAGCCAACTGAAATTACTCAACAGCGCGCGTTCTTGGAGAACCGCGAGGCTATGCTAGAGAAGGGTCTTAGTACTTTTAGGGAGGCTATGGGCGGCTTGAAGCGCTAGAGCGTGGGTATGCAGACGTACTGAGGTACATCCGATATGGAAAGGGAGTTTTGGCTATCCGTGATATGTGGCGCTTGACTCTCATGAGTTAACAATGATATGAAGAAACAGTGCGGTCTATTCTTCTCCTTCAGATCTCTATTTGCTCGACTTGTACGCCTAGTCTCTATGTAGCTATGTAGTCAATCTTTCCCAGTCACGACGGGAGTTTCACACCAAGTTCCTCAACCCGACCATAACCGACTTTCTTTTCCACTCAGATCCACAAATATTGATCTCATCCCTTACTGCTCCCTTTCTCTTCCTCGCCCATAATAATCCCCCACACACCCTCCTCCAAATCCTTGATAAACGCCACCCTCTTCCGCATCGCCCTCTCCACATCCTCCTCTTCCTCTTCCGCGCTCATGATTTCCACCACTCTCACTCCCTCCCCCGATCCCGCTTCTCTCAGCGACTTAATCATTTCACCTTTGATAACCACTCGCTGGCTCTTGAACGTGCTCAAAAATTCGTCATCCGAACACTTTTCCCACGGCTTCAGCTTCCAGCGCTGCAATGCTATTGAGCTGAGGCAGTCTAGAAAAATCACTAATTTTGGAATAGTGGCGAACTTAGCGACGCCGGAGTCTGGGGAGTTCATGTGACGAGTGAAGGACTCCCAGGCCGTGTAGGAGCCGGGGAAACCGTCGATTATGCAGGGGCTGGGGGAGGTGTCTTCGCTGAGTGGGAATATGGCATCGAGGAGGGCGTCGAAAGCCGGACAGTCAGTTTTGTGGACGAGAGAGAGGTGAGGGTACAGCTTCTGCAGGGAAGTGCTGAAAGTAGTTTTGCCGGAGGATTTTGGACCTGGTGGTTGTCAGGGTATTACTTGTATGTGTAGGAGGGGAATGGGGGGCGGTGGAAGTGAAATACCTGTTACGAAGATGAGAGCTGGGCGGGTTCCTCGCAAGTTATTGGGTTCCGTCATGGCAAAGTAGAAGCTCACTGCTGGTTTTTGGCTTCTCAAAGTTCGTCGTAGAAAACGTATGAGGTAACGGGGATAGCGAGTGAGAAGTTAGAGTACTAGTTACGTCCCTTTGGCGCGAGGTGTCCGGATATATATACATAGGAGTCCTTGGATACTGGTGACTGACCTCATAGGTATGATGACCACGAGTCCACCAATACAGCACATGGCGTGGCAAGCGCTTGTAGTTTGCTGAACAGGGGGGATACGGTCAGAATTCCTATTTTAGAATCCTCTTCTCAATCTGCCTTTTTCTCTTTCACTCTCTCATCGTCGCCTCCAACTCCGCTTCATCCTACTGTCAATGCTGACAATCTCCACCCACCCACAATCACCCGAGCACGAGAATTCTCCAGCTCCTTATGGAAGCGTCCAGCTTATGCAGTTTTTTGAACGATGTGACTCCGTCGAGTTTGCATTTCACCCAGAAATCGTTTCAACCTCTAAGAGGAATAGGGAAGCGGTCTATTACGCACGGTCGTGTCGATGTGTCGACTTTCCGTTGTAGGCAAAATGCCACATTGATCCGATTCTCACCGTCGTAAAGATTTCCTGCATTAAACACGTCAAGGTTTGAACATGTCCTTGTAGGGTATTCGAACAAAGTCTTTGCCTACTCGCAAATGATCCAAGACAGCTGAGCAACGATGAATGTAGAATAAATGAAGCTACAAGAAGAAGTGATTGCACAACTCTAGGCGCGAAACAAAGCTGGAATTAGGAAAGTTGAGGAATGGCCTACCAATGATGGATACCAAACATGGGTGGTTTGCTACGTGTTTTTTCCAAGTCGGATAGTGAGGGGAGGTTGGCGAAGAGGTCATTATCTTTGGACATGGGATGGGTAA